>PVJL010000705.1:0-356182 GCA_004026885.1 Lyroderma lyra | reverse complement strand
CTTAAGAAAACTACTAAGCTGTAAAATTTCTGCTCTTAAGTTTTGTAAATAGAATTGAAGGTGTTTTTGTAGAGAGAGCATTGAAATCTCATGACCAGGTGGTAAAGATTTGAGAATCAAATGAGAGAAAATAGAAGCTATGTGAAAGTACTTTGAAATTTAGAGTATGTAATAGAAACATAAGATGTTTATCATTGTGTGCATTAACATTCAGGCCTCCTAAGCTCTCCATTGTTTTGCATTCTGGTGATAGGCTCTTCAAGAAAGCCCTTACACCTTAGTGTGTATCTAAGTCTACATTTTTTTCCCTCAAAGACAATTTCTTAATCCAAAATTACTAATAATAAATCTTTGCCATCTGGCAAAGGATTTGGGGTGCAGAAAATCTCAGTTCATACAAATTTATTTTGCCTATGGATAAAGTTACTCCATGTAGTGGAGACTTTCAGGGTAGGATGTATCCTAGACCTCCAAAGAGTGATGGTTGAGAAAGAAAACCCAGGGTTATAGAAGCCCTGGTCATTGGAAAGGTATAGTCAGAAAAAGTACTGAACATATACAATGGGGTAAAAACAGTCTGTTAAATAAATGGAGTTGGGAAAACTGGACAGATACAGGCAGAAATACAAAACTTGATCACCTTCTTGTAATTCATATTAGAATAAACTCAAAATGGATGAAAGACCTAAATGTAAGACCCCAAACCATAAAACTCTAGAAGAAAACATAGGCAGTAAACTCTCTCATATTGCTCTTAGTAATATTTTTTTTTGACATGTTGCCTCGGGCAAGGGAAACAAAAGAAAAAATAAATAAATGGCACTGTATCAAACTAAACAGCTTTTGCACAGCAAAGGAAACCATCAACAAAACGAGAAGACAACTTACTGAATGGGAGAAGATATTCGCCAATGATACATTTAGTAAGGGGTGAATATTCAAAATTTATAAAGTACTTATGCAACTTAACACCAAAAAAATCTAACAATCCAATTAAAAATGGTCAGAGGACCTGAATAGACATTTCTCCAAAGAGGATATAAAGATGGCCAAAAGACATATGAAAAGATGCTCAATGTCACTAATCATCAGAAAAATGCAAATTCAGATCACAATGAGATATCACCTCACACCTGTCAGGATGACCATCATCAATAAATCAACAAACAAGTATTGGGGAGGATGTGGAGAAAAAAGAACCCTTGGGCATTGTAAGTGGGATTACTAATCATTGCACTATGGAAAACAGTATGGAGGTTCTTGAAAACAATGAAAAATTAGAACTACCTTATGATCCAATAATTCCACTTCCAGGTATTCATCTGAAAAAAATCCAAAACACTAATTTGAAAAGATATATGCACCCCTATGTACATTACAGCATTATTTACAATAGCCAAAATATGGAAGCAACCTAAGTGCCCATCAGTAGATGATTGGTTAATGAAAAAGTGATACATATATACAATGGAATATTACAAGGCCATCAAAAAGAATAAAATCTTACCATTTGTGACAACATTGATGAACCTGGAAGATATTATGCTAAGGGAGATAAGTCAGATGAAGACAAATACCATATGATCTTACTTATAGGTGGAATCTAAAGAATAAAATAAATAAACCAACGAAACAGAAACAAGGTCCTAGATACAGGGAAGAAGCTGATGGTTGCTGGGTGGGAGGGGAGTTTAGGGGCCTGAGTGAAAAAGGTGAGGAGGGTAAGATGTACAAATTGGTAGCTACAAAATAGTCATGGGGATGTAAGGTAAAGCAGAGGGCATATAGTCAGTAATATGGTAATAACTATATAGTGCCAGGTGGTACTAGACTAGTCGGGGGGATCAATTTTTAAATTGTATAAATGTCTAAGCATTATGATGTACACCTGAAACTAATATAAAATAATATTAAATGTCAAATGTAATTGAAAAAATTTTTAAAAGGTGTCAGGAGGGTGAAAGGGAATAAGAGGTCCAAATTTCCAAGTACAAACAAATAAGTCATGAGGAAGTGATATACAGCACAGGGAATATAGTAGGAATATTGTGATAACGTGGTACAGTGTCAGCTGGTTGCTGGCGTTATCATGGTGATTTCTTTAGATATATAAATGTTGACTAACTATAGTGTACACCTGAAACTAATACTATATGTTAGCTATATTTTAATAAAATCTTTAAAAAATCAACTGACAAGTTAGGCAAAAGAGAGTATTATGGCATATATATATATATATATATATATATATATATATACACACACACACACACACACATATATATATATACACACACACACACACACACACACACATATATATTTATACATTTTTTTTTAAATCTCACTTTTGAAAGGAACAGTAAAATCTAGTTCAGTCACTTGACTCATGCCTGAATATTCCTTCATCTAGATTTTAATCTTTTGTAAAGGTTACAAATGACTTACCTGCAGTTACAATATGGTCTGTCATTTGTATATTTATGCAAGTTTTAAATTCCTTTGGTTTTTCACCCTTACATTTAAATATCTAGCTTCTCTTGAAAAATTGAGAGTATCTGGCCATACCAGAGGCTAAAGCATCTGGAACCGAGTGGCAGTTACACCTTCCAAGGGCCACACTCTTCTGTCCTTCATTGTCACGATACTCCTAGTCCATTCATGCATGATATTTACCCAGACCCAATAGCCATTTGAATTTATACTCCTTTGATGTCTTAGGGATGGGGAATTGCCACATTGGAAGACAAACTGTTCTTTCTCTGAATCATTCTCCTGACGGGCATACCCTCCCACAAGTCTAAATGTTCCATTTCTTTATGGCAAAGAGAAGAGATTATTGGCAACTTGCCCCAGCTTGGCCTAACTATTATAGTTCTTATTTGGGGACATTTCTGCAAATGGAATATGGTATTCAGGGAGAAAAGATTGTGTCTGCTCCTTCTCAGAGCCAAGTCCATTGTTATTTATTTGCACATAACAAGTTCTTGGAAATTTTTGCCTTAGTATAGAGTGCCCGACCTGGTATAGTCCTTTCCATTGTCACCATGGGGTCTGTCCTGAAGTGACCATTCTAGCCTTTCTCTAGACATAACTTTCACCATTAGGTAAGGGGTCTTCGGGGTCAAGGAGACATGGCTACTCAGAGTCCAAGCATCCTCTTCTCTCTCTTACTTTAGATAATGCTCCTGGAATCTGTTGCCCCAGTGACACAGAACCCATTTACTGGACTTAAGTAGGTTCATTCTCTGGTTCATCCTCTGAAGGCAGACTGAGCCACCACTGTGAATACTCCCAGGAGGATATCCTCTGTGAATGCATCCTGACGGATGTCAAGGGTTCAACCTTCAGGAGGGGGCCATGGACACGTGCTCTGGAGTATCCACACATATGATAAAGTGCCTTGTGGAGGGGGACAAAAAAGGGAGGAGGGCTGGTGGGGACCAAGGTTCTACAGTTGTGGCCTTTCCCTGGACCCACAAATGTCAGCAGTTATGCATTCCTTGCTTACTTTTCCAACCTCAACTCTTGCCATCCTGTCTTCACTAAACTTAAGCTGAACAGGTTTTCTTCCTGTCCCTCAAGCAGATCCAACTTGCTGCCTTTGTACACGTTTCCTTTGCTTGCATTATACTTTCCCTAATTATTTCTGTAATAACAGGGAGGGCATTTCCTTATCACTAAGGGCTCCTTCTACATACTCAAACCTGAACTTATAAATCGCCTTCTGTCCCAGACCTTCGTCCCAACTCCCAGTCATTTTCCTTCCTTTTATCCTGTCTCTCTTACAGGATATTTCATCATCTGAAGTGATCTTTTAAAGGCATTTGCCTATGTATTGTTCACCTCTTCCTACTAGACTACAACCTCCATGAGAACAGAGAATTTGTCCTGCCTCCCGTGGTCTCCCCAGGATCTACCATAGAAAGGTGCTCAATAATATTTGTTTAAGAAATGATCGACTAAGTCTCTTGGGGAATGAATATTAGTTGACTCTGTGCCATAGGAAGACAACCAACCACAGGTAAAGGCCTTAATCATTAGGATCGGTTAGGTTAAGTTGCCGTAACCCTTTGATTTAAAACATGATATAGTTCTCATTCATACTACATCACCATTGTGGGTTAGCTGGGGGCTTGATCCTGTGTTTTTATTCTGGAAACCTTTTAGACAGATTCTTCTCTTTCTGGAGCTATACTGATTGCCATGGCACAGGGAAAGAGGCAGGGTATCAAAGCAAGAGCTGGCTCTTGAAACTTCTACCTGGAATTAACATACAGGGGCTGTGCTCCAATTTTGTTGGTCAAAGCAAATCATAAGACTGTGCCTAACTTTAAAAGGGGTGCCTTGATGAAGGATGAGAAACACGTGGTGAACAGCTCCAATCACGACCACATGTCTGCCAGACAGACTCTTTCACTCTACTTTTTATAGCGTATTATAGTTATAGAATATTTTGCTTAGCATACTCATAGACACAGCTTAAGTTGTGCTACAAGTCAACATATCATTTGTGAGTGGTCATTACTATTATAAAAATATGTATTTTTGACAAAGCTGAATCTCACTAAAGGTAAAGGTTGGTTGTTTTGCATATTTATTTTGCCATATTTTAGTGTAAAAAAGATTTTTATGTCTTTAAAATTGGTAATAACTTTGCATCTGAGTCCTTTACTTGTTTAAATGTGATTGCTTCTGACATATCCACCGATACATTTAAAACAAAATGACGGAAAATCAAGTGGGTTATTTTCCTGCATACATATGGTTCCATAATGAAATTATTCCTGCTGTGAAGAACAAGTTTGCATTTTGCATCTGGTCACAATTGGTGAGAACAGAGGGTCTATGCATCTTTAATGGAGTGTATTTCTCAAACTCTTCTGACAAGTGCAGCGTCTCTCCTTCCCTCCCACAATCAAGTCGGCAACCCTTGATTTCAAGCTTTCTTCAGGGAGACATGTGATAGATACATTGCATGCAGAAATAGCATCTAGCAGGTTATCTTTTAATCTCTTATAGTATCTCTTGCTTCTCTTTTTTCTGCCCCCTGTCTGTTTCTTCCTTACTTCCAATGATCTGTTCATCAGATTCTGTGTAAACAGTTAGGGGTCTGAGCAAAAAAATTAGATAAATTTCATTAACATTTGTGCATATTTTGCAGAAAATAAAAAGAATTAAATCAGCACTTCAAGTTTGCCTATTTGAGATCTTTATTTTCCTATCTCTCTTTTTTTTTTAATTTAAAAAAGTTTACTTATTTTTAAAGTTAATACAAGCTTTTGGGCCCAAGAAAGAATTTCTTGGACAAAGAGTCTTTTGATATTTCTGTGATTTATCAAAGAAGTGGTTGGTTCTACATGACAAACTGCCAAATGATTCCAAGAAGCATCTGAACTATTGTTTTGGGTCAAACTATTGGATATGGCTTATTTATATGGGTAATAGTCAGTAGAGCCCAAAACTATTTTTTATTCTAAATAAGACTTGGGAAGACAGGCAGTAAAGAAAGAAAAACAAGGGGGAAAGGGTGATTAATCACTATGGAGGCTCCACGGGTGCTAATTGCCATACTATATGCATTACTTAATTTATCTCATTTAATCTCTCTCTCAATAGCCTGTGAGATACCGATTATTCTCATTTATCTCTTCGGTTTCATTGAGGGAGTAGGTGTATCACAGAGCCCTGTAGAATAGGAAGCCAAAGGGAGCTCATCTCACAATCTCAGACTTAAGAAGGAGGATGGTGACCCTTGTGGTGTCTACACAGTCAGACATCCATGCTTGTGCCATTGGTACTAAATCCTGTCCCCAAATATTAGATTAATCAAGGATTTGTGATATAACTCAAATTAATTTATACAAGTTTCATGTTTGGTGTATAAAATTGTAGCGGGTAGAGAAAATATTTATTGTTTTATTATTGTGTTCACTTATCTTTATTGATAATACTTTAAATATTTATTTCAGAATATTTAAAAATATTAAAATTACAATGAAGACTATCAGTTATGACCCAACCACTTTTTTTTCATGGTAAGAAAGAACTGATTTTTACATACTGATGTATTTGCTTTCAGTCTAATTTCATATATAATATTATATATATTTTAGTTCTTATAAAAATACCGATTTTACCATAAATATAGCTTATGCTTTTTTGTTCACTTAAAATTTCATAATGAACATTTTTTGACATTATTAATAAAAAATATAATTTTAATAGCTGTATGTTTTTTATTTATGAGTAGACAATACTATATATAGCCTTTTCTCTTTTGTTTCATAGATGAGTGTGTGTGTGTGTGTGTGTGTGTGTGTGTATGATAGAGAGAGAGAGAGTTGCACAAAGGCTCTCTATTTATTCCTCTATAGATTTTCTCCATTTCATTTCTGAAGCAGGTCAGATTACCAAACCACATATTTTAATTTCCCATGCAGGTGTCATTCCTAAATCATGGTTTAGTATTATTTCTTCAGCAGTGATTAGTATGAGCCTACATAAAAAATAGCCACATGAATAACATTGCTGTAGCCTCAGTAAAACCATCACAGCAAAAAGTTATTTACTATATGGATAAAGTGTATGAAATATATTCCTATTAGATATTAATAAAGATACTGCTTCTCCTGGATAACAAGGATACTTGCTTTGATCAGCTGATTTTGCCTAGTGCACCCTCCTTTTCCCCCAGGCAAATGGGAAGCAGACCTAAATTTAATTCTCAACTATAGAAAGTATTTGTAGTGACTACCCAGTATGGTAGTCACTAACCACATGTGACTCTTAATTTAAATTAATTAAGATTAAATGAAATTAAAAATTCAGTTCCTTAGTCACATTAGCTGCATTTCAGTTGCTAAATTGCCACGTCTCTATCATCCATTATATTGAAAAGCACAGATATAGAATATTTCCATCATTATAGAAAGTTCTATTGAACAGCCCTGACCTAGATTATGGGTCAAGTTATAAATTTCTAGCATTCTGTGCAACTTTATATTTTATGTTAATTTAAACCATCTAGATGAATGCTTGCTTTGGCAGTACATACACTAAACTATCTGGATGATTAGTTAGTACTGCATGCTACCTTGTATTACTTTTAGAATTAGGTAGTATACAAATTGAAAATATGTGATTGCATCTATCCTACCATAATATGATATTATCATCCTATCATAAGTTCTTATAATGTAGACACCCAACCATCAAGAGATAAATAGATAGGTTATCAGTCTCACAAAGAGATTTATGTACAGTAGGCTCAGTTAACCAGGAACTATGGTGATTGGTAGGTGTTAGATAAATGTAAGTAGACTCTGTTAACTGGAACTCAAGCTACCGGTACTCTCAAGCAACCGGCAAAATCAAGAGTGCTGGTTGCTTGAGTTCCGGTTTATGGAGAGTCTATTGTCCTTTGTTTTGTCTAGGTTATTTATATTTACATGATCACATTTGTACAGGCCCTGTCCGCCTATATTATTGTGACCCTCCCATCCTCATCCCCTCCCATCCAGTCCCATTTTCTATGTTGTTTGTAATAAATGTGACTAAGTAAAGGCCGGCCTCAGAATCATTAGGGTAATGCTAGAAAGTATGAAAGTGCAATGAGTCTGTGCTTCTCATTCTGCCAGGCTGCCTGTGTCATGGTCACCATTAGTAGGCACAACTGTAAGTGTATGAACACTAGGGCACTTAAGGGAAAAGCAGTGTCAATACTGGCTAGATAACATGGAATGTTTTATAAGCCTTTTGGGACATTTAAACTCAGATTGAAAATCCCAAAGCAACATCTATATTTCGGAATTTAAAAATCACTCATTCCTGCCATTTCCACCGATTGGAGATGGATTTGAAATAAACAAGTCAATAGTCCATCTTCTTTAGGGCTGGTGATGGCACTTTCAAAATGCTTAGGTATAAATAAGCAAGCATATATTTCCTAGGCCTGTCTCTCTAGTTATAGAAGGCTTAGCAATAAATCAGCGTAGAACACTTTAATGTCATTCCTTACGTACATATTCAAAACATGAAGCTCCCTTTTCTTTGACACATAATTCTTCTCAATCATTGCATAAATCGCCGTATTTCTCTGTAACAAAGTAAATGTCCAGTTCAGCTGTGATTTATAGATCATGTAAATTATTAGCCATATCGTTGTTATATGCCATTCTGCTTGCAAAGTATGTGTTTTAAATAAATGTGAAGGGTGTTCAGAAAGTATCCAAACATGTAATATGAAAAATAGAGACATTTGTGGCTGGATTTTTTCCTGACAGTCCTCATATATCTACAGCTATGAGGGAGGGTTATTCATTGCTATTTAGAATAAATATCTCCTCTAAGGCAAGAGTAAGCACTTCCAGCTGGGTTCTGCTATTTGTTCCCAATACTGTTTTCATGGTCTAATCATTCCTACTTGCAAAAGTGGATAAGGACGGGCCTTCACAAAGATAGCTTCACACCACAGCTATCGTTTACTATGAAAACGTCATAATATTTTTTTTGTCACTTCTCAATCCCACTCTCAGCAAACAATTATGTGACTGAACTTTTTATTTGTTCTGTTTCCTGGACACTAAGATGCCATTGATTGTTTAATGCACCAACAATTCAACAATAATCTTCAGGAGGGTTGAGGAGGCACCAATGTCAATAAAAGGAAGGTTGGTTGGTAATGAGATGGGAAATGCATTCTTCAATGATGAGCGCCTGAACCAGAATTTTTCTGAAGGAGAGAGCTGTTTTGGTTGGTAAATGACTTCATTAAAGACTTGGAGTTGCTGCTCAACAATCCAGTTTACCTGGGTTCTGAATCTTCTGAAGGGTGCATGTGTGGGGGATGGGCATGCAGGGGTGATGAAGCTCTGCACAGACAAAAGAATTTGGAGCTTGGGGTGAGGCAATCCTGGAGACAGTGAAAGCAGAATGAGAGATGCTGAGATGGGCATATAAGAGGATTAGGCCAAATGGCTTCACAGTTGACAACTTCATTATCTCCCAAAAATCTTTAGCAAATTCTCCATGGTCTCAAACATCTTAGAGAAAAAAAATTGTCAAAATGGGTGGAGAGGCCAAAGAGATTTTTTTAATTGGCATAAATAAACTTGAGGTACAACTAACTAGTGCCTAGAAATGCAAGAACCAGAGTCAGGAGAGCTATGGAGGACAAGCCCAAGAGTCAGACCATGTTAATAAGTGTACATCTAACTCCTTCGCTGCATGCACTGCATGGGCATATATCAGTTAAGTTACCTATGTACTTATGGAGTGAACTTACTTCTTGCCAGTTTTTCTCTAGCATAATCAATGCTGCAAAGAACACTTACTCATACACACATCTCCTTGAGCGCACAAGGCTTCTCTGAGAATGCACCTAGAAGTGCCATTTTGGGTTTGTGGGAAATTTGCAAGATATTTTCAAATTGTCCTCCAACGTAACAGTATACAGTGTATTCCAAAACAGAGTGTCAGTATATGTTTTCACTTTTAGTATATGAATGTTCTCCTTAACCCTCATTTTGTGTACAGATGACATTATCATTCTGATTGGGTATGGAATGCTATCTTGTTGTTGTATTTTGTCTTTTGCTTATTGCTAGTGGGATTAGTCAACTTTTCTCAAGTGTGTTAACGGTTAAGCTTCCCTCTTCTGTGTATTGCTGCACTGTTCATCATTTCCCTCATATCTAGTCTTCACTTCTTTACTAACAGATTGTAATTTTGTCTGAGCTCTTCAGACAGTCAGTTAAACTTATTTCTTATTTTCCCTTGAGGCTGGAGGTGGTTGCATGACCCAAGTCTGGCCAATGGGAAATGAGTGGAAGTCACTGGGCTTCTAGACAAACTTTTTAAAAGGCGTGTCTTTTACTTTTCATTCCTGAAATTTCACTTCTGATTTTCCCCCCCTGAAACACAAACTAGATGCCTGTCAAAAAGAAAGTAATTTGTACTATGTGAGGACTGTATGTTGAACAGGAAAATAAGCTTAAGTTCTTGATGATTTCCTTAGATGGGCGGCCTCCTTCTTGACCTCTGGTTTTGTGCAGCAAACCAGACCATATTGGCTTAAACCTTTCTAACTAAATTTCTGTTAAGTAGCAGAATTCCATCCTAACTATCAGAATATCTTATTCCCATTTTTAACTAACTTGTTTTATTTTCTTATTGATTTTCTATAGTTCTTTATATAGGATAGATACAAATCCTTTGTCAGTTATATTTGCCACAAATATCTTCTCTCAAAGACAGGGATTTTTTTGTTTTGGCTCTTTTTCTAACTTCACCATGGGTTCTGGGAAAGTCACTTCTTCTTTCTAGGTCTTGGACCTATCTTCTGTAAAATGAAGGATAAAGAGCCTCAAAGGCCTGGTCTAACCCAATATCCTAGGAATCCATGAACTTGTGCTTAATAAACACATCTCTGGGTAGCTAGGTAGAGCAGTGTAGTCTGCCACAGCCCCTCATCTTGATAAAGCTCTTTTTGTCTTACCAGACAGATCATACAATCCAGGCTGAATACTTAGGAGACTATTCACAAACCATTCATTTAGAGTGATCCATCTTTTTGAACATGTATATTTTATGACTTGGAGTTGAAACTTGTATTATGTTACCAAAGACAAAAGAAAGAGAAAAGCTAAAAAACAGTATTATAATATTTCAGCATATCTCCTGTTAAACTAAATGAACATAAGTAGTCAAGAGAATTTGAAGGTAGCATAGTTTATTGATAAGTAATACAGGGAAACAGTGAGTAATTCTCAATATATTTCAACAATACTCATTAAATTATTATAGAAGGGAAATTTACTGAAGTAAAATAGTTTGCTAGCTGTTAAGTTTGGATTCAATTTAAAACAGATTGTGGAGAAATCTCAAAAGACAAAGAAAGAAAGAAAGAAACAAACAAACAAAAAACACCAAAATACAACAGATAGGTCATATTGAGTGTTCTTTCAAGATGGCCTCTTTCATTATTACTGTGAAGAGAAAATGTTGTTTTTTAAATTGAGGAATACTTGTTTCTAAATTTCATTTCCCCCCCTTTGTGCTTGCTGATGTAGAAAGGGTCATAAAAAATAGTAGGGATAAAACTGAGAGAATGCCTTTTTTGGAGACAAGACCATCTTGGATGTTAGCCTAAAACCCCCAGCACTTATGTATTTGGTCTGCCAAAGAGCTTTGCACTACTCATTCCTCATCCCAGTGCTCTGAAACGAAGGAATCTACCATGCTGTGTAGAGCACCAACTCTGTGGTTGGCAACAGTTATATGAGAATCTACTGCATATACCTACGGACCTGATCCAAGCAAATGAACAAAAACAACCACCACAAAACAAAGCTGTCCTGTTCTTTTCTTACAGCTCTACCTAAGGAAAATCTTTGAAGAGGTGCTTGCTTTGTTATCCTTCCTTGTTATCTCTCTTCCTTAACCACTTGGAGCTACTCACCCATCCCCCTTGATTCTGGCTCTCATACACTTATTATTGTTGCTCTCCTTCTCTAGCCACACCTCACCCCTTTGGTTTTGTGAGAGGTAACAGTAGGTTGCAGAGCTCGGATGTTAATGTATTTATGTCACTAAGAATGCAGTTATGGCCACCCTGGAGGTACTTGAACCTAGACCTGGAGCAACCCTCCTGCAAGATCTCAGGCCCCCGTGCTACACTGGCCCTCACCTCAGACTCCTTCCTCACTGATGAAGAGAACTGTCTCAGTACACCCCATCCACTGCATCCCTCCAGAAATGTATCTTTTTCCTCTTTCTTTCCTTACCCCTTGTTGTCTATTAAATATGAATATATTTAGTTGAACTACAGGGTTCAATTAATTATTTCTTCTTTGTGTGTTTTTGGTTGTCTAGTAGAGTAGTAAGTATTTTCATACTGGTTCCTAAGAGGTCTTTGTATGAGTTTGCTGATTATATTGATTCTTTTTCTTTTCTATTGGAATGGTACAATAGACACCAGCAATGTCCCGTCCTATATTCTTGAACCATCTGAGTTTACCAGGAGTGCTGGTAGAGTGTTTCTAGGCCCCTGGAATTTTTTGATATAAGTTTTGATGTACGTCTAACTTAATAAAAACCAAATAAAGCAACACATGCAAAATAACACTTGGTCTACTTTGTCAGGATAACTCTGAGTAATTAATCCTTTCACTCCTTCCCCATAAGTTAGGATGTCAGATTTGGTTTCTATGCTGTCTATGCTGTTGACTTACTATTAAAACAAAATACAAACCTGGAAGTGCCTACTATGTGAACAAGACAAATGCAGTTTTTTTGCCCATGTGGAAAATTCATTCTACTCCATTTATTCATCGTTCAAATTGTACACCAAAATAACATATTTTCCGTTATAGTAGTTTTGTAATCAGGTTTTACGTGGGCAAGACATTCACAATCTTAATCTTTCATTTTCAAATTATTCTACCTATCCTTACCTATTGATTTTAAAATATGCTATTTAGAATTATTTTGCTTTCAGAACAATCAAGATGTCACTGTGAACGAAGTTAAGCCCACTGTATTAGAGTAATCCATATAAAATTTTATGTTTCCATTTTGGTCTGTATAGGTATTTACCTCAATTTATTGAAGGATCTTAGTAAATTACATTGGAGTTCTCCAGAGAAACAGAATTAATAGGATATGTATATATGCAGAAAGACATTCATTCAAAGAATTGACAAGTCCAAATATTCAGGGTGGGCCAGCAAGCTGGATACCCAGGAGAGCTGACACTGCACATAAAATCTGAAGGCAGTCTGCTAGAAAATTTTACCTTGTTCAGAGAGGTCAGTCTTTTTGTGCTACTCAAGCCTTTAACTGATTAGATGAGGCCCACCCACATGATTAAGTTTGAATGTTAATCTCACCCAAAAGCATCCTCCAAGTTGATACATAACATTAACCACAATGGTACGTAGTTCTTTTTAGTTTTCCTCAAATCTTGTGTATATTTTTAGAATTCATTCTTTATTATTCATGCCATTTTTGTTGTTTTCAATTGGGATCGCTTTCTCACAATATGTTTTTGAAATAGAACATTCTGTCGTAAGTAGTGCATGTAACACCTGCAGCAGAGCGCTTGGCACATGGGAAATACTTATGAATGCTCTTCATGTATACATTCACTCTGCCTAATACATGTGTTCTAGTTTTAAAATGATCTTTTGTTAAATCTTATTTTATATTTGTAAATGCTATCATCTATAAATAATTTGACTCTTCCCTCAACCTTTCAAAAATGTGTTATTTCTATTTCTTCACTTACTGCTCTGGCTGGATCCTCAAAAACAAATTTCAATAATATTAATGAGGGAAGGGATCTTGGTCTTATTCTCAAGAGTAAGGAAGACCCCTTATCAAATTGTTAAATTTTCTTTTCCCCCTAAATTATGTTTGTTTCCTTTAGGGACAAATTTTCTCTTTATTATGGCCTTTTTTTTTTTTTTTTACATGTTATATTTTCTTTCTGTCAGAGGATTCTCAGAAGTCTATTTTTAAGAATGCGACAATAAAGAGCTCCCTGGCAACTATGCGAATGTATGGATGGGGCTTTTGACTTTTGGACTTTATTGTAGTGTGATTCAGATGGGAGTCTTTCATAACGCTATGGGATCCTTGAATGTTGTAAATGAGGACTGTTCAACTGAACCAGCTCTCTGATCACTTGGATTCCTTTATTGAGAAGCATTGTCCAGCCTTCCAGGAGTTTTGTATGCAGGGAAATACATGTGTATGGGATTAGCTATGCAAACTTTCAGGCACTCTTTTCTTGTTAGTCTCATATCTGGTTCCTTCCTGACCGTATGCATACTGTTTGTGTCTCACATCTTTCTGAGATTCTAAAAGGCCGGACAGCAGTTCCTAACTATATTTTAACATTCAAGTATTTTCAGCTTCGCATTCCTTTACCTTGCTTCATAGATGCCACTTCTCTAGCTCCATGATTCATTCTTCTAGAGAGTAATTCATTTCTAGAAAATCCTCTTGGGAGATTATTTTAAAAATTAGTGTCATTTCACTGTGGTCTCAGTAAAGAAGGCAATAAAGCATATTAAATGAAGAAAAACATTTTAATTGTTAATTAAAAAATAGTATACGTGCTGCTGAAGAAAGCAAGCTTAAAAAATATTGGAATGTTTTCAGTTGCCTGTTTAAAGTAGAATCTTTTAAGGTGTGAAAATATTCTTTTATTCCTAATATTCTAAAAGTTTTTAAAAATAGAAATGTCAGCATCTTTTGGAAAATCTTTTGAAATACCTTATTGCTTTATTCTTTGTCCTAGTGATATAAAACTGAAAGCAACAAAAGAAACAAAAACTCATGGAAACAGTCAATAGTTTAGCAGTTACCTGAGAGCAAGGGTGGAGAGGAGGAGGGGGAGTCAAATACACGGTGATGGAATGAGAACTGACTCTGGGTGGTGAGCACACAATGCAACACATAGACGATGCACTGTAAAACTGCACACCTGGAACCTATGTAATTTTTACTAACCAACGTCACCCCAATAAATTTGACAATAAAAATTCAATTATTAGATTTTCTTCCTCATTTTCTTAATTCTTCAAAACAATTTGAGTATTTACTGTGCTCTACTTACTTCTAAGAGAGTGCAAAAATAACTAGAAGACATCCTGGCTAATCATGATACTCAATATAATTGAAAACCTGTTTAAACAACAAATTATAATGAAATAAGTGAAAAACAGATGTACAGGAAAAATGCGGTCAGAAGAAGGAGCGAATATTTAGAAATGAAAAACAATAGGGAAAGTTTCACGGAGCTGTTGCCATTTGAGTTGGGATTTGAAGGATGAGAATGCATTTTCCACGCTAGTAATGGAGAGCAATGATGGGTTTGCCATGATATTCTGAGCTAAAGAACCAGGGAACTAAAAACAGAAGTGTGAAATAAAAAAGTGGGATACATGAAAAATGGCAGCTAACCTTCTATGTTGTTCTCTAAGATGTATGGAAGAGAAGATGTATTATAAAATTGAATTGAGGTCAGACAATAAAAGCCTTGAAGGGTTTTTGTCTTCACACCATGGGCATGGACATTTAGATTTGTCAAAGAGTTTTTAAAATAGTACCATGATCAAAACTCTGTTTTACAAAGATAAACGCGGGGAAAGTGTATAGGATGGGTTGACAAAATGAGAGATCAGAGTCAGAGAGCCTGTTACAAAGCCACTGCAAGAGTTCAGAAAGACATCAAAAGAGTCCAAACTAAGGCATCAGGTGTAGTAATTGGAAAAAAAGGAATAGATAGGAGAGTCACTTTGAATTTACAATTGATAAGAATCATAAACTGATTGGAAATACGGATTGAGAACAATGCAGAAATGAGGAATACATCCAGTTTTCCAGCCTGAGGAAGCTTGGAGAGGACTGCAGTTATTTCTCAGTGAAGCAAACACAAAAGGTGAACAGAAAATAATATGGGATAGGTAATAGAGGGCATTTATTGCAAACAGACAAGTAAATGATGTCAGGAAGCATCACCCAAGTCTTCCAGGTTCACGGGAAGAAAAATCCTATTATTTGGAAAAGTCAATTTTGTCCTGTGTGGAATGGTGTTCTAGCTTCATTGTATTGGTGTTAGACCTATGAAGTCCTAGAATTTGACGAAGAAGAGCTGGGAGATTGACCTAGGCCATAAGGAGAAAGCATATCATATACACCTAAATAATGGAATACAGTAACAAACTGTGGCTCTCCAACCAAGATGACGACGTGCACACACACAACATTGGCCATGTGTAGTGGACAAATGAATCAATCAGAATCTTATGTTCTTCAATCCAGGACTGAAAGACATGGAATTGGCTTTGCTTTGGACTCAACCACTGCTTTAAAATCATACGAAGATGCAGCTGTGTCTGATGATGCAACTTAACATTTGCACTTGCAAAGGGGGGAACTCCACAGTTGCTTGTTCTATCTATTCACAACAAGCTGAGACACCTATGAAATTCCTTCGGACGCTTCAGTCTTGGTGGTAGATCAGTCCACTGTTCTGACTCCTCTTGGGCCACTGTACAGCGACCCTCCCTGGTTAACCTCTGTTCAGTACAACAGAGGAGCTCTTCATGGAGGGGGAGTTCAACATCAACTAACAGAAGTGCTGTCCTGTCTAATGAACAACTTGTTCCTCCTGGGGGCAGGGCATCTAGTAATACAAAAGGAAGGTGCTACTTTTCTTGCAACTGGAATTATTGTAGAAGTTAAGCTTTGCCAATCCAGTTTCTAAAAAAAAAACCCACTTCCTGAGGGCAGTAATATGGCCCTTAGAGAAAATAAACAAAGGCAGAAATGCATTCTTTCCAGAAAGAATTTCTAACTCCCTGCACCACTTTAAGTATCTGTTTTCACCAAATGATTCATTCACCCTATCTAGATTGAACTAATATAACTAAAGCCATAGTTTGCTAATTCCCCTTTATTGAATTCCTGATCAGAGTGACCATTCCCTTTCCCCTGAAAAAACCCACAAGCCACATAGTGTTCTTTGGATGTATCAACTTTCCTTTCTTCTACCTTCCATTTACCACTCTTCTTTGAAAATTCGATCCCTAATTAGATTAATTAGTCAAGAATTTCCTTGATGTTCATTTTATAACACACCATAACTTGGTTAAAACATTCTTGCACAATATAAGTTCCTTTGAGTCCTACTGTAGCCTGGGGAAGACCCTGGAATGAAGAGGTTCTGAGTGAGGATAACAACAGAACTTGCCAGTCTGTTCAAAGACTTATGGGTGAGGAGTTTCGAAAAACATTTGTGGTTACCCCTTTGGTGTTAGGCAAAGCCTGTGTTCTCGGGAGCTATCTGATTTTAGGATTGGGCAACTGTTACACGGCTACTTGGTGTTGAAGCCATGTTTTGGAGTAAGGCTTGCATCCCTCAAGTTAAAGCCTCATCAGACTTTATATTAGGGTGCAAAGTATTGGTTTCCTAGTTGCTATGGCACCATGAGAAAGTCAAATGCTTGCTGTGTAACGGATAACAAAGTTATTGTATTTTTCCACATATAAGGTACCTTCCATGTATAAGACAACACCTACTTTTCTAAACCAACATTAACAAATCAGTATCAACCAGTTACTCTCATGTATAAGATGGCCCCCAAAGTTTGGTCTAACAATTTTAGACAAAAGTATAGTCTTATATACAGTAAAATTCAGTACCTTAATAATACTGAATTCTATTTTACCATGGAGTAGTCTATAGTCTGGAAGAATTAGTCACTATAATCTTTTATAACCCTGCACTTTTGTATATCATTAATATTACTTAATACTTCTCAGTTTATAAATCTCAGCACACAGCTAATGTCATTTAATCCTCCTATGAGCCTAGGCAGTGGGCTTTATTAACCTCACTTTGCAAATGTGAAGGCACAAAACCATGGAGCTTAAAGCATCTTCCCCAGGTCTTCTTTCCATGAAGAACTTCAGCCACTAAACCATGACATACAATCAAGGACCTATACATAGTTGGTATAAGTCTCAAAACTGGCTTCAAAAAAACCTTATGCATAGACTGAGAAGCTCTGGGTATTTCTTTAGAACCAAGCTTCATGTTCTTGGGTCATGATGTCCCTACTATCATGCCTATACATTCTCTCCATCCGTGCCTTAATTAGAAACCACTCACCCCTCCAGGCCCAGCAGGGGATTTGGTGCCTCTCAGAAGCTTCTTTGATTCACTGATGCCACTTTAATCTATACTCCCCTAGTATGATGAGCTGCTTTTCTGTGTGATTATATGATTCATGCTCATATTTCCTTGGAAGCCCCTATAATATCCATTAAATAAGGGAAGTATGTTTTTGCTTGTTGTGTTGTCCCAGTGCCCAGCAGTTTCTAGCCTATGGTCGAGATATATATATATATATATATATATATATATATATATATATATACACACACACACACATATACACACACACACATACATACACATACACACATACACACACACACACACACACACACACACACACACACACATATGTATTTTATGTGGGTAGTTCCCTGGCTGGGAATTGAACCCAGGCTGCAGTGTTGACAGTGCCGAAGCTTAGCCACTACACCACCAGGGAACTCCCTCAATATATATTTTTGAATGGGTGAATGAATAATTAAGTCTTACTTGAATAAGCTGGCCTATTTGTTAGAAAAAGCAATAATTTTATAATCCAGTGTTGGACATCTCTTTAAATGCTTTTTTCCCCTATGAAGCACATTTTCTTATTGTGAAACAGACCATGAATCCAATTCTGCTGGTACTGACACTAGCCCATGGAAGTAAATGGAGCTACATAAAATTAGTTAAGTCAAGCAGAGGAGTATTTAAGAAGTTTCTGTTTGAGCACATAAAACTGGTTTCATCCAGAATGAATTCGTGAATCTATTAAAGATGTCAATTTGTTTTCCCCCCTCAAGAAAGTCAGCCAGAGAAGGAATCTCATACCAGGTGGATCAAATTCATTTCCAAGTATACATTTCAGCTCAAGTAAAGGGTAACTGTACCTCTGCTGGCCCAAAACATAAATGTCAACTTGTGAGGCATTTATGACATACATACACTTTTCTCATGAGGGTGCTAAATTATGAACTGCCGATCTGATTTTTCCATTTTGTCTTTGATGCTCATGCCGTAACAGAAATGCATGCGTATGTTGTTATTGGCAAGAAATCTGTCATAGAGTCGTTCATGTGGTCAGACTGCATTTCTTATCTTGGTCCATGCTTTCAATAATGCTGACCATTCAGTGAGAGCTGGTTCTCTTCCCACAGTACAGACAGTGTAAATGAGGCAGCACACATCGATGAATTAGATGAGCCAGAAATCAGGCTTTTGTGAAATGACTTCCTTGCATTGACCTGTGATAGGCGTTTCTGTGAAAATTTGTCCTCATAAAATGGTGGATTTGCAGTGACAGAATCCTTGTGGACTCTGTGAGGAGTTACAGAAAGCTGTTCAGAAATGGCTGCATGGCTCTAGGGTAGGCGTCCCACGGGAAGGGAAGAACCAGGAGTCAAGAGACCTGGGTCCCAGTTCTGGTGTGCAGTGACTTCCTCTATGAGCACTGGCAAATTACTACCCTGGGTCTCAGTTTTCATATCTGTAATACAAGGAGAATAAATTCTGGATGATTCCAACTGTGGATTTGCTGCTGGGTTGCATCAGAACGACCGGGGACTGATTAAATCGCAGGTTCCTGGCTCTTCTCCAAGACTTAACAAATCAGAACCTTTGGGAGAGGAGTCAGAACCTGGGAATCCAAATTTTTAATAGTTCCATAGATGATTCTTGTAAATTAATGAAACACAGATGGAATACTTCCAGCCACAGATTGTAAGCTTTGGCTCCCACAGTTAACAACCTAATCACAATCCATGTCCCCAGGGCAGCAATGGGGCTGCTGGAGGTATCTCTGAGTTTGATACAACACAACTGCTCGTCGGAACATGCTAGCCTGGATTTTCTAGGCAATGCGTGATTCGAAGGAAACCTCGATAAACATTATTAGTCTCTCCAAGGTCCAGAAATGCCACAAAATATCAATGGGATATAATTCTGCCAACAAGGGAGACAAGTGGAAAACTTCCAAGGAGAGGACCACTATCAGCAACTTGCATCTTCTTAACTTATCTCTTCAGGCTGGAGCGGGCTGGAGGTAAGAGAAACCAGAGGCATTGCCATCATCCACGCAATGGGTGACGAGCACCAGAACCAGGAAGTAACATATTATACAAACTGAGCCAGAGGCTGTTGAACTGAAGCCATTGTCCTTTAGAAGAAATGGTGGCTCTTTAGGGTCACCACTGCTTTTCTACATGTCTTTATAGTCTTCTATATATCCCTGGTTTTCTTATTTATACATTTTGGAACATTTTTGCTCTCTCGATATACCTAGATGTGATGTGTCTGTATGAGTGTTTAAGTGTTTTTAGTGGTGTTTTGGGAAGAAGGATCCAGAACTGCTAGGAATTCTAATGGGAATTTAAAATTTAAAAAGAGACACTGAAGACTTATATATCTTCCATTTAAACAACAGATTCCTAGTTAAGACATACTTTTCAGCAGACTGTGTATAATTAGCTTTGTTTCCTCTGACAAGCCGTAAATTTAGAACCAAGATAATACTTTTTAGTTAAGACCTTTAGGCACAGCATTTTAAAAAATCAAAATGATCATTTACTGTTCAAAAGCTTTAGAGTGGCAAAGAAGTAAAAGCTACATATTGAGGTTAGACCTTTAAAAAGCCAATTTAGGTTGGGATGGTTAGCTCATTTTGGCTTTTCCCCCCTCTTTGCTTCCCTAATTGGTAGCTTATTCTGATACAAAGAAATACTTTTATGAGTTTATACTCATCTGCATATTTTCATCTCAATTTACCCTCTCAAAATCCTGTTTTTTAAACATGCGTGGGTGGTGCAAATCTCTATAAGATGGCTTCCGTCAACCTACGTGGCCACCAAGATGCCAATTGAATTTTCTGACTGTACTTGTTTCAGGAAATAGAATCCCAGCTATGGTTCTTTGAGAAAGTTCCAAAGGGTAGTGTTTTAGGCAGTATTGTTCACTTTGTTAGAATGTCAATCAGAGAACCTCCTGCTTCCTCTTTGCTTCTGCAGGCATTTATTGAGACGCCATGGTGAACTGATTGCTATAACTAGTGCTTTCAGACAAAGATCTGTGAGCTGCTTGGAAACACAAAGGCAGAAGCAGGCTTGATTTGAAATTCCCTAGTTGAAATACGTGGTGTATGAACGTTCACCTTGCAGGTCGTGCGTATTCACATGGCCAACACCGTGACCTCTCTGTGTGGAAGAGAGCTGCTTCAGAGGAAGCGTGCAAATGAGCAGCATGGATCCCACTCACATTCTGCTGAAATCAAACTGGACCTCTCCCCTTTGTCGGATGCCTTAATTCACGAGCTATGAGCCAGCAGGATGCCTGGGTTGAGTTACTCATCCTTTTCACCAAGCTCAAAGAGAATTCGCTCTCATCACTTTTA
Source organism: Lyroderma lyra (assembly GCA_004026885.1). Lineage (NCBI taxonomy): Eukaryota > Metazoa > Chordata > Mammalia > Chiroptera > Megadermatidae > Lyroderma > Lyroderma lyra. Next base: position 335,126 of record PVJL010000705.1, on the reverse strand, counting down.
TTCAGCAAGAAAAATTTCGCGACAAGACAGCTCATTTTCCAAGAGAAAATAAAATCCTGTATAAGCTATGAGACCAAAAAGTAAAGTTTCTATGCCTTTTAATGAAGGATTTCTATTAAAACAAACCCTTGCTTTCACATGAAAGTGCCCCAGTATAGGAGAAATGATATGGACTTTGGCATTAGGCCTCAGTGTTGGTCCCTAATTCAGCACTTGCTATTTAGCTTTTGACTTTTCACATTGCATATGCTGATTTTCAGTTTCTTCATCTATGAAATAGGGAGAATGATAGTACCTCATAGGACTGATTTGAGGATTAAATGAAGAAGGTACCATGCTTAGGTTGTGTAAGACTGTGAGTATCCCCCCACACACACACGAATCCCCAGATTGTCTCAGAAACAGGTGTGTGCGCACACCCAAACTTTCGTAGTAGGGTGAGTCTGGGCAGGGAAGTTGGAGACCTGGGTGCTGGCTGTCTTTACTTTCTTTTCTGGTCAGATGACTTTCAGTAGGATTCTTACTCTTGTTCTCCCTTTCTCTTTAAGCCTCTGTTTCCTTACCATCAAAGTGGATATAATCCCTCTGAGTCCAAGTAGATGTGCTGATGACTAGCTGAGATCTTCTATGTGAAGCACCTGGAAGATGGCAGATCCTCTGAGAATGGCTAGTTTCCTTCCCCTTCTCCCTTTATGTCTTTGATGAGATAGAGAAAGGGAGAGCAGCGGATGACATGTAATATATTTCATGCTTGTATATTATTTCCTGATTTTATCAATGATGATGATATTGAATATCTATTGATTACTTGGTCGGAATAGTTCAAAGCATTTCCGTGTATTATCGCATGTCATCTTCATTCCAGCCCTTTCTGAGAGATGCTGTTGTTGCCCTTGTTTGACTGATAGTAGAGTTCAGAGATTAGGCTACTCACCTAAAATCAAACGTGGGTCTCCTGGGATCCAAAGTGGATGTGTTTAAGCATTCACCTTCTGCTTTCCTAACCAAGTTTGTTCTTTAATCATATGTGCCCTTATTTGTTTGTTTGTTTTTCCCATTCTGTGGATTTAAGTCACGAGAAGTACTATTGTACCTTTGCAAATACAGACAGGACTAACCTAAGCTCTCTTGGGGCTTGCTCTAGTCAAGAAGTTACCATTTTTTAGCCTGAGTATTTGACTGTTGCTTTTATAGGCATATAAATGAGATGCACTTAGGAAAAAAAAAAAGGATTGCACTTTCTCATTTGCTTTGCAACACAGGTATGTGGATTGAAGAAGCCTGGCCCTTAAATGATTAGATAGCTTGTGTGACTAATAAGAATATTGTCCTTAAAGGAAAGTGGAATATCTTACAAACACAAGAGCACTCAATTAGAGTTTTAAATTAGAATGTAATTATGTGCTTTTGGTTTCTTTCTTTCCTTCTTTTTTTTTTTTAACAAAAAATAAAAAAAGAGGAGAGAGCTTTTAATCTTTTAGGTGGCCTCATTTTGGTGAAAAGACAATTTTAGGAAGTGTCTAAATTTAAGGAACTGTTCTGCATCCTGCTGAATTTTGGACCTCATCCAATCCCTGAAGGACTAGACGCAGATCGTCTAGCTTTTTAAATAACTGCATTTTATAATTCAAAACAGGGATAAACTGTTGGTATGGATTATTGCCCTCAGTATAATGAAATTGTCAATAGCTTAGAGATGTTCAGCATGTAATCAGGCATGTAGGAAAATAGCCCATTCAACCTCTGAAACAAAGGATTTGCCTTTAATAACCGCAACTGCACAAAAGCAACCATGCTTTTTACGTAGAAAATAAACTGGAATGTGGATAGCTGTCTTCATAAGGAACCAAGCATGTACCTTGTCCCCAAACACTCTACTTTACAGAGAAGAACAACATGGGTTGTAAAGACCAATAGGGTTATCTGTTAATCTACTCATTTCAAAGTTCTCCATTTTCCTACCACCCGAACTGGCATGAGAACACTAGTAAAAGCCATCAGGTGGTTCTGCAATGCAGTGGGTACGATTGCAAGTGCTTTACATTTCTATTTCATGTGACATTCTCAGAATTATGAGGGTAGGTCTTGTTTCTCCATTCTATGGGTGACTGAAGAGGTAAACAGTCCCAAAGCTGTCACATGGTACAAGCAGGGTTTATCTACTGGTACTCTCAATCATGTGGGCATACTCATTAAGCATGACTCCCTATCATATGGGTGTATTCACTCTTTAAGGGAGAGGTAGAGCCTGGACCACTCTGCCAGTGTTCATTGCAGCCAGACGGATTGCCAGTCACTAGTTGTCTCTTTAAAGCCAGCCATGACACCATACATTTGGTTAGAGTAAGTTTCCTAGGATCCTAGAAATTCAGAGTTTGAAAAAAATACTAGGGGTCACCCAGGACCCAATTCCCAAAATGTTACCTATGAGGAACTAAGGCACAGAGAGGCAAAGAAACAAACATTCTGTCACCAAATAACAAAACATGTTGCCCAGATTCACTCAGAGGGTTAATAGCAGAACTAGAATGAACACTCACTTCTTCATGATAAGTTTGACTCCCTGTATCGCTATAGTCACTATATTGCTGGTGATATATTTGCATCTTTACTTGTTTCTAAGACACATTACAGAAATTTTCAGATAAGGAAAGATAAATTTCATTTTTCAATATTGTTTATTTCTTTATAAACTACACAGGAATGTAAAAAGAAATCCTTGTTGAGAAAATAATTACAGATGAAATCACAAATAACTGGAATGCTATTTAGAGACATCTGAAATCATAGTAGGAGGCTGAAAGTTAGCAGAATAAACAAGTTACTGAATGCAGGAGGCTGGAAATGGTATTAAAAATCATACTGTTCAATGTTTTCCAAAGAATGACACCTGTAATTCTCACCTAGTGGGATAATTATGAGTACCTGTGATAATTGTTGGTGACATAAACAAAATTTGAATATTTATCTAATGATAATAACATATATATGCTTGTGTTTGTGCATATGTGCGCATCTGTCTATGTATATTTATGTGTATGTATTTTGAGCTCTTACTGTGTGCTAGGTACCATCCTGGGAACATGAAAGTATAGGAAATACTGAGTTTCCTGCCCTCGCAAAGCTGACATTGGCCTGTGGGGATTGCCCGTACAACTCACGGATTATTTTAAGTTTGAAATCTTGTGGCCCCAAATCGCACTGGCCATTCTTACTGTTGCCTTAACTGTAAAAGCTGAGTTTTCTCCACAGGTGTGAGGGGGTAAAGCCCTTGGCTGAGAAGAGAGAAAACATTTTTCAGCATAACTCAGGTTCCATCACAATAGATGGGCCTCATTAGCCATTCTCAGCTTCATAGATAACGCAGTGGTGAATGGCCTCATTTGGTTGGGTGAAGAATTGCCCAGGAGATTGTGTTGACATCTGAGATTTATTTTAATCCTTTCTTGCAGATTTTATAATAAGCATTGCAACAAAGTCCGCCAAAGAATCATTACATATCTTATAAAATCTTAATAATACAAAAATTAGAGACTTTTTTAATGCACATGCTCCATTTGTTCAGAATCCCCCAATTTCACTGTGCTGATGAGCACAAAGTGCCCTGGGAGAGGACACTGCCTATAAGAGGTCATGGTTCCTAAATTGCTATGCACATTTTTGTTATGACTATTATTTATGTTTATAGGCTGTTATGGTCAAATTTTGCACTTTGGACAAAGAAACTACAGAAGGCACATATCCTGTACAAGGGTTCTTTTTTCTCACTTACTCATTAAATGTTTATTGATTGCCTACTTCAAGTAGAGTATTAACTATAAAGAAGGTGAAAAACTAAGGCTTTAGAAATGAGGAAACGTTTTCAGTGTAGAGGTCTAGCTGGGAAACTAAATGATTCCCACAGAAGGTAAGGAGCTAGGGCTATGGCTAAAGCACCAGCGTGGGACCTAGGATTAGGTACAAGTCTTACTCTTTTCCAGGGTTTCTCACTTAATTGCTGTGTGATCCTGGGTGCTATAGACTAAACATGTCTCCTACGTTGAAACTTAATCCCTTGTGTGATGATGTCTGGGGGTGGGCTCTTTGGGGGGTGATTAGATCCTGTGGGTAGAGCCTTCATGAATGAGATTAGTGCTCTTACAAAAGAGACCCCAGACAGTTCTCATACCTCTTCTACCATGTGAGGACACTGTGTGGAGATGGTCATCTATGAATCAGGGAGCAGGATTTTACCAGACATTGCATCTGCCAGTGCCTTGATCTTGAACTTTCAGCCTCCAGAACCGTGAGAAATAAATCTGTGTTGTTTATGAGCCATCCACTCCATGACATTTTGTTATAGCAGCTTGAAGGAACTGAGACACTGAGCAAGGTGTTCAATCTTTCTGAGTCTGGTTCCTGATCTGGAAAATAAGATGAAAATCACCTGTTTTATTGTGCTACTGTGAAGATGAAAGGGGATATTATATGCAGAATGACCTACACCGAGGAGATATCCAATGAAGATTATTTCCCCTCCTCTATTATTTAATTGTAAGAAGTCATAGAACTGTTGTTCCTTTCAAGATACCACCTCTATAAAACTTCATGGCCTTGGAATGACGTCTCAGGCAGGGTTCTTCTTTTCTTTTTTCTTTTTTTGGTGGGGGGTGGTTCCCTGGCTGGGAATTGAACCCAGGCTGTGGCATTGAGAGCACTGAAGCCTAGCCACTATGCCACCGGGGAACCCTTAGGGTTCTTTTCTACTCCCTACTCCTAGCCCAGAAATCATGTAGTTTCTCTGTTCTTTTCTTAGATTTCTGTTTCATAGGTGTTCCAGGTTTCTTTGTCATTCAAGAATCGATTTGTTTCACTTTCCCCTTCACAGCTTATTCAAACAAACAACCCATGGACACAATCAATAGTTCAATGTTTATTTGGGGACGAGTGGGTTAGGGAGGGGAGAAAGGGGAGGGGGTGGGAGAGGAGGGGGTGAAGCTAAATATAAGGTGATGGTCTGAGTTCATTTCTTAAAGGTTTCATTCCACTCCAGTACTTCCCAGCTTCCTCTGTGCCTTGCACTGAAATAGAAGTAATCACGTGTTTTAAATTAACAGGCTTTCCTGTTACCATGAACCACGAAAAAATGTTGAAGATAATCTACAATCTCCCTAAATTCTTATGATTTTGTCAAGACTTCACTGCAATAACCACCCTTGTTCTAACTGTACCTTTACCCCGCCTCTCTCTACCCAGTCTGAAGAGATAATCAGGCTTTTGGCTCACAGATTCTTGTTGTAAAACTTGCCTATAATCCTTGTCCACCATCCACCATGACCGCCCCTGCCTGATCCTTGCACTCCTACAAATATTTAGGGTTTTGTTTTCTAAAGTTAAAATTACTGATGATAGATACTAAGATGGAGTGAAGGAGGCAAATGCCAGGTGTAATGGCAGCTCAATGGATGAGAAGGAAAAGCTGTGGAACTTTACTATCTACTATGATAGCCACTAGCCACACATAGCAATTATTACACACGTGAAATGTGGCTGGTCTGAATTGAGATGAACTATAAGCATAAAATGCACACTGGGTCTCAGAGCTTGTGTGAAAAGAGGAGTTTAAATATTTTATATATAATTTATTATTGGTTACATATTGAAAATTGTAGGCATGGGGCTCTGTCCAGAAAAAAAATCCAACCATTGTCAATATAATAAGAACAATTACATGGCTGGACACTTTCTGGACAGTGTGTACCTGTGTGTGTGTGTGTGTGTGTGTGTGTGTGTGTGTGTATACATACACACAAGGTTAGACAGTTAACTTCGCAAACTCATCCTAGAAAAAGTGCTGCACACCTCATTGCTGACTATCACTATGGTCACCTTCGAAGCACTCCCCTTGGGAAGCTGTGCACTCATGTCAGTGCTTAGTTCCACCCTTCAAAGCAGTTTTGGAACTCTTTTTCTGGAATGGCCATCAGAGCTGTCGTCAGACCCAAAATCTGATAATTAAATTCACAAACTTGCCACTGTGTGCTTAACATTGGCAACGCCTCACAAACAAATTCAGTAAGGGGTCATAAACTTGCCAAGGTACAATGAGAGTTCTAATGGCCATTCCAAGAAAAGAGTTCCAAAATTGCTTTGAAGGGTGGACTAGGTGCATAGCTTCCCAAGGGGAGTGCTTCAAAGGTGACAGTAGTGATATTCAGCAATGAGGTATGTGGCACTTTTTCTAAGATGAGTTTGCAAACTTAATTGTCTGACATATATACATTGAGAGAGAGGGAGAGAGAGTCATTTTGGATATAGTGTGTCAAGTAAAATAGGTTATTAAAATTAATTTTATCTGTTTCTTTTAATTTTTTTTAACATGGCTACTAGACATTTTGAAATTGCACTTGTGGCTTTTGTGTGGCTCACATTATATTCTCCTGAAAGTGCTGTTGTAGATGAGTTACAAAAGGTGATAGAAGGCTCATTTTTTAAATGCTCTGTGGGCCATTGTTAGGACATTTGCATTTGCTCTTAGTGAGAGGAAAGCCAACAGAGGGTTTGGAGCAGAAAATGAACATCATCTGCTATTTTTATAACAGGATCACTCTGGCTACTCTTTCATAGGCTGTTGGAGGACAGGGATAAAAGCAAAGAGATCCTTCAAAAGACATTGTGATAATCCAGGCTAGAGATGTCTCTGGCTTGAGTAGCAGCACAGATGGTGAGAAGTGGTCAGAAACCAGTGCATTTTCTGATGTGTTCAAGATGGAATTTGAGAGGAAGGGAAGAACTGAGAATTATGCCTCAGAGTGCTTGTCTTGAGGAGATTTGTCCATCAGGATTCAGTAGTCATTTACGGAGATGGAGAAGATGGAGGAGAATAGATTTGGGCAGAAACTCAGGCATGTAGCTTTGTACATGGTCAAGTTTGAGATGCTTACTGGACATCCAAGTAGAAGTTTAAGGAGGTAGGGTGATATGAAAGTCAGGGAGAGGTCTTGGCAGAAGACAACCTTTGGAAGGTCTTCAATATAACATTGGTGTGAGTTCCATGAGATTGAGTGGCATCACCAAGGGCATGAGAAGACACAGGAAAGAGGTAGGAGGAGAGAGACTGGGGGCACCCAGAGAGTTTCTGAGCAGAATCGCTGCTACAGCTACACTGCCACACAGTCCCTAGCAGTCCCATCCACGCTGTTCACTGGTGTAGGTGCATCCGGAAGCAGGAACACAATTATACATTTAAAAAATTCTGTTTGCTCTGGGCTGCCTAATTACAATAAGTATGTTAATTAGTATCCAAAAAATAATATTTAAAGTGTATTTTTGTATATGAAACATATGAGTCATGTTTTCAAAAACAATTTTTTTAAAATTAGAGTTGACCTAGAATATTATGTTAGCTTCAAGTGCACAACACAGTGATTACATGTTTATATAACTTACAAAGAAATCAACCTGATAAGTCTATTGCCCATCTGACAGCATACAGAGTTATTACAATATTATTGACTATATTCCCAATGCTGTACTTTATATCCCTGTGAGTCATTATTTAAATAGACAAATTGCATTATAATAAAGTCTTAGACAGGCTCTAATTTTAATAATTCCAGTGATCCCAGTACCATCATATGCCATCAATTATCTCAAGAGATGCCACCACTACTTTAAGTAAAATTTTAAATTTGATATCACTTTAATTTTTTTAATGCTGCATAGTGCTCTGAAATGGGCATGTATAAAATTCAAATAAAAATAAAAGGGTCTTAGAACTCTAAAATAGTGGGAATCATGGTGACATAGATTTACTGAACACACATTATAAAGACATTGTTAGGTGCTCTTGACCTTTTCTTTTAGAAAATACGCTCCTTACTTGTCCATTTGCTGCTGCATTTTGAGTCATCACCTCTGAGGTTTCTGAGTCTCTTTCTCACTTCAAACTTGATCAACATGTCCATTTCTTAAGAGTAAAATTCCACAAAGGGATAGAAAGTAGAGGCTGAGTAGCCACAAGCAGAATAATATTATTCTACTGCAGAATACCCAGGATGTGGTGTGGAAAATTAGGTCCTTCTTCTAGACTTGGAAACTGCATGTTTTCATTTTTCTCTCTTCCTCTAGCTGCAGAGTGGGTAGAATGCATATAATTACTAGTAATTGTTCAATCTGTAGATCATTGATACAATTTTTCTTTTACACATCATATATGCAAACTGATGATTGTCCAAAGTCCTATTTAAGGACTTTGCTTCCTATTTAAAGAAGTATACTGTATTACTTTATTATTTAAAAATGCATTGTGAAAAAGGCACTTGTGAGAGTACGTAGGTTAGGCTACTCCTGCCACATAAAATTATGAGTTTATATATGGTTGAAATTCCCCCTTTTCTTGTTGATTGTTTTCTTTTGCTACTTCTCTTCTGAACTCATTTACAAACAAATAGAATTTACTATGGTGCAAACTACTAAATTTTAGGTGGCTTTGACTGGTGTACAATACAGTCCATTTGTGATGATAAATTCATAAATAAATCCATGCAGATGAGTTTATACTGATCATCATTGCATTTTGTTTCTTTGTAACTTTAAACTTTATAACTTTATAACAGCTGATTGAGGGCATGATCAAATAATAGCATCCAAAATGCTTTTCCCCAAAGTATAGTTTTTTGGAGGTAGGTGGGACTTATAATGTAATCATATAATGTAATTCAACATCCTCGTTTTGGAGATTAGGATGTTAAGGCCCAGCTTGATGACATTTGTTCTTAATGGCAGAGCCAGTTCTTATAAACACAGAATGCTCTTCCTGATCACTTTTTTTAAATTGTTGAGTGTCCTGTGTATTCTAAGAGGCAAAAACCCTATAAATTTATAATAAAAAATAGATATCAATATTACAAGAGAAATATAGTCTCAGCCGATGAAGTACTGTGTACAGAAGGTGTCAAGTAAGAATAAAAGCAATTAACAAAGCTGAAATGTATTCTTTAGTTATTTAAATCAGACAAGTGAGGACGTATGTTCTTACATGATCTCATGAAGCCATTCAACTTTCTAATCTTGTTATAGCATCACCAAAGGGCATTTTATTTTCCCTCTTAGTTTCTACTTTTCTTGGTTTAGTAATCCTTTTAAAGAAAAGAAGAAGTCTTGCTAAAATGGAAGTGAATACATTTAATGTAGCATAATCTGCTTCTAAATCTACTTAACTGGAGTCCCATCATGCATTTAGTACATTGAATGAATGACACAAATGGGGAATGCATTATAATGAAGACTGGGTGAATTTTGTGAGGCTCAAACTTCACTTTCCTGAGATGTTTTTAAGCATCTGATTTTGTAGTCAAGTATAGCTCAATTTACATACTTCTCTATTTGCATTTGACCTAGACACCTGCATTACTTTTTGGAGAATTCTACTTTTATGGTGCTTTTGAACACTTCACTGCCACCCCACTATGACAAAATGTATTTTGCTTGCTGAGGCTTTTTGAGAGGTGCACAGCGTGATTATTTCTAAACTTTCATTTATTTTCATTTAAGTTAGAACAAGTTGTTTACTTAAGTTACAAGAGTATTTTGCTTTTCACAGGTTGGCTTTCTCATCCAATTTTTAAAAACTACTTAACGTTTTAGAGACATGGGTATTTTCTGAAAATAGAACGCAAAGGATACTTATTGATATCATCATTGTTCATGTTAACAGAAGGGGATCCCCACTCTTGTTGTACAAATTTTAGATCACATTCCACCCCCCATTCCCCAGTTTTCACTGTTTTGGAGGAAATAAACATCCAAAACTCACATGCCCCAAATAGAACCTACAAGCTTCTCATTTCACTTTGCTGCAAAACAGCGCATCACTTCAAATGCCTTTATTGTTCTCCTTTTTGTCCAATTTGAAAACCTGGAAGTTATCCTTACTTCTTTTCTACTCTCCTCTGTTCCATCAGTCATGAAGTTCGGTTCATGCTGCCTCCTTCACCTGCGGGATCTGCCGTTCCCATAGCTATTGCCTCAATTCGGGCTCCCACCGTCTCTCAGCAGGACCGTTTGCACATCCTCTTTTCTCGCTGCATCCTGTTTTCCTTCCTCGCAAGGCAGCAAGCTTTCCCAAAATCAAAATTTAGGCATCACACTGCCTTGCTCAAAACACCAAAGGCAAAATATGCCAATTGCCTTTAGGGTAAAAAATTAAACACCTTTCATACGACACATCACATCTGAAAAGTCTAGCCCCTGACTTCCGTTTTACTTTCCTACGTCCCACTGACGCTTCCTCAGATGGTACTCTCGAGCTGTATGAAGTTCCTCTCGTACTGCACTGGGCCTTCACGTGCTTCTAAACTCGTGCGTGGACTGTGCTTAGAATTCCCACTTCCTGACTGCGTGGCTGGGGGTTTGTGTCAAAGTGATTAATGGATTTCAGAGTGTAGTTGGCAATATAGGGTCTATATTCCAGTCCTCCCACCAATCAGCTGTGGGAGGGACCCTGGCCAAATTGCCCAGTTTCCCCAAGTCTCACTTGTCTCATCAGTAAACAGTGATAGTAATACTGTCTGCCTCATTGGATTCTTCCAACGTTTATGTGTGTAAAATGTGAAGTATCATGTCTGGCACGTGGAGATCAATGAATGCTAGCTAATATCAATGCTAATAATTAGGAATAATTATGTAATTCTCATCAAGAAATCAAAGTGATTAAGTATATCATGTTGCATCTCATATAAACTGCCTAAAGCTATCCATACTTGATAGCTATGGTTTTAAAAAAAAAAAGCAATGACTTTTTAAATAATCATCTAATTTGTAAGTCACATCTGTGTAATATCCCTATGTAGATAGATCTGTACATCTACATATCTAACATAATTCATTTTCTGTGGATGTCCATGGGAGGGCTGAGAAATTACAGTCACCAAGGAAGTATCGACAGGAAGAAATTACTTATTTGATTAATACATCATGAACTTCTGAGGCTCACTATTTTGGACTTCCTTTTGCAAGAGGAGAGGGAGTGGTCAGTGTTTTCCTGGTTTTGCAGGGGTGGGATTCACAGAGAGCATCTCCCACGAGGTGTAGGTGCAATCGTAGCTTTAGTCTGGAGAACTGCTGGTTCTACGCTCTGCCTTTTTCACCCGGGTTTGCCTTCTCTGTGATTCTTACTTCGCCAGAACCTACCTGGAGGGTAGTGGGAATGGAAAGAAGGGCCCCTGGTGTTACAAGTTCTTTAAACCCTCCCTCCAGAGCTTGCCCACAGGGCTGTGCTGCTTCCTCCCAAGCCTCCTCTCTCTCTGACACCTTGAAAGTCAGCTCACATTTTCAGTTTCTTTGTGGTCAGAGCTACCTCTGCTATGGAAGTGACCCTTTCACCTCAACTCCCAGAACAGCCATCAGCACCTCCTCCTCCCTAGGCCAGAAAGCAGGAGGAGGTCTCCATTCCACTACTGTGTGAGAGAAGTAATTATTATAGTTCCCGAACGTAGACAGGTGAAGTGTAAGTGCAGCAGGAGGCTGCGCTGGGCAATGCCAAGATCTCTCTCTCTCTCTCTGCTCTAGGATCTTATGATGCTAGGTTTAGAGGTGGTTTATTTTAAAATCTCCCATCAGTGACAACAAAACAAAAGAGTTAAAACAAAAATAAAGGGTGCACACATGCTATGTCTTGTTTATTGCAGCGAGCAGGCTGTCTGCCTGCCATAGTGAGAAGCAGGAATGGAGGCTCTAGTCCTGTGACACAGTCCCTGGGGATATTCCTGGTGGCGGTGCAGCCCAGGCCCCAGACTCTGCATCCTCTCCTCGGAGCGGGCTGTGCCTTGGAGCCCCACCTCAAAGAACGATCACAATTTCAGGAGAGGAGTGGGATTTCCAGGAGCTCTCGCCACATGGCCTAGGACAGTTCCTACCTGTCCTGGGCTCCCACTAAGATGCTTGAGTCGCCATGGAAGAGTAGAGTGTGGTGGAAGGGACTGAGCCGTAGGTGTGGACACTTCCATCAGACCTCTGCTTTTATCACTCACCCATCTGACAAATCTTTCCTGAGGCCTCCATGTGCAGGATTGTGCTGAAGGCTGGTGGTGTTGGAAGTGACAGCCATAGTCTCTGTCCTCTTGGACAGGTGATGGGATAGTGACATTCGGGTCAACGATGAACCACAGAGACCACTGGGGTCCCATAAGTTTATAATGGAGCCGAAAAATTTCTATTGCCCAGTGACATTGTAGCTGTCATAATGTCATATCATGATGCATGACTCAAGTGTCTGAGGTGATGCTGGTGTAAGCAAACCTATTGCACTGCCAGTTGTGTAAAAGCATTGCACAAGCAATTCTGTACAGTACCTAACACTGGATAATGACAATAAATTACTGTTACTGGTTTATGTATTTACTATACTATACATTTAATCTTTATTTTAGAGTGTATTCTTCCTACTTATAAAAAGTTAGCTGTGAAATAGTATGCCATGTTGTATTGGAAGCGGCTGCAGACATCATGTGTTTACCGGATCTCTTGACTGCATCTGTTTGTCTTATGCTTGATTTAATCTCATGTTTTATAAATTTAGTGTAGCCTAAACGTACAGTGTTCATAAAGTCTACAATAGTATGCAGTGATGTCCTAGGGCTCAGGAGTATCCAAACTTTTGGCTTTCCTGGACCACTTTGGAAGAAGAATTACCTTGGGCCACCCATAAAATACACTCACACTAACGATGGTTGATGAGCTAGAAATATGTTTATGCATAATTTTTGTAATCTTAAGAAAGTTTATGAATTTATGTTGGGCTGCATTTGAAGCCATTCTGGGCTGCATGTGGCCCCGGGCGGCTAGTTGAACAAGCTTGTGCCTAGGCCTTCACGTTCACTCACCACTTACTCACTGACTTACCTAGAGCAACTTCAAGTCCTGCAAACTCCACTAATGGGAAGCGCCCTGTACAGGTGCACCATTTAAAAATCTTTTATACCATATCTTTATAATAACTTTTCTAAGTTTAGATATGTTTAGATATACAAATACCACTGTGTTACAATTACCTACAGTATTCAGTATAGCAACCTTCTGTGTAGGCTTGTAGCCTAGAAATAATAGGCTTACCATACAGCCTAGGTGTGTAATAGGGTGTACCATCTAGGGTTGTGTAAGTGCAGTCTATGATCTTCCCATGACAAAATCGCCTAATGATGCATTTCTCACAACGTATTCCCCGTGTTATGCAGGGCACGACTACGTGTAGCACGATGCCTGGCACATAGCAAGAACTCAAGTCACGTTAGTTTCCTTCTGTTCCCAGGGGCACCTCTTGATTCTGCTCTTAGCCTCTCCTGGCTGGTCCCATCTTCTGGTAATTACCCAAACCATGGCCAGTGTTTCCCATATTAAGTATAATAATGACAACAATGGTTGCTTTTAATCGAGCTCTTATTACTTCCCAAGGATTTGTAAGCATGAACTCATTGTAATATTAGAACAATGTTTTAGGGAAATCCATCAACACCTTTGAATAAACAAGGGGATTGAAACTCAGAGAAGTTATGTAACTCATCCAAGGTCATGTGGCTACTAAAGCATGGAGCTGAGACTCTAGGCCATGTGTCACCAGTTGTGTTCTTTATTCTCTTAGCCAGAGGTGCTTCGTAAGACACAGCGTCAAGAACCTACTAGCAATCCTGTCTCAGTGCTCAGGTCTCACATTGGGCACCTTCTGTGGAAGGCCTTAAACCCTGGGGTTGCAAAATCTTATTTGGGGAAAAATGATACTTACCGCTCTTAACACATTATGATAAAGATTTATTAGTAGGTGTTGGTAAAGTACTTTGAAAAAAAGTGATTTAAGCATCATCACAAGTTTTACTTCTCATTGATCTTATTTAGCATCCTTTTTATTTGGCATTGACCCGATATCATTGACCAGCCTGATGGTCATTAATCAAGCTGACTAAGGTTTTAGCATTTCCAAATGCATTTTTGCAAATTGGTGGTGTGAGTTATTTTGGTCATAATGCATCCACACATCCCACTGTCATTTTAACCGAGAATTTGAAAGGTTAAATTAATTCATCCTTCCATGACGCTTTTTCATACTTTTATAATAGCCATAAATATTAATACAGGGTATCATAATTTATTGCATCCTAGGTTTCTCCACTGGATTCTTTAGAGCAAGGTTTCTCATTTCATATCTATCCCTGAACAAAATGGCTCCAGTAAATGCCAAACATGACATCTAACCTCTATGTGAGCTAAACATTTGCTGAATGGAAGGGATTATGTAAAAGAGTTTAGGGTACTTTGGGGAGATTCTGTTGAGATTCTGTTTTAGAGAGAACAGAGACCATTAGAAGCAATCTTGTAGCTTTGAAGGAATTCAATAACCCTATTTATTTTCTCTTTCCTTCTGCTGTATACCATTCTCGTTCAGTCATGGCTGTCCTTGCCACCCCGCTAGTTCTCCATATCTCTGTTTTCTGCTACTCCCTGTGCAGCCACAGCACAAGAGGAGAGTTCTGCAACAGTGGTTCTTTCCTTTTGGGAGGGCAAGAGTGATGCTAAGGCTCTTGTGTGCATTACGTGCATCCCAGTGCTGGTCATCGAACTGTATGGAGCAGTTATGTGTGGAGTTCTTACCCTGGCATTGCAGGTAAGAAGCTGAGGATCACAAAGACCGAGTCCCATGCCTAGGTCACACAGCCGGTAAATAGAAGATCCAGGATTTGAAATCAGGCTTTGACTCGCTCCAACTCGTACACTCACAACAGAACTCTTTCCAAAGTTGGTAATCAATTATCGCATTTCCCTTTCTCATCAGAGAAAATGTTTCGGTAAACATTGAACTGATACCATGTCAGAGTCCTTTAAGTAATCATACCACTTAATTGCATTTTACTTTAAAGATTTGTGATCAACCAAAACAGAGCAGGTGGAGGGCTGCGGTGGGGAGCTGATGGCAGGCACTGAGCCGAACTAGATAACAGCAACAGGAAGCAGACTCTGCATGTGACAAGCGTGGTTGGCACATGTATGTGTTCAAGGGATGTGACAGGAAAGAACTGGGTCAATCCTAGAAAGAGTCATAGAGGAGCTGGGATTGAGCTCAAGTCTTAAAGAAAGAAAGACATCTTCTCCCTCTTATGCAGTGTGCTGCTGAAATGACTGGGCAGTGAATTGTTAACACTGGAGCCACATTCCTGCAGTGACAGCAGAGAAGGTGTGGGAATCTCCCTGTAAATGCAGTCACCCTGTCTGGTATTTGGGAGCCTGTATCCTTCTGAGAGAAACCTGCTCATCTTTCTTCTTTCTCATCTCATCCCTTCACGGCCTTTCACCCTTGCTCACTTCATCTCCCCTTCAGGCCTACCATGGCCAACATTTTTTTTGTGAAGCATAATCACAGAAAATGCAAACATCAGAGCCCTTATGGATCTGAGGAGCCTAATCCACGACCGATCAGGTGAGGGAAATGAGGGACATTGAGTTGCTGAAGATCATGCATTCAGTGCTGGAGCCATTAATTCACCCTTCAAGTTTTTTCCATTCATCATGTATTTTTAAGTAGCTATTACATACTGAGAACTGTGTTATACACACTATTAATAGATGAAGTGTTGATCAAAACAGCTTCAGTCTTGCTTCCAGGAGTTTACACTCTAATAAGAAGAAAAAGCCAAGATTTGAGCTCTTCTGCCAACTTACTCTACTAACCTCCTGTCGCCCATGCTCAGGACTAACTGAACTTGACGCCATTCTCATGCCTCCTCTTGGCAGGCGCCTCTGGGCTCACATGTCCCCAGAGAAAGTAAAAAGTCTCTGAGCTTTTGAGTTTTTACTTTCTTGGTTAAAATTTTGAGAGAGAGAGAGAGAGAGAGAGAGAGAGAATGAATGAGAACATGCATTCTTTGTATGATGAACTCCTGGAGAGTGTTTCCATTGCTGCATGAATACCTTGGTCCCATGTGCCTACAGCACTTACAGGCCAGGTGAACAGCAGGATCAATTAATCCCTGTCTGGCGTAGCTGTGCACCTCCCAGGCCAGCCTCACCTCTCTGATAGCCTGTTTCTCCTGTCTCATTGCTTGCACCTGTATCATTAGATACGTAAATGTGGCCGATTAAGTTATAGTCAGTCAGTAGTCCAGTGAACCCCCGGGGAATTTCTGTATCTTTCTATTATGATTTCATACTACCAGTTCAACTTTATTGAAGCTTTTGAACATGGATTTTAAAACAATTGTATCAGTAATATAGGCATACCTCGGAGATATTGCAGGTACAGTTCAAGATCACCACAATAAAGCAAATATTGCAATCGAGAAAGTCACACAAACTATTTGGTTTCCCAGCACATATAAAAGTTACATTTACACTATACTGTAGCCTATTAAGTATGCAATAGCATTATGTCTAGAAAAATGTAAAATACCTTAATTAAAAATACTTCATTGTTAAAATACGTTGACCATCCTCTGAGCCTTCAGTGACTCATAACCTTTTTGCAGGAGGAGGGTCTTGCCTCTGTTGGTGGCTGCTGATTGGTCAGGGTGGTCGTTCCTGAAGAGAGGGTGGTTGTGGCAATTTCTTAAAATAAGGCAACAATAAATTTTACCAAATTGATTGACCCCTTTCATGAATGATTTCTCTGTATCATTTTTCCTAGGTGGAACTTCTTTCAGAATTGGAGGTCACCCTCTCAAATCCTGCTGCTGTTTTAATAGCTAAATTTATGTAATAGCCTAAATCCTTTGTTGTCATTTCAATAATCTTCACAGCATCTTCACTAGCAGTAGATTCTATCTTAAGAAACCACTTTCTTTGCTCATCATACGAAGCAACTCCTCATCCATCAAAGTCTGATCGTGCGATGGCAGCAGTTCAGTCACACCTTCAGGCTACGCTTCTAATTCTAGTTCCCATGCTATTTCTACCACGTCGGGAGTTACTTCCTTCACGGAGGTCTTGAACCCCTCAAAGTCATCCACGAGGGTGGGGATCAACTTCTTCCAAAGTCCTGCTGATGTTGACATTTTGATCTCTTTCTAAGAATCACAAATATTCTTAATGGCATCTAGAATAGTGAATACTTTCCAGGAGATTTTCAAGTCATTTTCCCCTGATGCATCCGAGGAATCACTCTAGATGCCAGCCATAGCCTTATGAAATGTAAGACTTGAAAGCCAAAATTACGCCTTGATCCATGGAGTTCAGAAAGAGTGGTGTGTTAGCAGGCATGAACACAGTAATCTCGTTGTACGTCTCCATCAGAACTCTTGGGTCATGAGACACATACAGGAATTTCAGAAGTATATGAACAACTTTCCCTCCTCAGTTTCAAAAAGCATACATCTTATGATTGGCCCTCAGAGTTACAAATTCTTATGAGGTTCTAAGAAAAAGACAAGAGTCAAAATTAGGTAGAGGAAGTAAGAGTAGATGGAGCTGGAGAAATCTTGGCTCCCTAATTCCAAAATGATCCCCAAGAACTTGGGAATATCTTGGCATTTTATTTTGTTGCTGTGAAAGAATATGCAAACATGAACGGGTCCATGTTTTGTGCCTCCTTCAATTTAAATAAGATTAAATTTGCTGAAGTGATGCCATATTGTGTAGGCTCTAAAAAGACAATCCAAACTGATGGTAGTACTACAATTATTTGGAATAAAGATTTTCTTTAAACCACTGCCAACAGATTAAATAATAACAATATTATTTTCCTTTATTCTATTTTTCATGGCTTGCACTGTTGCAAGTGTACCCCATCCAGCTCCATAATTGCCTAGCAGATTGTTGAAGGGTGGGTTTTGATTGCCGCAGATGGTGCCACCTACAGCCAGTTCCTCAGTCCCTGTTTACGCGTCAGTGGTCTTGGTCATGATCTTCTAACAGCTCATTTAGGAGAGAAGAGGGAAACATGCATTCTTTCTGTTCACAGTTCACTCACATGCAGCAGCCAGTATTATATTGCCATGGATACAATGGGGCAAGGGAGTGGGCAACTACTGATTATGCCAACCCTATTTCCACGTTTTTATTCAGGATGTATTGTGAAGAGCGGAGATATATTCAAGGCTGCAATAAATACTGATGTGCAGGCTATAGACATACCATAGAAAAACCCATGAGGATAGTGCCAAAGCAGAATTTAACTGAAATGTCTGAAAGTGACTGCTATGTTCTTATACTATTGTTAATCCCCTTATGTGCTGAGTGAGTTATCACGCCTTCCATCCCACCCCCTCTGCCTCTTTATTTAATGTGTCAATCTCAAAAATTTCCTGGAGGGTCCATGGGTACTTTGTTTGCAAGCCCTTTAAATACAGTCAAGAGTTATTCAAGCACTCTTCATGACCTTAATGATCACGATTGTTCTTTGCCTCCTCTTCTTTCTTCTCCTCCACTTCCTTGTTCTTGAGACAATGGGAGCATGTTTTAGAAGAACCATGGGGAAATGGCAGCAAAGAACAGTACTTTTTTGCAACTTCTTTTCCAAATGAAATGTTTGACATTTTAGAGGAAAAAAGAAATGTATGACTGTTTAAATATTAAGTACAACTGAAGTGTTGGTCTCTATCACATTGCAGGTGTTAATTTTTGCAAGTCTACACTAGTGATGTAGTGGGAATTTTATGCAATTGCTTAGATGATTCAACTCTGTCTGATTTTTTCAGATAATTGGAGAAAATACATAAGCAATATGGCATAATTATTGGATAATTATAGGTGTGTGGTACATCATTTCATCATGAGAGTGCAATCTTCGATTATATTTCAACCATAAACTCTATTAAATGGTTCTAAAAATTATTGGGAGAAAGTGAGAGAGTGAGATTAAGAAAGAGAAAGAAGGTGGGGAGAAGAGAGAGAGACAAAGACAGAGAGAGGGAGGGAGGGAGAGTCAGAGAAGTCACCCAGGAACATTTTATAAAAAATAATTTTTAAAAAATGTGTTTGTGTTGGCATTTTTTCTTTCCCTTTGAGATATCACCAAAGGAGCTATAATAGTTTGACTTAGCCTTTTCTTCTTTTTGATGTTCTTACAGAAGTATACTCCCTATAAATATTTTGCTCATTACAAAGTGAATGCCTAGGACACTCATTCCCCACCTGAAGTTCAGTCCCTCCTAGAACCTAACATGGGTGGGGGGGGGGGAACACACAGAGAAACTTCATCAACAGAAAGATAGGGCTAACTAAGGATTTGAATAGAGATAAAAAATATTCCATTTGATATTTAATAAATTTGAAGTTTAGTATTTAAGAATTTCTTAGAATATAAACTTGAAAAAATAATGATTAATATTTAATAAATTTAATACACATAATAAATGTCTAAGAGAAAATATATTTATTAAAATCACATTCAAGGATGTGTTAAAATTATAATATGATTTAGAGAAATCTCTATTATACAGAGATATTTGGATTCTTTCTTTAAATTGCACAGTCCAAATCCTAAAGCAATTCTGGCACTTGTGGTTGACAACTCAGTAAAGTTTATCAGAGAAATAAAATTAGGCCAAAATTTTGTGCATGAAACAAAATGTCTATGACATTTTAACATATGACCATGAAACTGGCCAAATTTGAATTATTTTTTATATTTTTCCTCTTGTCTTACAGAATGTTTCTAGAATCTTTGTTCAAGATTTTTAGATAGAATTTATTGGGATAAAAGGAAAATAGAAATTATTTTATGTGTAAAAGATATAAATAAGTAAATTCAAGATAATTTTTAATATGAAAAGAGCAAGAAATGACGGGCTGTATTTTCTTCAACTATTTTTTAATGTGACATGCTTTTTATATATACTGTTTCAGCTCAAGGCAAAGTTAGAGAAACGACAATGACAACGTAGGTCATCAGAAAAAGGCAGTCAATTGCTTGTCTAGACATTGTCTTTGATAACAATAAGCATTTTTAGATAGCCAGGGAAAGCATACCCGCTTCAGAAATGTAACTAGATACGTGATGTGTTCTTATATTACCAATAATTGGCACTAGAATTAAAAGTAGAGAATTTTTCCCGTCCCTAACTGGCTCATACATCAAATTATTAGAAATTTCACCCACTCTTTCATAAGTAAAATTCAAGGAAAGGAGAAAAGTTCTGGCTTTAATGAAGAAGACGCATTGTTAGAGACCATATGATTATGTTTCATGTTCATTATCATGTTAGATATTATGTGAATTTTTATAATAACCTATTTAATAGATTACATGACTCCATCTAGACTAAACCATGGTCACTCAGTTTTACCTCTTGTGTCTTCACATCCTTCTTTTATTCTTAGCTATTATGATTTCTTATGAGATTTGCTGGTATTTATTCCTTTCTACCTACACTTTTGTTATCAGGGATGGATATTTATATTTAAAAAATATATATTTATATATTTTTTTAAGCAATCTTTCCCATTCAGTTTCTCCTTATTGCAAAGGTGAACTTTGCAGATATGTGAGTAGAATTCAGCTTGCAAAAGCACGCTGGAGCTAGCTGCATGTAAACTTCATCAGGTTACAGTACAAAAATATCATGACAAAAGAGTGTGTTTCATCTTGTCTTTTGATTAGCACAGCACACAGTAGAAAATGTTCCCTTTTAACACTGACTGCCAAATTTCCAAACTGGCCCCCTAATTACACCCTTGCAACACGACGCCTTGCCCATTTGCACATCAGTGGAGAGAAAATCCTGCAGCACACTGCAGGGCCGGTGTTGTCAAATGCACTAGGAAAACGGGCAAATGACTCTTTTTCTTTTAATGTTTTTCTCCCCAACAATTTATTATGAACATTTTCAAACATAGAGCAAAAGCTGAAAGAATTTTTCAGTGAACACCTGAATGCTTTCCACCTGGATTCTGCCATTAGTATTTTACTACATTTTCTTGATCACATAACTATCCCTCTATCCATTTCTCTATCTGTACATCAATCCGTCTTGTTTTTGATGCATTTCCAAGTGAATTGCAGTACTGTTCCTCTAAATAGTTCGGCCTGCTGTAATGGCTTTGATGAAGAAAATGGATGTATTTCTCCTAACCAACTTGGAAAGAGCAATTTTAGAGAGGCGAATAAAGGTAGAGGAAATTATTTTCCAGGAACAAAGATATGAAGAAAAATAAGTTTTGAGACATCACACAGGGTCATTTTATAGAATGCCGTTCTAGCCTTGCTGGAATTTAAATCAATATGCCCTTTTATTCAGGCTCTCAGTAGCAAGAGAGAACTGTTCATCACCCAGATTTATGTGACACTCTTTAGAATCAGCAACACATTGGTATTAACTTGGTACCAAGTGATGTTTAAAATATGAGAGTGACCAGTGGATTTTGTTTTTATATCACTAAGCAGATAGAGGAAAATTTTGTTCCTATATGCTATCAAAACTAAATAGTACAGATGAGATGACCTGAGCTTAGAATGAAATAAAAGTCATCCTTCCATTAGACATTGGTTTGCTAAAACGAAGAGCATTAGATATGTAATGAAGTAATAGAGATACTTCCTCACGTCTGCTTATTATTATGTTGCACTTTGGCTGTGTAATGACTTTACCCTACTTGGCATATGATGGGTCAGTATGTTACCAAACAATGTTAGGGTATGGAAAAAGAGTGAAATAAGGAGTTCTAAACAGGAGATGCTAGAATAATTCACTTAACAGATTCATACATTGAAAACAAAGATAAATTATAGAAAGCCATCCTCAATCTGCCTAATCACAGAATGAGAGATGATTTAAATTTAGGATGTTTCACGTTTCGGTGATTTGGGACTTGGTAACAGAAGGCAGGACAGTGCATAATGTAGAATGATTGCAATGTGCAACCCATGTAGCCAAGAGAAGAAGACACTCCTAATGCTCAGGGATGAAGGATGATGGAGGGTAGGAAACAACCAGGAAGCATAAGAGCCTGGGGTGAGTTAAAGGAAGGAGACTTGAGATTTCACTGAGGTTGCACAAGGAAAGAATGGATTTCAAAAGGAGGTAAAAAAAGAAAACTCATGATGAAGTTTGGAAGGGAGATAGAAAAAGGGAGAGATATACACTCTTCTCCATGAAACGTCATGGGATGTGGTCTACACTACCCTCCAGGGCTAGGACCCCTGACCCCTTCTTTTGCCTAGAATGTCTAAACATGCATGTTTCATGGGACCAGAGGAGGTCTCGTATCCTCCAGGCAGTGTTTGTCAGTTCCTCCATCCCATAAAGACCTTGCGGTGGCCAGGGATGTGCCACATCCCCCCAGGGGAAGTTCACACAGAGGGCCATCTGGAGAGAATAGAAAGGGCTGTGCTTATTGGTTATGGATCATTCTGGTTAAGCAGAGAAATAGCACAAAACGAGAGATCGAGAGGAGTGGCACTCTTCTGATTTTATGGAAAGGCTAAGTGATTGACCAACGTTCACACGGCATGTTAATTGAAAGTGTTGGGCTTTATCTTGACATCTCATCCAACACCATTTGGGAGAGATGAGAGAAGGAGGAAAAGGGGAGAGAAGGGTGTGGAGAAAGGAGGGAGAGAGAGGAAGGAGGGGGAAGAGAACAGAAGCAAGAAAAATATAGAGGTAAACATTTCATAGTCCCTGAAATATGTTTTCTTTCTTACCATTTTAAATGTAAATTAAGTATAAATCAAAATAAATATAATTGAATGAATGTAATTTATTTTAAAATCTCTACACCTGCATGAAATATTTATTGTTATAGGCAAACTATAGTATACATGATGTACTCCAGTTTTTCCAAGCTAACCACCAAACTACTTGATTTGTGATGACTGCAGATGTCTTTGGTTCACTAACATTTTCAATTGAAAAGGAAAAAAAAAAAGAAAAAGAAATTCCAATATTTCAAAATGTCCGTAAGTTTTAAAGTCATATCTCTATTGTCCCCTTCTCATTTCAGTTTTAGACATTCTGTCATCTTCTTCACCCAAAACCATGGTAGAGGATTGGTGTGACCACCTCCCACCGAGGTTTTAAGCGATGAATGGCCACTTGCAGAGTTGATGCTGGACAAACACACCCTGTCTTCTTCCCTGAATCTCTCCCACTTACACATACTATTTATCTGAACATTTTAATAAGAAAAACTTTGAAAATCAGGGAATTAGCTAATAGAGGTAATTTAACTCAAAATTTTTGTGGGAGAGAAAAGGAACTGTCACTTAAAGTTTCTGGGAGATCTCTCAGGGATCTCTAACATAACAGCTCTGTTTTGCCACCCAAGGACCACTGTCCCCCTTGAGGCACCTCCTCTCTCTATTTTTGTCCCTGCCCCTGATACATATTAACTACGTGCTCACTAAGTGTTTCCTACTTTTTAAAAAGAAATGGTTTTAAATTTATTAGTTGAAAATTCATTTCTTCTCCTTTGTTTTTTTGTTTGTTTTGTTTTTTCCAAAATGAAGTCAGTGGTAATCCACTTTAGAGTCACTTTTGCTCTTCTCATCTACTGTCTACCTGATAATGGAAGAAATTTGAATATTAGCAAAGGCATGGTTTAGAAGATGTACCATCAATAAATAGTAAATATAGCCCACTGAGATTTTGAGAACAGAAATATTTCCTACATTATACATGCTAAAATTAAAAAAAGCTTCCTTTAATACTCAGAGAGAGGGATTAATGAAATTAGATTTAAAAGTTTTTCTATTGGATCTTTCCCAGAAGAGGGTCATATGATTGCACTCTTTATTTTTACATCATATATTTGATTTTTGTGTGTATGTCAACAGGAGTTACAGCATTGTGTAAAAGGTAAAAAGACCAATATGTTAATTATAGGATGTAGTTTTAGAAGTAATAAATGGTTGACAGATACTTTTTCTTTGCTCTTTGTCTTCCATATGTTTTATATAATTTACTCATTTGTCCATTCATCCATTCATCCTTACATCCATCCATGCATCCATCCATCCACCCGTTTACCTAATATATAACACATCTGAGGCATGTGCTAGGGTAAGAAGGGGAGGGAGATTTTACCTGTGCTGCATGAGTTTGCAGTGTAATAAAACACCCTGTTAACTTAGGGTTCACTCCCAGGGGTTCATGCAGGGCTGTCTCCAAAGCCAGAGGATAAACATGACACTTCTTTCTGGGGCTTCAATTTCATGTTAAGCCTTAGCTATTGGAAAAACTAATTACTAGGTCATTTAAATATTTTTATGGATAAAACAAATGTACAAGGGTGGGCTGGTAAATTTTGCCTCCACTCTAATATTTTTCTGTTACATTAGACATATCTGGATATAACCGGTTCTGTGTAGTCACATGGTAGCTCCCCTCCACCATTCTTGACCTTGCACACTCAGACGCTTACATGTTTCACCCAGAGCACACTGAAATTGAAGAATATTCAGGCATTCATTTCAAACAGCGTGCTGTTACTGAATTCTTAACAACAGAAAGAGTTCCTCCAATCTTTTTGAAATTTTTGAAAAAGAAGGTGGGGACTTCTGAAAGAAGATCACTCGAGGTGACGAAACTTGGGTCCATCATTATGACCTCAAGAACAAAATGCAGTCCATGGAATACCGCCATAAGAGATCACCTCGGGCCTCAGCTGGGAAGGGCGTGTTGATCATCTTTTGGAGTTCTGAACATGTTGTTCTTGCAGACTTTCTTGGAAAAGGAACAACCATAAACTCGGAATGTTATATTGAAAACTTTTACTGCATTAAAAAGAAGAATCAAACAGATTGGAATAAGAAATGAAACATTCTTCAGTACGACAATGCCAGGCCTTGCACAAGGTGCAATTCAACGCCTCAACTTGGCAGTGCTGCCACAGCTACTGTACACACCAGACTTGGCTCCAAGTGATTTCTACCAGTTCCCAAAACTAAAGGAACACTGGAAGGGCCAGCGCTTCATCTGTGATGAGGAGGTGAAGTCTGGAGTGAGGTAATGGTTTCAAAAACAAAACACTGATTTTTTTAAAGATGGATTAAAAAACTAGTGTAGAATTGGCAGAAGTGTATTGATGCGTGTGATGATTTTGTAGAAAAATAATCATGCAGCTTTGAAAATAAGGGATGCAAGTATATTTCTTTTTTTATTTTTATTAAAATATCTTTTTTCATTCTATTTTCTATTTAAGTGGAGGCAAAAATTATCAGCCTTCCCTCATAGATAGTTTATGGCATGGAGATAAAATCTGTTTAGATTTAAAAATGTTTAAGAGTCAAGAAAGAACCTGACTGGAATTCTCTGATTCTGGAGGAGAAATAAATGTCAGTTTGGGTCAACATCACAGAAATAAATAGCCAATGCGGGTCCACTAGAGAAGGCTGTGGGGAATGGTGCTACCTGGGCAGGTGCAGCCAACCTGAGAAGGGCCTTGAATATTGTGCTGATTAATCTAGACTTCACGCCACAAGCTCCAGGAAGTCACTGTGAGTGGGCCAACACAATGAAGCTTCTACCATGGTTTCAGTCTTCTTGGTAAGCTGATATCAGGCATTGTCTAAAGCTGGCTGAGGCAGCAAGATCAACTGGATATTGTGCTGTAGTCTGTGAGTCAGAAAACCGCCCTTCTGGTTTCACTAACCACCATGTGAATGAACTTGTGCAAGTACCTTGGCCTGTTGGAGACTCAGTCCCTTATCCTATCAAAAAGAGGGAAAACCATCTGCCCATGAGTCCCATGGGCGAGCATGCCCATGTGTGTCACCCTGGGTAAGTGAAGCATTGAACAATCCTCAGAATGTTTATTAATATGAGTCACCTTAACTGTGGAGTAAAATCACTCAATAAATATTTTCATAAGTTTTTATGTCAGTTTCCAGGACTTACTTTTTTTTTTCTCTCACATAGCAGCCCTTAGTCAGAGGATTAAGGGTTTATGTCCCTTCAAGGTTGCTGTTTTTCTCTTTTTACAGAATCTAAGCACAGCCTCCAGTGCAATAATTCAGTAGGATCTCAGTAAACATTCTTAACTCCGTTCCCATGGCCAGGTGCCCTACAGCTAGCCCTGTTTGTCTCTTGCCCAAACAGTGTACCTTCCTTCTCCCTTTTCCTTGCTGTTTCTCCATTCCATGTCCAAAATGATACTTTGATCCTGATCCCACTCTTCAGACTGGAGACCATCAGGATGTCTAGGTCTTCCTACAAAGGCATTCATCTTGAGGGTTCCTGACCACTGTTTTCTTAGCATTTTTTCACCCCATTGCTGGATCTATTAAGAGATAACTTTAACTCAAGTTTATTGCACTTTTATGACTATCTGTTCATTCATTTATTCATATACCAAGCATTAAAAATGTCCTTTAAATGTATAGCCCTAGGCTCTGGGTAAATGACAAGGAAATGAAAACCCTTGACCTTAACTTGAAGGAGCTCCTGAAGGGGTGAGATAAACACACCTGTAGGAGATCCCTTGTGAAGTAACACAGGAGGACTAGAATAAGGTATGAGCAAAGAAGTGTGGAGATTCTAAGCAAGCACTAAGTAGCTCTGTCTGGAAGCATCTGGGCAGGCATCACAAAAGGGGAGTCATAGAAGAATCTTAGAGAATGATAACTTGTTTACTCATCTAGTCATTGGTACTCCAAGTTGTATGATTTCAGGTGGATCTCAAATAATAAGCAATCCATATAAAAGTATATGAAGAAAACAGGATATGAGAAAATTAGGAAGAATATAAAATGAAGGCAGGGTGAAATTAGTCCATAACAGCATAGAGTGAGGTCTTTACACTTACTAGAGGCAGATCACAGATGAGCTAAAGCACAGAGAAGAAACATTTTCTCAAATGAATTGGAGGGTGCTTATGATAAATACAAACAGGTTCTCAGTGACCTCAACTATTTCTGGTTCTGAGACACATTTCCTTGGTGAGCAGAAAAATACAACCCTTGTGAAATATAACAAATAATACATTTGAACACCATTACTACAGTCAATACAAGAGCAAAATTCATAGATGTATTCTCATAATATTCCTTAGTGGGGTTGAAGGCATAATGTCCATGACAGTTGACTAAAAGCAATTCTAAGTCATCAAGTGTATAACTGAGAACAATGAATCCAACTTTGCCAGGTGGGGCTGGCATTTGGAACTGAAGAAACAAGACGAACAATAGCAGAAAGTTGTGAAAGTGCCTGGAGTGGCTGTGGAGTCACGCAGTGTTTGGCATGGCTGTAGCATAGGGTGTGTCTGGGAGCTCGGCTGTCCTTAGGATGGAATCCAAACTCCTTAGCATGGCAAACAAGACCCTTGATGAGCTGCTTGCCTGACTACTTTTCCCAACCTAAGTACTGCCACGCCTCATCTCCACCCTTGAACCGTAAGATTCAATCTTTCCAGATATCCCAAGCTTCTTCATGCCTACATAGCTTTGTTCAGGCAATTCCCCCAGCCCAAGATGCCATAATCCATCACATACCTATCTCTGTCAACTAGGTCTATTTTGTTTCTCTTTCAAGGCTCCACATCTTCCATCAGCTCTGTAGAAATCCTCCCAGGCTGAGTCTAACACACCTCCTGTGGATTCCATGATGCCTTTTGTCTATCTCTTCTATTCCCCTCATTATCTTTGCAATTCTATGTGAATATCTTCGTCCCTTCTCTTATCTGAAACAAAACAATAAAACTCTTTCTTATTTGCTTTCATTTTTCCACCACCTGGCCAAGTGTCTTATCTGTATAGGCATTCAATAAATATTTAATTTGAGATGACACTGGCATGGTTGGCTGGGAAAAGATTACAAAAGACCCCCTTATCCATGTTAATGGTTGTGGATTTAAAAGTTTTTTTTTTTTTAATATTATAGAAAATGGGGAACCACTGAAGGTGTTTACATGAAGGAATTAATGGAGTAAATCAACATTTAGGAAGAATAACCAGCAGCACTGTGTGGGCCGACAGGAGGACAAACAGACCAGTTAATGCTTGTTGTAGTTGCCCTGGTATGAATTACTACAGCCCTGAACTGAGACAGGGCCGTAAGCACGAGGAAGCACTGAAAGTTAAATTGTTAAGCCCATGTTCTTTAGACTTCACGCTTCATCTTCTCTGTCTACAGAGCAATCCCAAACTTCTGGATGGAGACCAGATTTTTTTTTTTTCTCAAACAGCTTTAGAGATACTATCTGACCTATGCAGTTAACCAAGTTCTTTCCTGCTCATTATTTAATTTTATTTTACTTTGGGACATAACACTCAAAGGGCACCAATTTTCAATATACAATTCAATGAATTTTATATATTTATCCAGCTACAACTATCACCCGGATTGAGAGAATACATTTTTAGTGTATCAGAGGGCTCCTCATGGCCCCTCCTCATCAATATCACTTCTCAGAGGGAACAGCTATTCTGATTTGTATCACCATTGATTATTTTTGCCTGTTCTTTAAATTTATGTGAATAGAATTGTACAGTACTTACGCCTTTGTATCTGTCCTCTATGTTGTAGCCCATGATTATAGTTCATTTGTTGTCATTGATGCATAGTATTCCATTTTATGAAGACATCAAAAGACTTTATAGACATTACTGATACTTAGTGTATAAGAAGAGCGAAGTGTATTTGGTGGAATGGAGATGAATGTGGTTCTTATGGGCAAACACAAGGAGAGATAACCTCTGCTCTCAGTCAGGAGTCAGCGTTGAGCTGTGCTCCACCAGTCACAAAGCCTGGTCAAAAAACAGCCGCTCCTTTTGTAGAATGCCACATTAAGAAAACAATGATCAAGACAACAGTAAAAATTGTCCAATGTCCATACTGCAAATTTCAACTAAAATAAATGAAGGAGCCTCTAGAACAAAAAGGTTGTATAATATCCATATTTTAATCTCTGACTCATGAGTCCCATAAATGCTTGGTATATGACTAAAAAGTCTACTAGAAAGGATTGTTGTTTAGACAGGAAAGGTGAAGGGTGAAATTACCAACTACTGTTAAGTTTCATTTACTTATTCAACACACCTACAGGTGTGTTTATCCCACCCCTTCAGGAGCTCCTTCAAGTCAGGGACAAGAGTTTTCATTTCCTTGTCATTCTCCCAGAGCCTATGCAAGGAAAGGACATATTTAATGCTTGGCATATAAATAAATGAATGAGCAGATGATAATAAAAATATCCTGTTGATGGACATTTGAGTTGTTTCCAGGTTGGGGCTATTATGAATGAAGTTTCATAATTTTTAATACCATAAATTATGCCATGAGACCCACATTGACTGTAAAAGGCCATCCTATTGCAAAAAGCATTGGACTTGGAGTCCAGCCCTGTCTTGGACAGTTATTAGCTTTATATCACTTGGCAATTTATTTCACAACCTCATCTCAGTTCTATTTTCAGTGAAATCAGGGTAACTGAACTCACTTGATCTTGAAAACCAAGCCAGGCCTGACCTAGTAAGTGGGAGCTATGTCTCCATGAGATGCCAGGGGTTGCATCTGAATCACTCACTATCGCAGCTGCCAAGCCTGGCATGTAGTAGATGCACATATATCTGTAAGACAAAAAAAACTCAACCTATCATAAACAAGCTCTTTTTATCCCCTAAATTTGTCCCATCCCAATTAGCCCTTTCTTGGTGACTGACAAATTTCAGTTATATATCCCACACTCTAATCATACCAAGGGAGGGAGGATGGTGTATCAAATCTGCGTTGTAGTTCTCCGGCCTGTCCTCTGCCTCCCCTTGCCCTAGCCTAACTCAGGCCCTTAGCATTATTCTCCTGGATTATATAGTTGTTTGGTTTCTCTACTTCTAGTGTAACCCCCTACTTCTCTTTCCATGCTTTTTTTTCCAAAGTGATTTTACCAAAATTCACATTACGCAATGCCACTTCCTCTTTACCATCTTTCAGCTGTCTTCTTGAAGTTTCTAGGAAACCTTTCAGGGTTCCTTCCTTGGCAAGTAAGGTCGCCTTGCACAAAGTGGCCCTGGCGTGGTGTTCGAGGCTCAGCTCCACCCTCCCTGGCAGCAGTTTGTCACTCCAACTGTAATAGAGCTCCTCAAAGATGTCGTGTGGCTGCTGGTTGTGTGATTGCGTTTTATTTTTCCTTTTAATACTTACACGATGTGCAGATGAACACAGTCTCATTATGCAAACAACACGCATCCTAAACTACGCACAGCATAATCTGCCAAGTTCTGCTTCCCTGCACTCCTCGCCCCAATGCCATGATGTTTCAGGCCTCCGCCTCCACACGCACTCTCCTCTTTCTCCAGGAGGCCATGCTTCTGCATCGCCTAGAAAACTCCATCTCACCCTTCAGCACTCAGGCAGAACACTGACTGATCTGAGAAGCCTCTTCTGACCCCTGTGTAAAATAAGTATGCCTCTCTGGGCTTGCATTTCAACCTGTACAATCCTGATTAATGGCATTTGCACTTGTCCTATAATTATTGATCTCCTCTTCTTTCTCCCCAGCCCGAAAGTAGGCTCCTTAAGGGAAGGAAAAGTTATCTTACCTGACTTTGTGCCTAAAATCATGCTCAGTAAATGTTTGTTGAAACAAGAAGGATCCAATTGTTGAACTTGTCATCGTGTTCTTTTGAAGTATGAGTCAGGGAATAGCCACAGAGAAAAGAACTTTTGAGTAATGGAAAACAATCTCCTCAACACTGATAAGCTCAGAACATTTTCTCTTTAACCCAAAGTCACAGAAATATAGAAACTTCTCCCACAGCAGAAACGCAGAACAGAACCAATTTTCGGGGATTCAAAGGGTGTCAGGCAGCAGAAGCTCTTCTGTGTGGATAAATGAATGAGCAATTGGGAAATTATTAGAATCAGAAGCAACAAATTATTTAATCAGCTGTATGAGAATATCACATTAAATGCCAGATATAATCAGTCTGGCTTGGCTGGCCCGGGACATCAAGAATCAGACTCATCAGGAGATGAAAAGAACTCAAGATCTAAGGACAGGCTGAGCTGGCAGCAAGAGCACTTCTGTCCGTAGGTGTTAACAACACCCTTAAATCACTTTGCTAAAGTGTGCCATCAGAGCATAGTCCCTTCTGAATATTCTCTGTAAGCTGCTGCACCCACTTGTGTTTAAATTGACTTCATTATATGTGTAGAATTTATTCTATAGTGCCAAGTTATCCTTCACAAATAACATTTCCATTGTTCTTGTACAAGGTCTCAAGCTCATAAAACACTCAAGTAGTATCAGAGTGGTACCTGAAGCAAATAGGTACAAACCAGACCGTCTTGCCCTGCTAGGACCCTGCTTGGGTAAAGTGACTGAGTAGTCCCAATACAGGCCCCTTTTGTGCCCACACAGTACATGGTTGAAAATGAAAAATTGCATTAATAAAATGCCATGTATTTCTCTGTGGCAACACATAAGTGGTCTTTTATTTTCACAATGTATTATTTTCCTAACTGAATAAAATCAAATGATTACACACCCACACAGACGCACGTGCACGCGCATGCGCGCGCGCACACACACACACACACACACACACACACACGTTGTAATAATATATTATAATGTCATTAAAAGTAAAAAGGAAACAGAATGCACAAACAAGAAGTTCTGGGGAGGAGTGATCAGGAGGCTGGGATAAATTAGTCCGTGGATCGTGTGAACACTGGGACCCGGGGGAGGGGAGAAAAAAGGGGGCCCTCAAGCAAGATTGCACAAGGGTGCCGAGGACATTTCACAAACAAGTTAGAGCCATGCAACTTCTCATGGAGTCCTAAATATAGAATAATGGCTTAATTAAGGGAAGATAAACATCTAGAGATGGATGCAAGTGAGAGAACGTAAAGGCATTTGGGCACCCGTGTTTTGTTGCTTTGAGCTTGCTCATTTAAAAGCTGAGGCACTGCAAAAAATGAATGGAAGTTAATTGGTTGCAGTGGACATATAGTAGCAAGGTGAAATTATTGAAATAAAATAGAAATCATGTTGGTCACCTGCCTAGGACCTAAAAAATAGTCTGAATGTAACGTCTTGTGAAATGGAAGCATATGAAACAGCTCTTAGTTTTCTAAGTGAAAGACATAGGCTCCACTGACCTTCTCCATTTCTCTCCCTTTTATGTGGTGCTTCACCTCCACAGACCCAAGGAAAACATTGCCCTCAGAATTATTTTCACTGGAGGGCCTCAGCTCTGCCCAACTCCAGTACAGTCTTTGTAGTCCCGTTATCACTTGACTTATCAGGGTGTTGGACACAGTTGGCATTTTTCAGCTTGCAAATTTCTCCTCTCTTGACTTCTCTGAGGTCATTCTCTGTGGTTTTCTCAAACTATGCATTTCCAGTCTCTCTCCTTGGCTTCTCCCCCTCAGCTGGCCCTTAGAGCTTGGTGTGTCCCAGACTCCTTATCAGCTCTCCTTCACTACCACTCCACAGGCTATCTGAGAACTCAGCCACTCCCAAGACTTTAACTATCAATTAGGTGGCAGTGCCTCCCACAGCTTTGTATTTTGCCCCTACCTTCCTCCCGTTCTCTCTTCAGACATGTTCTTTGACCTCCCTCTCCAATTTGCTACATGGGCACCTCCTTGTCTTCTTAAAATAAAAACACATTTTTCAGCCTAAATTCTTCTCTTTCTCATTCATTTCCCAGTGGAAATAGCTCCACAGTCCACACGGTTGCTCGGGTAAGCCAGCTTGTGCTCGTCTTTGATTCTTTCTTATTTTTCACCCACCAAAGTGGTCACTGAGTTCCGCCAGTACCACAGTCTAAGGTTTGTCCTTAAATACATCTCCTTCCCTTTATCACCCTGCCCATATTTTAGCTCAGACCTACGTTCTTTCTCACTGATGCTGGTTCCTGAGGTCATTTAGAACCATCTCTGCCTTCATGATTTCCCTGTCTCCTACCTCTGTCTCTGTCGATTCATCCTCAATATTTTGTCCTGAGTAATTTTGCTGAGATGTGATTAGGACCACGTCACTCCATTTAAACCCTTAGATGGTTCCCAGCCACTGTGTAGGGAAATCCAAGTCACTTGGCTGGGCAAAAACAAACAAACAAACAACAGCAACAGCTGTTCACCTTTAATGTCCTCCAGCCCAGCTTACTCCGTACATTACTGCTCCTTTCCCCCCCTGCAGTACCCAGCATCTTCCTTGTCTGGTGTTTCTCCCTCTGTCTTGTTGCTTTTCCACCCATTCTCTGCCTGGTGAGCTCTTCCTCTAAGATACAACTCAAGCATTTCCTCCTTGAAGAAAACTTTCCCGTGAGTAACCTCGTCTTGGCTGTCTCATGATCTTGTGCACATGCTCCTATCACAGCACTTACCAGACAGATGGTATTGTGACCATCTGCTTACCACCCGTTTTTCCCATTAGGCAGAGATCTTAACATTTTTTTCAGATGTGACACATTTCACAGATGACATTCAATAGTTCAACACATTTCCACCAGTATTCCCAATGAGGTGGCTGTAACTCCACCATTTTTTTTCTCTCAGTCCGGAGAGCATTTTCTAATAACGGTGAGAGTGACAGACAATACTGACCATGGCTCTATCCATGCACACATAACATATGCATTTATTTATATTTCAAAAGTCACTTAGAGCTCTCATTCTAGATTCAGACAGCCCATATTTAAATCCTGGCTTTTTCAATTACTGCTCAAAGCCCAAAATGAATTATCTAGCCCTTATAAGCCCCAGTTCTTTCTCTGTGAAGTGAGAATTATAATAGCAAAAAAACTCTTGAGCAAGTAAAGATAAATTAGATGAACTAATTTATGTAACCCCTGTAGTATAGCAGTGGGTACATGCAGTATTGCCAGTAAATCTTAGCTATTATTATTGTTACTACCATTTGACATGATTCATTCTTTTCCACTGGATCCTAGTAACCCACTCCTATCTTCTTGCTATGGAATCTGACTTCACATGAGCACTTTTATGAAGAGCCAGAAAGTTATCCCTGAGACTTCTCTGAACTTCAGTTCCTCATGAAATTGGAAAAATAATGCCCATGACATTGGACAAAAATAGAAAAGTAACACTAGTTGGGGACATCAAATACCTAGGTTCATACAGTGGGCACTCAAATGTCCCCCTGCCCCTTCCAACATGCCAGCCGAGGGCTGAAGGAGAGGGCAGAGCTCTTCATATTTTCTGAGGCAGAACTGAGATGAGATCAGCTTTGTTCCGTTATACAAAGGGAAAACCACTTCACCAGGAGAGGGGCCATCAACTTGGAACACTGAAGAGAAAGAAACAAGCCTGATGATTGGAAAGGAAATTCTTTAAGTGTGAATTGCTCCAAGTACAATATAAACTTTGTCAGTTATGGCATTCCAGCTGTTGTTTTATTGCCTTTAATTTCCCATTAGTGGTTCAATGTCTGGGAAAGGTATCTGGCCTCCAGGAGGGGAACTAAGGTCAGCACTGTTGTTCCTGTTTCTGCCAACGATTTGAATAGTGTTTAAATGAAGCCATTCAAAAGATCATCTTATGCCTAATTTTTGTAAGGAGTGTTTGTGATAAAAATGAGCTCTTTTAGTGCCCTCTCTCCCTCTCCTGTGTCTCTTCCTTTACTCTATTCCTGCCTTTGCCACGAAAAAAAAAAAAACTGCTGGGATAATACAACAGAATCATTTTAACGTAGTGTTATGGATATAGCTGTTTATTACCTGGGGGAAGGACGTGGAGGGGGTTGGCAGTGGAGGGAGGGCTTGATCATCTGATCTTGCCTTTTCTGATCTATGATTAAGTGCTCTATAAGTGTCTGTGGCCAAAAGGGACCACATTCCAATTGGGTACACCCCGATTCTACTATTTACCCAACAGGTTACCACATACCTGGCATGGTAGGGTAAGGTATTCCCCTCCTGATCTTTATGAAGACTACTGATATGTGAACTTCTTCCTTACTGTAGCCTGGAGGACAATGAAAACTACTATTTAAACTAAGATAGATGGACGGATGGATGGATGGATAGATAGATGATGGATAGACAGATGACAGATAGATGGTAGATAGATAGCAGATAGAGAAATAGATTTTGGGGCGCATAGTTAAATACTTTTAATTTATATCATTGCACAATTCTCATAGTACCAATGTGAAACATACAAGTTTAGACAATTAATTTTGTAAATTCATACTAAAAAAACATGCTACTACCTCACTGCTGAATATCACTACGGTCACCTTCGAAGTGCTCCCCTTGGGAAGCTGTGCACCGATGCCGGCCACTACTCCACCTTTCAAAGCAATTTTGGAACTTTTTTTCTGGAATGGCCGTCAGAGCTGTTGTCATTCCCAAAATCTGACAATTAATTTTGCAAACTTGTCACCATGCGCTGATGTTGGCAGCACTGTACAAACAACTCGGTAAGGTGTCATAACCTTGCCAAAGTATGATAACAACTCTAATGGCCATTCCAGAAAAATAGTTCCAAAATTATTCTGAAGGGTAGACTAGATGCTGAAGTGCACAGCTTCCCAACGGGAGTACTTCGAAGGTGACCATGGTGACATTCAGCAATGAGGTAGTAGCATTTTTTCTGGGATGAGTGCGAAATTAATTGTCCGACCTCATAAAATATCACCTTTTTTTTTTTTTTGAGATCAAGATTTGAAGATTTGAAGAAATACAGAGCAAATAACCTTTAAGTGGAAAGGATAAATCTCATAACCATGTTTAATTAAATCAAAAAGTTAAAAAAAAAATCTGTGCTTTGTTATCCATCCAACTTTTCCAAAGAGAGGAAGGTAGAAATATTTCTTCTCTGCACCTAAGAGCTTGCACTGCTGGGAGTAGTAGGAAAAGCTATGCCCTGTCACTGTTTCTTATGAGGTTGTGTCTTCAAGTCAGAATTTATCACTACTTAGCATTTGAGTCCAAAGACACTCATCTATGGAGACTGGTCAGACCGAGCTAAGATGCCTTATAATGTGTACCTTCTGTCAAAGGCACTAAGGTTTCTATGGAAAAGACCAAGAAGATTCTTCCTTCTTCAGGGGCCTGATTTCTAAGGCTTTCTGTGGAGCTTATGGGGTCAGGTAATGAAATACAGGTGCGTGCCTCTGACAGCCAGCGTGTGCAGGTTACAAACATTTGGTTGGAATATTCAGCATGTATAAATGCTAACCTTGTAATAGCAGTGTTCTTATTATTCCAAACCCCGGAGTCAGGATTTCCTGGTCCAGAGCACTAATATGAGCCATATTTTTCCTGTTTAACCACAGACACAATGGTCACCTTTAAGGGCCTCAGGGTTAAGTCAACTGCAATACAATGATATAACATATGCATCAAAACCCACAACAGCAGTTAATACCTGAAAGGCCAACTGAATTCCATGAACATTTTTATTTGGAGCTGTGGTTAAGAAGCAATAATTTATCTGCTTCTGGTCATGGCCTATATTTGAGAGAAGTAATCAGCAACTATTAGTTGGGGCATCTTGTTTTCTATTAAGCAATACACGAAGATTGTTGATCCTGTGTAGACTGCTCACCCTACTTAACTTTGCACATTTCAAGTATTTCCAGTTAATGGATGGATTACTATGGTGTTTTGTTTTTAATCTTGCAATTTATACTAATGACATTCCCATTATAAACTCATTTCCCAGCTGGCTTTTCTTATAAAAATGATATACAAACTGTTACATTTTTGGCAATATTTTCCCCATACTATTACATAGCAGATATCAGAAATCAAAATACTGCAGTTTTTCAGAGATTACTGTCACGTATGGCCCCCCAAAGCAGGGTTGAGGCAGATGGTGGTACAGAAGGGGTGGGAGACCTCGCTTCCCATGTTCTCAGAAAGCAGAGAAAAGCAGGCATCACTCTGCCAAAGCCTTGCCATATTTGGCCCCAAATAAAGTTGGACTCTGTCCTGCTGTTTCTCCATTTTCCCCCCACCTTCTGTGTGGAGACCATGTCTGTCTCAGTCACCATGCTGTTGTGTAAATCCTGCCAATACAGGCATGTGTCTATGGTCCAGATCTTAGACTCAGGCATGATAGACACCTTCTTAGCATTCTTTCTCTCTAAGGCAGAGCAGAGGTCATTGAAAGCACCTCATGTTATGGCTTCAAGAATTTTCCCAAGATGGAAATTCTCTTCATCAGTAACCTTTGCTGATTGGTGTTCTACCTGAGAATTTTCTTTTATGTCCATAGTCATGCCTCCCTACATGATAGGTAATTACTTAGTTATATAAAAGTTAATTATGTCATCCAAGTGGCTGGCTGTTATGATGCCAATCATCCTGAGACGTGGAATTTTAGAGGTATGATGAACTTCTATCATCAGCTTTAAACATTTATTTGCTCAAATAAAGTCTTGGGTCTTGATTATAGTCATCAATACATTCATGCCTATCATTAAAGCATAGCATTTCATGGAAGCAAAGTTCTTGGTGAAACTTACAATAGAAATATGAATAGCAAATTTAATTTATAAATGTCTTAATGCATTGTCTTTGCAGTGGCTAATTAGCTTCCTTTTTTTCTTTTGTTAATTTTATGATTCTGCTTCTTTTAAAGGACTCAAATGATATAGCTGAAGGAAAAGTGGTAGTTTGACATATTTCTTCTTAATTCTGTCATGTAGACAGCAAGTCTGGGTAAAATGTGCAAGTTCCTTATTCCTTTGACTAGAATTATGGCATGATGAGGGAGTGAAAAATGACAATGTTTAGTCCTCCTTTGGCAAGATTTTGAAGTAGTTGAAAAGTCCATGACCTTGGGCTTTTCCTCATTGAGTTCCTTTATTTTCTAGTTTTCCCTCCTTGCCTTTCAGTGATGTCACATTCACTATGCATTTCAACCCTATCACAACTTGCTCTTAAATGTTGTCCACATCATTGTTATACCCTGTTCACTCAGTTTATTTTAAATCCAAGTAAAGTATCATACATTTTGTCCCTTATCTATCAATACTAAGAGAGAAGCTTTGAAAATTGTTTTAGAATCAGCAAATGAAGAGCTATCATAAACCTTAACATGTCTGGTACATTCTTATAATCCATCCATTCATTTATTTTCTCATTTAAAAAATATTGTTGAATACTTCTTGCTCTGGGTATTGTTGTGTGGATTAGGCATCAATAAGATTTAGTTCTTCCTGAAAGTGGCTTACCCCAACAATCTAGCAAATGAGGAAGTAAATGAAGTAATGCAATTGAAATAAGGACTTGTAGATGATGGGATTGCCTTTACAGGGGGTAGTGCAGATGAAGAGTGCTGAGGAAACAAGTCGGCAAGGATTCATGAGACAAGTTATATTTGAGCAGAACATTAAAGGAAAAGTGTGTGTCTGCCAGGTAAGCAGGGGGAAGAAGGGCATTCAGGCAAAAGGGTTGGGTGCCTGGGGGAGGAAAGAGTGTCCTAGAGATAGAAAAGCCACAGGGGCATGAGGTAGTATTGTACATCCTACAAGGAGTCACACAGCTGGAATGTGAGGGGCAGAGAAGAGGGTTTGTGTTAACTAACAAAGCTGGAAAAGAAGTTAGCAGCCATATGCAATAGCTGCCATATGCAATAGTGGTCATATGCAATAGCGGCCATATGCAATGCACGAGTGCCTGCTCTGAATTGATTTCCATCCTTTGTTCAATCCTAGATGTAACTATTTGATGATGACCATTATGGTGGATAATTTGTGTGTTATTTAGTTCAGACAGAATGACGTTCTCATTTTTTTTGGTCTACGACTGCGAAAAACTTGATTGACATCTCATGGGAAATTAATGAAAAGCCCTCGAATGGTTTCAGACAGAGAAGGGATGTGACCACAATGGCTATACTAGCATCATGGTGAAGAAGACTAGATGGAACAATACAGGGAGCACACAGGGTCAATGATAAAGACTTGAAACATCCCACCCAACAGAGGCTGATAAAGTTAGTAACAACAAGAAAGCTATGAAAGACAATGAGTAGATAGAATCAACTGGGTTTGACCACCATCTGAATGTGGGGGATGAGGAAGCCGGGAGGGAAATCCCAGGTTTCTGATGAGGATGGTCAAGCATTTCAGTGAGAAAGGGAATACAGCAGAAAGACTGTGGGAGAAGATCAGCCAGGTGGTGGGCACGTTGAATTAGGGTAAGAGCGAGATATCTACGGGAATTATTTTGCAGTCATGTGATTATAGAGATCTGGTACTCAGGAGATGGGCTGAAGTCAGGGTAGAAATGTGGGAATCACCAGCACCAAAGTGTCAAGTCACTCCATAAAGGTGATTACCCAGAAAGCATTTGGACAGTGCCAATGTTGGAACACTGCCAAATGCAGGCATTTAAGGAAGGAGAAGGCTTATCACCAGAAGAGACCATGAAGGAATAGTCGGAGGTATGAAAGGAGAGCTAACAGTGAGGGAGAGGGAGAGGAGTTATGGAAAATAACAGAACAGAGACTGACTGTAAGCTATAAAACTGTTAAGGCAGAGTTGAGAGAGAGAGAGGAGAAGGAGGGAGGTAGTGAGAGGAGGTGAGAGGGAGGAGGAGGGAGGGAAGAAGAAGAAGAAACGCAGCACAAGGATTTTTTTTGTTGACTTTTTCAATGAAAATACAGGCTGGATGCATAGGTCGAAGTGACAATGACAGGGAAGGACAGCATGAGCAAGACTATGGCAAGACCAGGAGGAGCATATTCACATTTAGATTTGAGACTTGATGTGTGTGAAAGAGGGTGTCAAAAGATGAAGTCAGCATGCAAGCCACTCAGGAGCCTGAACTTTATCTCACAGGCAACATCAAAGCGTTTTAAGCAGGGCAGAGATAATTTCAGGGTTGCGTTTTGAAAGAACATTCTGACAGCTGTGTGAAGGAAGGTTGGATGGGAGCCAGCCCAAGGAAGGAGATCAGTCAGGAGGTTGGTGAAATCCTGGCCAGAAGAGGATGAGAATCTTCACGAGGATATGCGAAGTGGGCACTGACCCATGTCTGCTCTGCTCGCAGAGATCCAGCTATCTGCCTTTGATAGAGTGTTGCTGTCCCTCATATCCTGGTGTTTCTAATAATAGCCATCAGTTGAACAACCAACCACTTGTCTAAAGTAGCTCTGAGAGTGATGCATGTTGCTGTGACTTTGTATGATTATCCTTGGCCCTCCACAGGGCATTCTCCCCGTCACCATGGCCATAGTTCCGGTCTTGAGGAAAAGTTGTGGTTTCAGAGTCAGAACTCAACTCAGCTCCAGGAGCTGCATTCACGCAGGAGGTCTGGGACCGGCACCCACTGTGGGCCTACAGCACACAGCCTCTAGACTGCAAAGGAAAGCTCTTTCTTTTCCTCATCCTTTCTGTAGGAGGATTACTAACAGCATCCTGCATTCTCGTTCTTTCTTTCATCGTGAATTCCAACAGTTGACCTATATTTCAGAGCTGTAGTTCTCAACTAAGGGTGGTTTCCCTTACCCAGGGGACATCTGACAATGTCTGGAGATGTTTCTGCTTGTCACAACTAGGAAAAGGAGGGTGGGTTGCTATTGGCATCTATGTGTAGAGGCCAGGGATGCTGCTAAATAATATCCTACACTGTGCAGGACCCCACATCCCACCACACACACACCAAAAAAAAAAAAAAAGAATTGTCTGATTCCAAATGCCAATAGTGCCAAAGTAGAAAAATCCTGCTTTAGAGGACTGGGATATATTTTTCATTAAAGATAAGCTTTTTATTTTATTTCTTGTTATAAAACTATTTTTCAGGTTCTTTTTTCAGACATCCATGCATCTACTATAAAGTGAAATGGAGAATTGTGTAAATTGTTTGGTTATATAAAATCAACATTCTAAAAGAATTTTTACCCAATTATTAAGTATCACTCTAACCATTCTTTTTTTAAAATTGAATGCTTCAAATGATGCCCATGATGCTAAAATCTCCTCTGTGTTTGTATCCTGGGTCATGAATAGATTTTTTAAAAAATGCAACATAGAGGTAAGTTATCTTCCCAGATTTTGGGCAAAAATATTAGTATTTTCAAGAGTGCTCGTGAATCATTGAGGACAAATGTTCCCTGTCATAACAGGATCGAAATGCCAATGCCTTCACCTTTCTCTGTGCACACTGAGATTTAGGCAGAAAGTACAGAGCATCGACTATCTTGAGAAATGGTTATTATCCAACAGTTCCTTTCTAGAAGGTCACTTCCTTTTATTTGCTGAGGAAAGAGATTGTATTTGTGTTACAGTCTCTCTTCGAAGATATTTGGGGGAAAAAACAAATTCTGGCAGAATGCAATAGATCTCTGTCTTTATAAGGTAGGAAACTATTAACACATCCCACGGCTACTAAAAATGTAAGGTTTACAAGAGAAAAACAGGCTGTCTTCTTAGCAGAGCTTCACTTAATTTTTGCCACATTTTTGACTTCCATTGTTTTCCCAGCCATCATTTATGATGCTCACAAACAAAATTTAAACAAAACACTGCGTTTATCACCAACTGAAACATATGTCAACAAGGCAGCTACTTGGGCATCTAACAATTCAAGCAAATGGTTGGAAAGGGATTTTCTGAGAGAGGAAGGTTTTCCATATGGAGGGAACCCAACCCCTCAGAATTAGCAAGGAGACAACTGGTCACATGGGGAGCCAGGTGGCATCCTGGGTTGGAGCCTGAGCCAGCCATGTTCTTCCTCTTGGCAGGGATGGCCAGAACTCCTTTTTCTAAGTTACACCTGAATGTGCTTTTAAAACTCATCTTGGAATTTCTATAAGAGTACTCTGGCACCATATTTTTCCTTATGACTCTGAGTAGGATTATCAATGGGCAGTAAAGTCCTAAAAAGGACAAAGACTCAATTCTTTCTGGGCCTAAAAATTTTTCAAAATAAAGTGACAATTCAATATAATTGCAGAGAGTCCTGTTGCTGTTGTTTGTCTTGGAACACACGTTTAATCCTTGTGTGGTTACGTGACTTGAAAATAAGGGGAATCTGGCCATTTAGAAAATAGTCTGCATTTACTATCCTCTTCGCTGAGCTTCTGTCATAATCCACGCATATATCTGTCATCACACTTATCACAAGGAATTTGAATTATTTCTCAATGCAGCTATCTCCACCATTAGATGGCAAGACCTTGAACTAAGGGCTAAATATTAATTTTTCATTTTATTTCCAGTGTCTAGTTCAAATACAAAAATTAACCAATGCATAGAGAGTTGGATGGGTGGATGGATAAATGGAGATGAAACACTACAAGAGTTCACTGAGAATAGGTTAAAGGCAGCATTAACTTTAGCCCAGAGACACTTGTAGCATATATTATTAATGGATTTTCAGTGAAAAAAAATTTTTAAAGCTCGAGGGTAAAATATGTTTTGGGAATTCTGGATATGTTTCTTATAAACTAAAAGACTTCTCACATTCTGTAAATTGGCCATAGGCAGTGTGAAATTTTAAGAAAGAATGGATGGTATAACATTTCAGAAGTTTGAGCACACAATGCCTCATACCTTTTTCAGAAATGTTATTTGGTGGAATGTCTTTTGGAAAATTCTGGTTTACATCCAGGCGTCTTTAATACACCACCTTTAAAAAGGAAGTTCAAACCTTTGGTGAGAAATAAAAAAACGAAGAAGATAGAAACTTGAAAGAAGGTGAGATTTTGGATACTGAACTCTGAGCATAAGTAGCAAGGATTTGTGGGAAAAGATAACTTAGAAAACTGTGAAATGGCTTGAGCTTAAGTTTGTAGCAAGAAAAAGAAAATAGAAAGAAAGAAAGAGCACATGGAGGTTTAGAGCAGAGTTTTGAAGCTAAACAAGTGGCGAGATACCCACGTGTACTTGCTTTTTTTCGTTATTTTACTATCAGAGCTCTACGTGAAAGTGGGTTTAACCTAATCAATGCCCAGATGAGGTACCTGCCCACCAGTTCTTTGCTCTGATCTCTGAGGCTCTTTGCTGCTTTCTTTCTACTCCAGCCACAGGTGTCCTTGCTGTCTTTTAAGCATCCTTACTGCACTCTGACTTCAGAGTGTCATCCTTTCCCCTATGTCTGGGAAACCATTGCCCAGCTGTCACTTCTTATCCAGCTCTCCCAAAGGGCCCCTCTTCCAGGACTCCTCCATCTAACATCCCCAGCTACTGCTTTTCTCTTAATCTTTTTGAGTTTTTCTTCTCGATGCTTACCACTGCCTGACACCTGACACAGCTGGGTGTGGTTGATTTTCCTTCACTGGTGCCTTTACTAAGGCACTGGTTCAGATGTTAAGGACACAATGGTAAATAAGATGGAGATGCTCTTTGCCCTCGTGGGGCTTCCAGACTCAGGTGAATTTAGGTTCCTGTCCTTTGCTCCCTCAAGGAGACTCCTTCATATCTTTCATGAAATCAGAAAACCAAGGATAGTTCAGTAATACTAAATTTCCTACCAGTTTGCCGAAGATGTCAGAAAATCCTGGTTGTAGAACTTGTCCACAACGTTACTGCAAATGAAACATAATGATCTGTATCCACCAGCTCTTTGGAAAAAGGTAAAATGATATAGAATCACATATTATGATTAGTGTTTCACCAGCACTTATTTTTTATTTAAGCTTATATTTCTGAGCCAAATTAATAATAATAAGGATTCATTTTTCAAATGAATAAATTGTCCCCAGGCCTACATTGGGTACAATCAGAAACATATTAACAATTTCTGGCTCACCAATTTTTAGAATTCTTATGCTGGAAGGGTCCTTAGAGATCGCCTAGTACAAGCCCCTCATTTTAGTATTTATGTTTGCGGCACTAATTATTACAACCTACTGCAATAAACAGTGGTCGAGAGGCATGAAGAGGCCCCGAGGAGTGCTCCCTGAACTTGGCCTCTAATTGGTAGTTACAACTCAACCTTGGCATAGAGAAGGGGTATTTTTTTTTCCTTCTTACTATATACAGATAACTTTGGTCTATGCAGTGTTTCTTTTCATATTGAAGAGTTGGACAAAAACGTGAGGAGTTTATGTTAAAAATCATTGAATTGAACTTTCTTTGCTGAAGTCTATTTTATTGCTCAGAGGAAAATAAACTGGATTGAAAAGTGTTCATTGCAATGCTCTGAACCATTCTGATGTCAAAATTCAATAGAGTTCATGATCTAATTGGATATTTAAACAGAATTTAGTTCAATGATCATAGAGAAAGATGAATGTACCATTTTATTAACAGATTTCAAGAACCAGGGTGTGGCCTTGCTTGGTCAACCACTTCCAACGTCAACTCGCAGAAATAAGTTTAGGCCTTTGTGAGTGACACTAAAGACTAATAAATCTGTGTATGCTGTCCTGCTTAATCCACTCTCAATTTTTAAAAATCCATCACCATCAATTGCAAATGAGATTAAAGAGTCATTTTGCTTTTACACAACACATAGATGATGGATTATAGAATTGTACACTTGAAATCTATATAATCTTGCTAACCAATATCACCCTAACAAAAGTAATAAATAATATTTAAACAGAAAAACCTTGGGGGATCGGGGGTGGGTGAAGAGACATTATTTCACTTTCAAATCTTTCTGTTCCTGACAAAATGTTTTCATTAATTAAATTCAAGGTGGCTAAATTACACTTTTAGCCAAAATTATTACACAAAATGTATAGATTTGCCCTAATGTTTTAATATAAGTGGTTT
The DNA here is from genome assembly GCA_004026885.1 of Lyroderma lyra. NCBI lineage: Eukaryota > Metazoa > Chordata > Mammalia > Chiroptera > Megadermatidae > Lyroderma > Lyroderma lyra. Next base: position 290,582 of record PVJL010000705.1, on the reverse strand, counting down.
AATTTTGCAATGTATTGACAAAAGCAGGATTAATAAAGTACACATCTAAGGGATAGAAAAATAATACTATTTACTTCTATATAAACCACATTGTATGTTATAGCTAATATAAATTTATGTATACTATACACTTAAAACAACTTGGAAAATTGTACTGCATTTAAATGGCTTTTTAATTCCACCACACACAACATCTGGTTTAACTAACTCTTGTACGTGTGTTCACTCATCACTTCGGGATTGTGGACATAGACGAGGCTGTTTACCAAATGAATTTTCAAGCAAAGCGCTGCTATTAAAATTGAACAAGGAAAACAGTACTCTTGCATCGTACCAGAGGATGACTAATAACTCCAAGCAATAAACTACCCTAGATATAGATCTCTGTGTAGTAATGAAAATGTAATCGTAAAAGCATAACTCATGCCGGAGTTTCTATCCTGCCAAGCCAAGTTACCATCAACAAACATGTTAATGCCTGACAGCATATTTCGGCACCTTAATGTCAGAAAATGAGAAAATGCCAATTTTATTCAGACCTCAGCAGATTCCGCCTTCTTGGGCATCTCCCAACTTGTGGGTTTGAATATAGTTTTAAAATCCTGGTTGCTCAATAACTGATAATCATCTTTGAGTGGCTGAGTCTCTTCTTCCAGAGGCAAGTAGTAATTTGTAGTGAAGGTGGTTTTTAAAGGAAAAGGTTCCTAATGTTTTACAGTTTTCACTACACTGTGACTTTTTAAACATAGGGCATTTTATGACAGAATTATTCTTTTTTCTTTCTTATGCCCTGTGTTGTACCTTATCCTACATGTCAAGACAAATGTTACCTTTCGTCGAGGCTGCTTTATATTTTTTATGATTTATTGTTAGTTATTCATTCCACAAATATTGATTGTGCTCCTTTTCTAGGGCAGGCAACGTTATGTTAAGTGCTAGGGGTACAAAGCAGAATAAAACAGAGTCCCTCCCCATGAGAGCACAGGGTAGCAGGGTAGCCATTCTGTAAATAGATACGGGCAATACATTGTTATAAATGATGTAATCAGGCTGTGAACAAAGACAGTGGGAGCTCAGCTGACAGGGCAACTCATGACCGTGCAAAAGAAGCCTATAAAGAAAAGGAGACATTGCCTTTAAATCTAAAGGAGAAATAGGTATTTTCCAGAAAATAAGAGAATCCTGGTTGCTCAGTAACTGATAATCATCAGACAGGGTGGATAGCATGTCTACAGCACAGGGTGATTTCTGAGGGGACAGTCACATCTAAGGAATGATGAGAAGTTGAGTGCCTCTGGCCTAGAGAGGACAGTTCTCAGAATAATGCAGAATATAGAGGATGTATTATGGAATTATACACTTGAAACCTATATAATTTTACTAACCAATGTCGCCCCAATACATTTAATTTAAAAAAAAGAATAATGCAGAAGAAATAGGTGGGTGGTATTTTAAAGAGCCTTATATAGACCATACCAAAGAATTTGGATTTTATTTCCCCAGAAAGAAACATTACATGGTATTTAAATACTAACTTAGACTTACAAGGTCATTTCTTGATTTTTCACCTGTCAGTTAAAAATCGACATTTTGGTTGGCTTCACTTACCTTGCCTGTGTGCCCAAGAATGCTTTAACACCAGAAGCTCAGGGTTATGGAGACCTGTCTGAGCGCAGGGCTGTGGTGCAAATTCATGAGGTTACTCTGAATGGCAGCACGTAAGAGACCCACACAAAGTTCTAGTCATCAGATTTCCAAAATAAATCCATATCCAGAACATGTTTGGAGGGTCAATTTTGGGACTTCAGGAAAAAGCCTTGAAGCATATCTCTATGGCAATGGCTGGTCCTACATATTGGTAGAGTAGGTAGGTGGTTGCATGTTGAAATTTAAGGCACATTAAGAGAAATAATATCCCACGGTATCCAATGTTTACCATTGGATTCATTCCATTGGGGGAGGCCTTGTCCACTGAAATCCCTATTAAAGGACAACTATTGTGTCCAGGAGTCACCACATGAGCATATTAGCATAATTAACATCCTTGGTCCTGGCTCCTTAAAAAACATCAGGTGTTCAATGACACCTAGATTTGAAGGGAATGGCAATGACAAATTTGAATTTGAGGTATTGTCTACTGTACACTGACCTAAAGAACGTCAAGCGTGGAGCAATAAACTGGATGGGCCTAAGGAGCAGTGTGGAAAGGCTTTGCATTCTCCTGACGTCACTCTCATTTCTATCATTATTCTGAAGGCTTAGAAACCTAACTCACTGAAACTCATGGAAATGGAAGAAAAAAATAAAACCAACAACAAGAAAAAAACACTTGTGGCTACATAAGTTAAAGGTGTCTATGGTTTGGGGCATTAGGTTTGAGTTTTTAATAATTCCTATTTTAAGACTGGAAGCATCCTCAGTCTTCAGTAGATTCTTGTCATTTGTTTTGGGTGACAGCAGGCTTCCTGCACGCCTTAGGTCTACTTGTCTCCAGCCGGAGTGGAAGCATCTTCCTTATATGAACCCAATGATTTATCTCCCAGAATGTAGACCGACTTTTGCAGTTGCCTCCTTCTCTGTTCTAGATAATTCCAGGACTCTTAATAGTCTGGCCAGTCCCTGTTATCCTTTACTATGTGCTGGTCATGTGTCTGTCCTAAGTCAGCTTCAGGCTGAATATCACTAGCTCTTTGTGATTGACCTTAGTGGTGGCATCTCCTCACCTTGGACTCTTCCACATAGTGACCTGCCTCTGTGACTGGGGAAGCTAGAGTCCGCCTTTCCTTTTATATCAAAATCCCATGTGTCCTTCTTTGCACCTGGTGAGCTACTGTTTCATATTTCAAAACTGCTTCATGTTCTAGTTACAGTGAGGACTTAATGTGCTGAGGACTTAACTCACTAAGTGACCATGCATTCAGCCCCAACTACTCCATCTATTAATGACCCAGAAGTGTGTATGTGTGGGAAGGGGAGTTTGAGTAGCAGTACTCCAATCCCATTGTCACTTGGTGGGTTAACACATACAAAATATAGTATGGACTTACTATAATAGTAATCACTGTCGTCAAGTCTATAATATTTATTGAATGCTTGCTATGTATCAAGCATGCATATGTATTTTACATAATTTTTAAAGTTTTAGCTCTGCAATTTCATGCCACATCACCCATAGAACAAATAAGAGGCCAGTTCTTCACATTTGCGGAGCGTTAAGTCTTGACAAGGCCATATTTCCAGATCTCCTTTTTTAGTTATCTCAATAAGACATTACCTTTCTGTGTTTGCTGACTCCAAGTGCAAACATTGTCCCTCTCTCAAACACACACACACACACACACACACACACACACACACACACACACTTCCAACTTCCTTCTGCATGGAGCTTCCTCTGGGCTACGTCTGTTGCAACCCCCTTGCAGGACTGCCATGTGTTAGCATTCGAATGCTCACTTACGAGTCACGGACTCAGGCACAGCATATTTTTAAGTAAATTGGGAGTTTAAAAAGTGTATTCACAGTACAACAAAAATGTACATAAAATATTATGAACCAGAGAGTGAAGCTTTTGAGCAACGGCATAAATAAGCATTTTCTTCAGCATTTCTCACTTAAAATAGCAAGGTTGGAAGACAAACACAAATTTCTTAAGCCTCCTAGAAAGCCTAGAATCTACAGAAAGTGAAAAGAAGCATACATCCGACCTGCGCTTGGACTCATTTTTCACGTTAACAAGCCAGTGATGGTTCCCCCGCCAAACACAAAATCAAACAGGCTATAAGGGATTCTTTGTTACTATTTCCGCGATATGTCAATGCCCCATTATCAATTCTCCCATGGAGGAGAAATTTCTGCTTGGTGGAAAAGAACATAAAAAGGCTATTTGGATATCATTCTGTTTCATATTAAAGCACTCAATTTAAATAGCAGCCCACAATATGGATGGATCTTGAGATAATCATGCTAAGTGAAATAAGTCAGACAGAAAAAGCCAAGTATTATATGACTTCACTCATATATGGAATTTAAAATGGAAAGCAACAAAAGAACAAGATAAGCAAAGAAAGAACTAGAAACTCATAGGCACAGACAGTGGTTTAGTGGTGACCAGAGGGTGAGCGGGGAGGGGAGGTGGTAGAGGAGGGTAAAGGGGGTCAGATACATGGTGATGGAAAGAGAACTGTCTCTGGGTGGTCACACAAGGCAATATACAGGTGATGTATTATAGACATGCACACTGGAAACCTATATAATTTTACTAACCAATGTGATCCCAATAAATTTAATAAAATTAAAAAAAAAAAAGTCCCCTCACAACTACCAAAGCCTTTTTCCTCTTTTAAAGGTAAGTGCCAAAATTTAGACAACACAGTGTGCTTTCATAAACTCAGGAGTATTTCCTAAGCAACAGGACATGAAATCCGTAATACTCAATCATGCCAAACTAGTGTTTTGGTTTGTCTTCAGAACCCAAATTATGTCTTAGATCCATATCAGCAAGCGTATTGCTACAGCTGTCTGAAGAGTTAGAAAGATCATATAATATTGCAGATTAAAGTGGTATATTTTCCTTGTGTATGTATTTAACTGTGTTTAAACAGGCTAACCACAGATTTAAACCTTCTGAACTTTACCCATTTTCTTTATTTGGAAACAACTAAAATGCTATTGTTACCTTCAGATACTCCTTTATATGAGAGACATTTTAAAGAATCTCAAACACCATAAACTGTTCAGGTTTGTAAATATTTGACATTTCAAAAAGTTATTACTCTGTAACTGTCATTATTCTGATAATGCCTATTTGAATTCACTGAATGGTTTAGTTTTAGCTCCCACCCTAGGGATGATTAAGATCCAGGATAGGTGATCCTCATTAATTCAATATGCTCTTTTTGCTATCTTTTGCCTTTTCCATTAATGTAACTTTTACTGCCTGGTGCCTACACCGTATGAAGTACATCTTAGTAGATGTACTAGTCAGGTTAGGTTGTTATTAAAATGTTGTAACTGACAACCCCCAAGTTGCAAGGGCTTCAGATGACACAAGTTTATTGCTCAGTCATGCTATGCCTCCATCCTGAGTCATCACTCTCTCTCAGGGGCCCAGGCTGCCCAGTGCTGGACAACCTGAACTCGTACAGATGGCCGTGAGAACAGAGGGGACACATCCTGAGTTGCACACCGGCTCTCAAAGGTTTCTACCCAAAAGCGACATGTCACTTTTGCTCACATCCTAATGGCCATAGCAAGTAAGGTGAGAATTCCTAATCTCAGAGAGGTAGTGCAGTGCAGTCATGTTACATGCCTGGAGGAAGGAGACCTGGACGTAACGGAGAAGGGCAGGAAGAGCCCACCTGGTCCTTAAGTATTTAGTTGGTGCTACTTCCCACACGCAAAATATGCTCAACTCCTTGTCAACTGGAACAACCCCAAGTTGCCACTCAGTCATGACATCAGGCTCAAAGTGGTGGCCCTCTGGGTGACAGGAAGGACCAGAAGTCTTGATATGCAATAGTTGACAGGTGGGGCCAGTTCTGCTCCCCACACACCCAGGACCCAACAGTGGTACACAGGCAAGAGAACAGCAGAGAGAGGAAGAACGGAAGACACGGAGCAGACACCTGGCTGGCTGCAGCAACTCCCAGGTCCCCCTATACAAATATTTTGAGGACTCACTTTGCTTTGGCCCTGGTTTCACCTCCTGGGAGTAGCCCCCTTGTTTTGTGTTCTCTGTGGCTCCTCATTCAGCCCCTGGAGAGTCTCCTCATCCATCATCCTCCTTCACATCTGAAGTGGGACCCAAAGAACAACCCATGACTGAGCAGCCCTCCTCAGCTCTCGTCCTGCCTGCAGACAACTGGAAGTCCACGGGCCACCGCAGGTCTCAGTCTGTCCTTTTTAACCCACATGGGTGGTCCTTTTGGCAATATGACTTCCTTGGAAAATTAGTTGGCTTTTTATCTATTTCTGCATGAGCGTTATTTTCTAATAACCAAGTCCACAGTTCTTTTTGAGACCGAGTTCCTCGGCTCCCTCACCCCCATGCCGTTCTACCTGCACTTAATTATAGCTATGTTGATCCTGCCAAGCTTGAGTGCAAAAGTCTTAAACTTAGTCTGTTTTTTCTAAACCATTTTGTTCAATTATATAGATTAAATGGACGCCATGTTCTTAGTAAGACCTTTGATTTGAGACCCCTTAATTCTTTCAGTGATTTTTGGAATTGACCTAATGGCCATATCCCCCTACCCAATTTACCTTTGTGAAAAGGAGATGTTTCATTGGTCTTTGTTGTTCTAAGATTTTTAAAGTTTTATTATTACGTATCTTTTGCTGTCAGGGAATTAAAAGCAGTTGCCACTTTAAATCCTAAACATCCTTTGGTTTATAGACTCCTTCGATTTCCTTTCACCTGATGGCAAATTTGCCAGTTGTTTCCTGAGCTCGTCCCTCTCTTATCGTGACCTGCCCAACAGGACCAACCGCAGTCAGAGCACACGAACCTAACCACTTCCGGTCACTTCATTAGAGCTGCACATGTGTTGGATGCACAGTCTGCTGCCCCAGTTACTGCAGTTTTGGGGACAACATTACTAAAGTTTTCACTGCTGCATTACATTGTCATCACCTTTCTTGCCTTCAGCAATAGCTTCTTTGTCATTCATAGCTTGAACAGTAGCCATTGCCATACAAGTGCAAGTTTTGTTCTCATCGTACCCCACTTCTATTTTCTGTATTAGTTCAGAATAGCTGGGTTATGCTGTGGTAAGAAATGAGCCCCCAAAATCTTAGTAACTTAAAACAATGAAAGTTTATTTCTTACTCATTCTACATGCCGATCTTTGGGGGTATCAGGAGTCTGGACTCAAACATATTTCTTAGACAGAGACCCAGGCTATGGAGCCTTCACTGTCGAATATATCACTGGTGCTCAGGGAAGATGAAAAGGAATATTGATTGACTCAAGGATTGGCTTTTAAAGTCTTCTCCCCAGAGATTAAGAAGACAAATTGGTGGTTACAAAATAGTCATGGAGATGTAAAGTACAGCACAGGGAATATAGTCATAACATGGTCAGGACTACCTACAGTGCCAGGTGGGTGCTAGACTTACTGGACGATCACTTCGTAAATTACATAAAGGTCGAACCACCAGCTGTACACTTGAAACTAATATAACATTATATTGAATGTCACCTGAATGTGAAAAATTTTTTAACAGAAATAGAAAAGCCTAAATGAGGATTAAATATGTAAAGTGTTTAGAATGGTGTGTGACATATAAGTATGTATTCAGTACATATAAGCTATCAGGAATATAAAAAAAAAAGTCTTCTTCCCAGAAGTGGCCCATACGCTTCTGAAACCTAGCCCATTGGCCAAATAAAGTCACATTGTGAGGCTGAATTTCAAATGGTGTCGGGAAATACGAAGTCTCTCCCATGAACACCTGAGTACTAACCTGCCCTTCACCTCTGAGCATCTATGCTTGCTGTTCCCTCTTGCTGGATTATACTTTCCCTTTTCCTCTGACTTGTGAAGTCTTCATTCAAAACACAGTTCACATGTCCCCTGTGCTGCAAAACCGTCCTCTTGTATCACTGAAGCCTAAGCCGTATCCTCCGGTCTTCCTAGAGAAGTTTACACTTACACTTGCAAAATCACATTCTAATTATGTAGTCAGCAGATTCCTCCACTAGACTTGGGATTCTTTGAGCATATCATTGCCAATTTATTAAGATTTTTAGTTTTAAGTCCCTCTACAGTGCGAGGCCCATAGTCGATGCTGAAGATATTTTAAGGAGTGAATCTGGCTTTAAGGCATTGATTATAAAATCCACAGTATATTTTTTTCCTTTAGATTGAGTTTTTAATTATACATTTTGACATAATTTTGAATGAAGGGTTTGGAATTGTAATTATTATTGCTTGAAATTGTCTTCTTTTTCTTTCCTCTCCATCCATCTTTCATTATCATATTCTGGTTTTTCAAAACAACACACGTGGACTATTCCGACAACTTCCTAGCTAGCATGATTTGCTTTTCTCATTCATTCTATGACCAAGATAATCACGTCCCATCATCCAAGAGTCATCATTTGGATCATACCATGCCCAAGAACCCATGATGTTTTTCTACGATTTGCCAGTTCTGACTCTTAAAATACTGTTAAATGGAACTGCTTTTCCATCTCATATCCTATTTCACGTTGTCATCAGTCCATTCCCTGTCATTGTGTTTACTTAGGAACGTATATTCCTGGACCCAAAGGTCTTATTTGCAGTTTGACTTGAACAACTGTTAACTGAACAGTGTAATATGACACATAACACTGATGCAGTCTCTGAAACTTTGACACTTGACAGCCTGACTGTCCCACAGGTGTGGCGGTCCTTTCCGAGAGCCTTGCATTCTGAGGGCCACGGACACCACGCCCTTCAGAGGAACCCTGAGAGCCAGAGTGCTCCTCCAGCACGTTGGCCTGTCCCCGCCACGCTTGGGTTAGCTCTGCAGAGCCTGGCCTGAGATTTTTCGTTTCTTCCATTAAAAAAAAGTCTAAAGTATGCAAATGATTAGCCCAGAGGAAGAGCTGGTGCTTTCATCTTCCCGAACATAAAGGAAGCAGTGGTGAGAACTGCTAGTCTCGATTTAATTCTAACCTACAAGGAAGGGTGTATGTGTGTGTGTGCATGCGTGTGTGTGTGCATGTGTATGTTGGGGGGTGTCTCTCAATAACAGGAAACTTAGAAGAAAAACATGATTTCACCTTTGGGTTGCTAATTATCAAAAAGAATATAATGAATATATCAGATTTTAAAAGCAGATTTTAAAAGATTCCAAGAAAATATAGATGTTTCAACTGGCTAGGGATTCTAAAGCAGTGAGAGATGGGACTTCTTAAAATAAGCAAACCAGGAACAAAGGAATGGAGCAGAACAAGACAGTGCTACACCTGCCAACGACGCCACTGCGGGAGACACCGAAGGCACCTGGAGTGGTGGGTGATATGAAAAGACATTCCCGTGGCTGCACGAGAAACGTGTGACCCACTCAGATTTTAAAACACTGCATATGAAAGCTGGAACGAAAAATGCGTGGCCTAAGACAAATTAAAAAAAAATGAGTGGCAAAACTCAGCCAGCAAAACAGCAAGCAAGTTCATGTTTCCGAGGAAATGAAGGCTTGCAGGAACGTTTATGACGATTCGGCTGCCTTTGGCCGTGTCTGGATAATGAGGGATGGGGAAGACCATTAGAGAGGATCATTAACAAATGGCAGAGAACAAAACTAACAGAACTAGCACACAGATGCTGTGCTTCAGTAATTCCTATAAGTAAAAAGGACTCCCCATATTACAAACTGTGTTTAACTGAAATGGGTGTCTGAGCTAGATACAAAGGATCTGACAGAAAGGCCCGGACCGGTCCCGGCGGTCAGCCCCAGCCAAGTGTTTCTTTGGAGGGCTGCACACAGAGAGAAGCATGGCCAGGCTGAAGGAAGGCGAAGGAAAGGCCGGGGCCGCGGCTCCCCGTGTGCCCGCAGGCCGGCCGCCTGACCGTCGCCCGTCACTGCCGTGGGAGCACAAGTGCACAGGCTCCAGCTCCCGCCCGCAGATCCTGCATTTTAGCCAGGAACCCTGTGGTCCATGCGTGTAATTCAAGTTTGAGAAGCTGTTTTTGAAAAAGGCAGATGGGCAAATAAACCTGATGCTCAATCCACGTGCATTGTGTCAACTGAAGTCCGCTGAGGTTGGAGACTCCTCTCAGCAGAACGGGAGGAGGGGTCATTTAGCAGACGGTCACATGCGCCCTGAAGAGCTGCAGAAGGTCGTCTCCAGGACCGGCCAGAGTCCACTCAAAGCAAAGCCCACACGCTAAATGCATTTACAAGCTAAAACTAAGTGGGATGGCGGGAAATGACATGTACTTTTTCTTTATCTTTTCTCTCTCTCTCTCTTTTTTTTTTTTTTTTTTTTTTTGATAAGTGGCAGTACAGCCTAAGTCTCTGAAGCTCTTGGATTCAGATCCTAGTTGTGCCCCTTACTATGTGACTCTAACCAATGGCTTAGCTTGTTTGTGTCTCAGTTTCCTCATCTGTAAAATGGGTTAATGATGGTGCTCATCTCCTAGGTAACTATGATAGTAAAGTGACTTAGTAAAAGTCAAGCACTTCTACATGCAATGTGGAACCTGGGTTGGATCCTGGAACAGGAAGAGGGTATGGATGGGAAATCTGGTGAATTCCAAATAAAGTCTGTAGTTTAATTAATAGCAAGACACCGATGTTAGTTTCTGGTTTTGTAAGAAGTGAACACTGGGGAGAACTAGGTAAAGTGGAATATAAAACTCTTTGGACCATCTTTAAAACTCTTCTAATAAAATTAAATTTTCCTAATTCAAAAATAAAGTTTATTTTAAACAAGTAAGCCACCCAAATAGTGGCTTCACCTATAATAGTTCACTCAACAAATGTGAACTATTATAATGGTTTTAAAATTTTGTTTATTTATAGACAGTGTATAAAACTCTAAGGAGTCTAAGGTAGGCACCCTAATCCTCATCCAGCATCGTGTCTTTGTAGAAGATTTAAAAGATACAGTTATGTTCTGACATGGTGCAAAGCTGGCTAATACGTGTAAAGCTTATATCTGCTGGGTTTAAAAGCAGGCCTGCTCCAGCTCTGATGCAGTTTAGGAAATCAAAGGAGACACAGAGTCACAGGTGATGGAAAGTATGGGGCCAGGGAAACTGGTGCTCTAAGTAGCAGGAAAAACAAAAACAAAAACAGACATTCTAATCAGCAGGCGGCTCAGTGGTGTGTAATCTGCAGGAGTTTCATCGTTTAGCCTCTCAGAGATTCGCACAATGAATATGTCCAGCCTGGGTTGTGTGATCCCTCTTGAGTCCGGCACACAAACAGGAGTGGGAGGAGGGGACTGGAACAAAAAGGGGCATAGGAGCTAGGCAGGTGAAAGGAACAGAAGTCTAGTGCAATCATAAACACAGTTATGGATAGATCTTAGTGAACCAGGGGAGGCTTCTAATGACAGGAGCTCTGGCTTGAAGGTTAAGGTTGCTTTAGACAGGGAAATGAGGAGCTCAGAGGCTCATGGTGTGAACCAACCTGTCATTTAGCTGTTCCAATACTGCAATAGGAGGAGGCTGGGGTGTAAAGATGAGGGGGAATGTCCTGCTGGCCCTGACATGAATGAGGAGACCCCCATGCTCTACTTTTGGTTCTTAAGTTTAGAGGGATAGTTCCAATCAGAAATAAATAAGGTCAGGTTCCTGGAAGATCTGTCACTGTGTCCAGCATCTCCAAAGGAAGATCTAGGCATCCCAGGGATGAGCAAAATAATATTTGGGGGTGAAGGTAAAATATTAGAACTGCTCTTGATATTTACATTCTTTATACAGAGAAAGAAATTCACTGAACCTAAGTGAGTTATTCTACAGCTCGCCACTGGTGTGCCCCCAGGGCCAGAAGTGGTGCAGTCACATGCACGAGCCACTCCTGGGGTTAGAACACCGGAGTCGCTGTGGTGCCCAGCTTTTCACGTCGTTGGGGGGGGGGTTGTGATATTCTTCAGTTGACATGGGCCCAGGTAAGTGGGCTTGAAGGTAATAGAGAAGACTTTCTCAAAGAGATACCAGTTTGAATGACCTAGTCATGGTAGAAAAAGGAAATGAGAATGAAATGAAAGGGCGTGCACTTCTGGTCCCCACGCAGACTCCTCATCCGCTACTTGAAAAGATAGTCAATAATGATCTAACAAATCTGTAAGAAGCCAGCCAACACCTTCCAAATTGTCAAGGATCTTCATCTATGGATTTATAATCTATGAAATTATATGATGAACCTAGCCCTATGTCAGTAGTGTTTACTGGCGTCGAGCAGGTGGAGGCCTGGGATACCGGTGCGGAACCTCCTGCAATGCACATAGCAGTTCCTACCCCCCCAACGAAGAGTTCTCTGGCCCCACACGTCAAGAGTACTCAGGCTGGAAAACCCTGAACTACTATATGTACATTGTTTAAGATATTAGCAAATCATAGAGCTATTTTTATAATATTAATTAATTAATGGATATGTAATATATGTTTATATTTTAAATATTAACATACATTTGCTGTATCTGTAGACAATAACATTATATATGGCAATGTATGAGTGTTGTCTGGAAAGTACCCAGCCTTGTAATATGAAACATAGAGGCATTTATGGCTGGATTTTTTCTGGACATAGTCAAAATACTTTTATAACAGGGAATTGTAACAAAAAAAAATATGGACACCATCAGAATAGCACAAAATAAATTCCTGATCAAGGTTGTTGTTTGCCTTTATTTCAAGACTGGTTAGAGTTTTTGAAACCATGTCACAGAAATTATTGAAGCATCTGTGATTGTGCAATTTGAAACAGGAGATACAGGAATTATGTCAGCTGTCTTCAAAAATCTAAGCGTATTTTGTAGAAGAAAGATTTGTCTTACTGATGTATCTCCAGAGGGCAGAACTAAGATCACTGGAGTCAAACACCAAAGGGATGTTTTTGATACAAGAGAAGGAAGATTTAAAAAAAAAAAAAACCAAAAACAATTTTAGTGGCTGAGCAATGAAACGAGCTGATATACTACAGGGAATTTTCACTCGGGATAGGACCTTGGCCAAGATGAGCTATGCAGGCTTCAGTTCAACAATTCTGCAACTTTGTTCTTTAAAAAAACATGAATATCATTTCAAGTAATTTATGTTACTCCAATGGCCCTCACTGTGTATTTCAACTATGTGCAAATTTGGGATCCTCAGGACTGTATTGTGTTTTCCCAAATGGTGTTTAAAAACATTTTAAAGTGATTACCCAAAATTTAAAAGGAAGCTACTTCCCATAAACAATCCAGGTTTCTTTTGCAATATGAGCAGATACAGCAATACCAGGTCCATGTTTCTACACAGTAAAAATAAAAAGGGATTGTCCCCTTTACTCACTTCTTTTTTGTTTGTTTTAATATTAAATTTAATTTTTATTATACAAGGGGGACCCAGAAAACCCCAGAATTATCTTTGGTATGAGCGGGATGTTTTTCTTTTGGGTCAAACTGTCAACCAAAGTTTTTATCTGGAAGTTTTGAAAGGACTGCAGCGCGATTTGCGGAAGGAGCGTTACAAGTTGTGGCAAATAGATGATTGGTTCTTCCACTGTGACAGTGCACCTGCCCACCGGTGCTGAGTGTTCAGCAGTTTTTGACCAAAAACAACATGACCCCCAAGCCTCACCTTCTCTATTCACCCAGTCTCACCTTGAGTGACCATTTTTGGTTTCCGGATGAAAAAAATCCTCAAAGGGAAATGTTTTGCCAAGGTGGAAGCTGTGAAACAAAAAATGGTGGAAGTCCTAAAAGGCATCAAATTTCAGGAGTTCAGAAACCGTTTTGAGCAGCGAAGAAAGTGTCTTGATAGGAGTATTGCATCCAACGAAGAGTACTTTGAAGATGACTGAAGTTTAAACATCCTTTACTCATTTCTATGAGCTGCCTTGGCCTTAAAGTTCTACACTCGGAGCTAAGTAGCGCTTACTGAGGTTGAGTGGAGAGCTACATGACTTGGCTGTACATCCCTTTACTGTCATCTACTAGTGGTATATTCTTGGGTAAATTACTTAATGTTCACTTTGCTTTAATTTTCTCCTCTCTGGTGTGACAATAACAATGAGACCCACCTTGTAAAGGTGTATGATGATTAATTGAATTCACTATGTGCAAAGTCCTTGGAACAGTTCTTGGCATACAGCAAGTGCTCAGTGAGTGTCATTATTATTATCTGAGTTGGTGGCTCCTGGTAGGAAAGCGACTTGTATGCCTTTCTTGTATGATTCTCAGCAGAGGTTTTCCGTCAACAGCATTTCCTTGATCCGACATTACTGTCTAAATGCAAGGACCACAAGTCATGGTTCCATCCAGGCTTTGAAACAGAAGTCCTCACTATTTTTATATGTCAGATTCTATGACTAGTTAAAATCTAACAAAAGTATGGTTGGAGGAGATGTGAACAGACTCTTCGCTCTTTTTTATAAGACTTTGATAATTTCATGTCAGAATTTCATGCTAGAAACATGAATCCACAAACTTACTGTTTTGGGGGAGCCATAGGCACCATCACTATCATTTAGCTCAATGACAATGGAGGGGCTAAGAGGAGGGAACTCCAAATGTAAGTGTAGAGTGGATGGAAAGGATATTCAAAAATATCTATTAGAGCATGGAAGAATAACTCCAGTTCCCAAGGACCACTAAACCACCATTACTTCTTCTGGTAGTCCAATCATTTTATCTAAAATGAAGCTTGAGTTAAAATTGCATTATCATCTTGCCTAATTGGAATTAGAAGTTTTTTTCTTTTTATATATATTGTAGAGTTTTTTAAATTGACAAATGAATAGAGTTCATCAGGAAATACACTGAATTTGGTGACTTTTGCCCAGTGAATGGAAACTGGCTTTGACATGGGTTGTATAACCCTCTTTGGGATCAGGTGGAACAGAGATGGTGCACATATGTTTCAGCATTGGTTGCTCATCAGAGAAAAACCACAAAGCCCAGAAATTGAAGGTTTGTTCACTCCCCAGTGCTTAACCTTCTCCCAAGGAAGGCAGATGCATTTTTGCCAAGATAGTGGTTTTTCATCAAAGAGCAGCTGATAATGACAGATAAAGAGCTGCCTGGTAGCTTCCTGTTCCGAGGATTTACTGACTACCGACGGGACACAGCTCTCTGTCTGAGAAGAAGCCTTTGCAGCCCCTGATTGCCACCAGTTGTTTTGTCCCACAGGATCTCCTTTGCCAAAACAGGGAATAAAAAGAATAATTACATATACACATATATTTGTTTAAATGATAAGAGAAGCTGGAGTTTGAAATATGCACCTATTTATGCAATAATGGAAAAGATTTGTGTGTATGACACGTGATTTCTCTTTCATTACTATACAGTTACACACTGTACAAGTGGGAGGCAGAATGAAGTGACTTGGAATCATATCCTGGTAAAGGAAACCTGAAACCCCACCTGGCTTTATTTAAGTATTTTTTAATAGGCCATCTTGTTCACATAACTCCTCTATTACACAATGAAGCTTTCCATGTTATATGGAAATATATGTTAATTTATGTTAACATATACATTAATATATGTTGCCTTATATTTTTCTCTCATTATTTATAATACATTGCCTTTGCCTTCCCAACTATAATACACATTCCACAAGGTCATGTGTTCTTCTAATACTTCTTATGTTCCTTATGTGGCTCCTAATAGAGAATTGGGCACATATCATAGGTTCAAAAATACACATTGATTGATTGAATGGCAAAGATTGTGGTTGCAGGAAATGATAGGAAGAAAGATTACAAGATTTCAACAGAAGCTTGGCATTTTCAAAAGAATAAATGGTCACTTACTTTGAAAGTGACTTAACAGAAGAGAAAATAAAACTCTGAGAAGATGCCTTGCCCCAACACTCTGTTGAGATAGGAGCTTCAAAACAGAAATAGATAATTTCAAATATTGAAGAGAACTTTTTAGCTCTCTTATAAGGCTTTAAATAGATGTAACCTTTGAATCACATTGAATTTCCTCATGACACAATGGATTAAGATAATGTAGAATCAGATTGAGTATTCCATTCTTTGGAACATTCATAGACAAGTTTCCCTCTCACTTTGCACTGCTTTTAATCACAATCCTTGTCAACCTGTAGAAATTTATCTTAAAAGTAGGTAATGATGGTGGTGTATGGAGCATTGTTCACAGTCATTAGTCACAGGAAATATGTTAACTATTCTGGAGCCAATGGTCTCACCCTCATTCACTTGTGGTATCAATGAAAGGTATTGAGGAATTTATTGGGAAGTCAGCATCCTAAGAATTTCAGCATGATATCTTCCCATGTTATCAGTCAAATGTCTGGGCTCAGGTCATGAGCAGCCAAGTAGTAGAGATGGTACTCCTAGCACTTTCTCGGAAGTTGTCTAAGGGAGCATGAATGTCACGCCCACTGTTCCATAACTTGCACAAAAGCCACGGAGACTTACGTATATACTGCTTTCTTTGATATGAGAGATCTGATAATTAAGTTTGAAGTTCTCAAACTCATCCTAGAAAAAGTGCTACATACTTCATTGCTGAATATCACTATGGTCACCTTCAAAGTACTCCCCTTGGGAAGCTATGCACCAATGCCAGCCCCTAGTCCACCCTTCAAAGCAATTTTGTAACTCTTTCTGGAATGCTTATTGGAGCTGTCATCATATTACACTTGATGTTTTGAATGTCATCAAAATGTCTTCCTTCAATATTAACTTTATCTGTGGATAAAGAAAAGTCATTGGGGGCCAGATCAGGTGAGTAGAGAGGGTGTTCCAATACAGTTATTTGTGTACTGGCTAAAAACTTTCTCACAGTGCCATGTGAGCTGTTTCATTGTTGTGATTTAAAAGCCATGAGTTGCTGGCAAAAAGTTAGGTCGTTTACATCTAACTTCTTCATGCATCCTTTTCAGCACTTCCAAATAGTAAACTTGGTTGACTGTCCAGTTGGTACAAATTCATAATGAACAATCCCTCTGATATAAAAAAAGGTTAGCAACATTGTTGTGACTCTTGATTTGGATTGATGGAACATTTTTGGTTGTGGAGAATTGGCTGACTTCCATTGTGCACTTTGATGTGGTTTTTCAGGGTTGTATTGATACACCCATGTTTCATCACTAGTGATAACAGGCTCTAAACATCATCTTGCCTCTCTAAAAGCTCTTGGCAAACTTCAACTTGCCTTTGCTTTTAATCCATGAGTTCCTTCAGGACCATTTTTGTACATATCTTTCTCATGCCAAGATCTTCAGTTAAGATTTTCCTAACTGTTTCTCTATCAATGTTTACTCAGTCTTTTATGCTTCTCAGTCAACTGACAATTTTGATGCACAATTCCGCAAACGTTTGCAATGTTTTCATCAGTTCTGCTTGTCATTGGCTGTCCTGACTTGTCTTCCTCAGTGACACTTCCCCTCAGAAAAATGTTTAATCCATTTTTACACTACCGTTTTCTTCATGGGATTATCCTCATAAATTTGGACTAACGTGTGTGTGTCTTGCTAAGTTTAACAAATTTAATGTTTGTTCATTGCTCTAATTCAAGACACAAAAACATGCCACAACAATAATGAATGCCACTCAGCAAGACACTGCCATAGATTAACAGGAACACAGCTGTGAGACACAGATATACCAAAGTTATGAAACCTTATTGAGTTGGTTTTATAGTGTTGCCAACGTAAGTGCACGGAGGCAAGTTCCTGAACTTAATTGTCAGACCTTGCATATGATTAATATTTGTATAAATGGAATGTTGTCTCCCCTGAAGTAGATGAGTGATGGACTTTGTATTAGGACTTACTTAGGCCCTCCTGTGTTTGGATAGCTGCTATAAAATCAATGCACCATTGAAGTCCTTCCTAGGGAATTTAAATTAATGGAAGCAACCACCTTGTAAGTTACCACTTCAGTGAATTTTTATAGGGCAGGTCACCAGCTATGGATCCTCTCTTTTTATATTTGTGTCAGAAGAGAAGGGATAGTTACTTAATATTTGTTGAACAATTCTTAAGGGTCAAGCTTTGTATAAGGCTTTAATAACAGAATATCACTGACTCTTCAATAACACTCTGAGCTAGGTGTGGTTGGCCTCATTTATGAACAAGGGGGAAATGAATTTCGGAGAGGTTAAGTAACTGGCTCAAAGTACACAACTCGTGAATGTGAGAGTGAGGATATGAATCCAAATATACCTTAAAGCAGAGCCCAGGATCTTTATCTTTTTTTCTTCATCTCTCATTAAACGTGCAGATTTTTTCTATTTTCTGCAATTCTACCACCCTAAATATAAAAGCTATTTAAATTTATAGAAGTGATTTTTATTGTGTATTGACTACATTCCTTAGCTTTATGTGCTAAGTGCTTGAAATTTATTCTTTTTTAATCCCCATGAAACCCTGCACAGTAGGTATGATGGTTATAATTCCTATATTATAGATGTGGAAACAGAGGCATAGGACACTAACTAAATTGCTTAAGGTCATATGAATAGTAAGTGGCAAATCAGGATGGAGGCAGTGTGGCTCTAGATTCAGTTCTTGTAATCACTGTCCTCAACTGTTTCACTGTGGAAACCTTACCATCTTAAACTTAAGCACAGACTTCACTTTGACCTTGAAGTGTGCTACTTAATAAATTGATATGCAATTACCTAATAGGGAACCTTCTCTGGGTGTCTGGGTTCAAAATGGTTTATGCAACAGCTGAATCAGACCGAATACCATTTCACTCTGGCATAAGTTTTACATGTGTGAGAGTCCATTTTTCTTATGCAATAAACACTGTATCTCTGAATACCAATTTTATCTATTCTATTAAAAACACAAGTGATTCTTTAATAAAAATATATGTGATGTTTGCCTACTAACTTATGTTTTCTGTTTAGTTAAATTAATTACAGATGGTATATGGGTCAAAGTGGGTTATAATATAGCCAGGAATTCACATTATTTTAGATAGAGGACCTGAAGTAAGACCTTAGTATTGCTTCGAGTTTTAAAATAAAATAAATGGGCATCTTGCTTGCCTTTGAAGATTCTTGTGCTAATCTCAAATTGCCATCTGAAATTTTAATTAGTGATTTAAAATGTGCTTACACAAAGAACCTTGTCCAAGTTGTCTGTTTCTGCCAAATTAAACTATTAAACTAAGGAAGCTAATTAAAATCCTTTTAGCTTTTAATCAATATTTTATTTACATTCATATTTCCTGAGAAGCTTGATTAGTTTTTTGAATGTGATAGTTATTCCTCCCCCATTTATCAAAGGTTGTTTTTAGAGAGGAATGTCTCTCCTCTAAGGCTGTGGAGCCAGAGGAAATAAAAGAAGACACCTTTGAACAGACCCATCAATTGGTTCACAACCCTGGGTTCATGGGGAGGCTGGACAATGCACCTGAACTTCAGGGAGAGGCCCAGGCTGCTGCTGTGAGAGACAGGCAATGGCATGGTTGTCCTATATACAGAGGGCTCCTCTGCCCTTCCCTCCAAGAGACCCTGACAACATATACCGCCATGATTGGAGGAGGTGAAAACCACAATGTGATGTCCAACCCCAAAGGGAGTTCCCCTATTTCTTATTCTTAAGAATCAAATCATTTTATAGGATTTGTGAAAATAATATCCTTTTTGTTCCCTTGTCACCCTTCTGCATTGCCTATTTCCATGGGGAACAGGTGGCCCATTACCCAGACTCAACAACTTCCAGCTCTCTTTATAAATAAAAGAATCAGTATTTCTAGAAAGCACACTTAAAAATTTTTAATTAGAAAAATTAGGAAGGCCTATTAATGCCCTCTGTAGAAGACACTGATTTGGCATTCTTTAATCTCCCCCCAGTGCCCACCCAGGTACACCTATACATTCTAACCACACTCCCCATTCTCCTATTATATGAAGGCTGTCTGGAAAGTATCCAGCCATGTAATTGTTCTTGTTATATTGGCAATGGCTGGATTTTTTCCAGACAATCCTTGTAATTATAGCACAATTTCGGTTACGTAAGTATTTAATATGATATATTTGTGACCATATAAACACTATTTCCAACTAAATTATGTAGTATACTATGGTGACTTTTCCTTTATTGTAAAACTTGTTTTCCTTGAATTTGACTTATTTCTTTGTTCATTTAACTTGTGTGTCCATCTTGTTTAGCCTCAAATTCTCCCCTAATTGGTTAAACCCCCCTTAATATAATCAAACATATTGCAATGTAAAGTATAGTATTCTTGGAGACATCTCACCCAGAGACTTGGATTATTTTAATCTAGACTGGTGGGTCTTTATGGGTGTGCACAACTGCCCTTTTGAGATCACCCTTCCCCACCCTGGGGAGTCCTTCTTATCTCCATGGAGTCCAACTGCTGTTTTCCTGAATTTCAATCAATCATATGTCTTGGTAAAGCACATCTCCTATAGCTTCCCAAAAGTGAGTACATGGGAGGTAAACTATCTGACCTCTAACATGTCTGAAAAAATGTCTTCATTCAACTCATGCTTTTGATAGTTTCTCTGGGCTTGGCATTCCAGGTCGATGTGGCATATGGCATTCTCCAAAAATGGCCATAACAGTATCTCCTATCTCACACACTCTTAAAATGTGACTTTAACATGCCTCTCCTAAAAAGGTGACATCTCTATTCTCTGCCCTTGAATCTGGAGAGACTTTTAACTATGGTGGTCGTGACACGTGGTGACCTTCAATGCTAGGACACAGAAGGTTATACAAATTTTATTTGTTTATCTCTTGGGACACTTGGTCCTTGGAACCCAGCCAGCATGCTGTGAAGATGCACAAACCACCCACATAGAGAGGAATTTACAGCCAGAATCGAATCATCAGCCTTGTGGTTGAGCTCACTTGGACCTGGGTCCTCCTGGCTGGACAAGCAACCTGGCTCAAACTACTTGGAACAGACTCTACTAAACCTCATTTAAATTGCAGGTTTCAGGGAAAAATACATGATTTGAGGATATGGAATTATTTGTTACATAGCAATAGATAACTGGACTAGTGGGGAGGAAAAAATCCCAAGAAAATTTTGAAGTTGTCGCTCTTTAGTCTGTTGGCATTCCATATTGCTGGGACAATCATGGAAGTGTTCCAATTTCAGATTGACTTCATATAACATTTTTAAGTGATTATGGAAGTTTTAAGAATTTACTCTTTGGTCCTATGCAAAAGCTTCACAATGTTGAGTCCTGATTAGAGTCTTTTTTCACCCACTCTGCCCACTCAGTGGGCACCTCAGTCACAGTAAGTAATCTTGCATTAGTTCAGTGATGATTTCTTCTCTGACCTCTGTGCTTTCTTTCCCGGTGTCTTGTATAAACATTCAATTTCCAGACTTTCCCCCCAAATCTCCTATCCTCCTTTTATTACCTTTTCTATCCTTCTTCTTCTTTCATATTTTGTTCTACTTTTTGGGTTATTCCCAATATTTAGCAACCATTCTATTGAGACTTTAAATTTCTTGAAGCGTATTTTGAATTCCTCACCCTTTTCTCTCTGTTCTCTGAGTTTTAACAGTGTTCTGTTTTTCCTAATATAAATATACCATCTTTACTTACCTCTAAGGTAGGATTAATGATAAACATAGTTCTAAAAACTTTGTATATGTTCTTTTTAATTCTCTTAGGGAATCAGTCCTAGAAAACCAAACACATATAAATATGCTAGTTTTACTTTGGCCTCTATAGACTGAAAAACAAACAAACGAAAAAACCAGGTGACTTATAGTCTCATATTCTGCATGTTTCTAAGGGAAATCTTTCAGCTCCCTGGTCAAAACTAAGTAAAAGAAATTCCTCTTTCTGAAGTTTTTGTTTTTTTATGTGGGTAGTTCCCTGGCTGGGAATGGAACCCAGGCCACAGCGTTGACAGCGCTGAAGCCTTAGCCACTACACCACCAGGGAACTCCTCTTTCTGAAGTTTTACTCTGTGAACCAGTCACTAAATGCTACTGATGATGGTACATCTCCCTGCCTCACTTCTTTCCATTTTCAATTTCCTACCCAATTTACAGCCATTCAAAGTGACTTTTCACTTTTTTCTGCCTGGTAGCCTGGGTGGATGCAATACCCACCCCACCCCGCCTTGTAAGGTTTACCACTGTCCCCAGGGATTGAGAAAGGTCTGGTGATGTGTGTCAAAGTCAGAAACCCCAGAGGTGATTCTAAGATGTTTCCTGAGCAGAGGCAGTTGTATTTTAGTGGCTCTGTCACTTTGAGGAGTGGCACGTCATACCTACATTAGAACAACACAAGTGTGCCTCTTGCACCTGGTGGCTGTGTGCAGGAGGAACCTAGATAGAGCCTGTGGGTCTTCTTCCCTCACTCCTCACAGCCTTCCTCATCCCATTTTCTCTTGTCCACAATGCCAACAGGAGCATGCCTGAGAGCTCTCAGACTGGGCCAAGAGAATCAGTAAGCACCTTCCCTATCTTCTGTAAATTGCCAGTCCATGAAGGGGTACAGCAATGACTTGACACTGGCCTTAGTCTTACCTTCAAGTCTCCCCTTTCCCACCAACTACTGTTCCTGATCAGTGGCGTTGGTGTTGAGGCGGGTGTTTATTCTGCTTTGTACCACGTCATGGAATGTTTTGGAGTAAAAAATGTATTACAGAGATTACTTAATGCAAAAACAGCATTTTAAGAGATAAAGTCCAGAGATGGTGCAGGACTTGCTCTGTATCCTGTAGTCAGTGACAAATCTAGAATTCAGATTTGGGATCCCGAACTCAGTTTCCAGTTCTATACTACCATGTTGACCTTCATGCTGTGAAAACATAAGATTTGAGGCAAATAGTTGCTTTAAAGTTTACCTATAAATGATGTTTAAAATTATGTGGTATACTCTTAGTTTTCTTCTACTTTCTTAGAGTATAAGAAAAATTTTCTGGTAGTAGTTACCTGTAATACATTATATAATATTTTTGGCTGAGTTCTTTCTTTGCTGGCTTGCTTGTTTTTGGCTATCAAGAGTTCACAATCTTTTCACTATCTTTATGTCCAAGGCAATTCTACAATACATGCTTTTAAATTTGTTTTGTTTCCCCTGAAATAATTTTCAATGTCCTCATTACTTACAGATTACAAAAAAATGGCCACACTTCAGAGCTATCTTCAAAGAGCATCCCTTGGGGCTTCTCCTGTTGCAAATTACAATGTTCTTTTTATTTGGCATATAACTTTAAATGCAGACCTTCCAAGAACAAATTTCAGGGGGGGTCCTCTCTGGTTAGCTGCCCTCAGAAACAGAATTGTTCCTGAGCAGTATTGTTCTTTGTTAGGCCCCAAAGATTGCAGAAAATCACTGCTTAACACCCACTTCCATTACATATCCTTCATCTAACCAGTACAAAGTGGCCACCAATACATGCTATTATTCTTCTTCTGATTTTTGAAAACACCTTGCAAACTTTTAAAAAAACAAACTCTTCACTGTATTGACACGAAAATGGAATGCACAAAGCTAATCACATGGTTTTCTTTTCTTCGTACAGTGTTATGATCAAAATTAAGCTCTAGTATTCATAGCCAATCTGTTCTGTTTGCTTTTATTTTTAGTTTCATCAGGTATAATGATGTTTGTGCTATTTATCTCATTTCCTGAGCAAGGGAAGACATTGGTAATCAACTGCAGAACCCTATTGTGAAGACTCAGAATCTTTCTTAGACTTTGTTTGGGTAGCCACTACCCCATAACCATTTATGTGAATTTGAAAACCATTCAGTTAATCTATACTTGAGCTATTCTATGTATCTGGAAAGAGCACAGACATAGAATTCCAAACATAAACTAGGAAGTGATTTTATAGTATTATTATTGTTGTTTTTTCTTTTCCTTTATCTGTTGAAAGTATGGTTTTTAGTTTATAAAAACTTCCCAGGAATTCTCCTTCCTTTACTCTAAAAAAAAATGTTTCAGAACTTTAATATTTTCACTGGCAAAATAAAAGAGTGAACTGGATTTCTTTTCCAGCTTTAAAAATATGTGATTCTATTCTTTGTGTCAGAGAGCCTTAGCTAAGCAATTACATCTAAATAGTCACAGAAAATTAACATTTAATTGAGAAGAGACACTAGCAATTAAAAAATTTCCCCAAAAAGAAATGTCTTTGAGAACATTGTGTGTATATAAAGTAACACGAAAAGTCATATTTTCAAGTTACATAATTATATTTACAAATAATATTTAAGTAGAATCAGTGCATAATCTATATTTCTATCATTGGTTAAAAATGACACTTGGACGAAATTAGTGCCATCATGTAACATGTTTGTGAATGTGACTTAAGTCACTGAAAAGCATCCAGTGGTTCTCAACCTTCCTAATGCTGCAACCCTTTAATACAGTTCTAAGGGGTCGCCACCCACAGGTTGAGAACCACTGATAGCTCATCAGTTCTGAAGTGGTGGTACACGTATCCCCAGGGCCATTGTGGGGAATGAGGAAAATAATCAGTAATGGCAAGAAAACAAGTAATGTAAAAAACTGCAAAATGTTAGTTGTGGAACCATCAATGTTAAGTTTGAATCACCGCTAATGGAGACACTGAAAAATGCGATCACATTAGCGGATGATGATTGGTGAGAGTGTGGCTGTGAACCCTCCCCCGACACCGCTCTTCTACCAGTCCTTACACACAGTTTCAGGACAATCCATTTGGGACAGTTCTAGAACTTCCTCAAACATATATACATTTGTAGTCAGACTGGTCAGTTAATTATTAACTGAGTAAAAAGTAAGTGCGTTGTCTTTAATTGTGATTCAAGTAGCTTTTTAACTTAATGTTTAAATACTTGATCATCATTATCGATATTTAACTGTGCTATGAATATTGTAGAATTAAATCTATGGTTTGTACTTTTGTAATTTTTCTTTCCTAACTCCTTACCTCATTTCCACTATTTTATATTAAGATAGGCACTAAACTAAATTGTCAGTATTTAAAAATAGCTGTTTTAAAAACAAGGTGTAGAATTTATAGAAATGGGTTTAAAAGGGGTACACAAATGGAAAAAGTTGAGGAACCACTGATCTGGCAAAAAACAACAAACAAAACTAGAAAAAAAAATGGCTTAATAAGGCCAGTGAAAGGTTAAGTTTTGAGTATTGGAGTCAAGAAGTAATGACATTCTTCTTAGAATTATGCGTTTAATTTCCCCCTCCCCAGATAAGGCCTCCTCTGCTCTTACTGAAGCAGCAGGAAGAGACTGCATTTCAGTTGGAAGGAAAAGGACAACAAGACCCACTGAAGTCACCAAACCGGGATTTGTAGAGAAATCAGTCCTGTTGAGGAGAGTTAGAAATTAGGTTGACCTTCCTCAGCAGTTTCTTAGACAGGGAGAAAAAAACTAAAATAACTCAGAGAAGGCCACCTCTGAGTGGCTACGTACAATACCCCAGGAAGCTCAACAGTAATAGGAACTCAAGAGGAGAGAAAGTGAGGTGATTAAAATCGCCAAGCCCTCAGGCAGAAAATTAGCATTAGAAAGCCCCCAGTCAGCTCTGTGGTGGGCTGGGTATCCTCCCAGGTTTAATAACAACCAAATGAGGTGAAAGATACTTTGAACTCTAAAATGAATGAGGATAAGCTTTCTTCTAGAAGTACAGTTTAGGCTCAAATCACTTATGAAATGGTCATGTTTCTGGTTTTTTAAAATACATTTTTGTCCCAATTTGATAGTAAGTATTGGTGCTAACTCACTCAGTGAGAAACATACACATAAGACACAAGGCAATTACATTTAGTTTTATGACTGCACACCTAGCTGGAATTTGTACTCTTGGGTTAGGAAATCTTTAATTACGAATAGTGGATACATGAGGTGTGACAACTTTTAGGGCTATTACCCATGTTTCATTCTCCTGGTGGGAGTGTACATTTCTTTTGCGGTGTGACTTGCGGTGGCCAGTGTGATCTGATGCAGGGAGTGAGCGGGAGTGCAGTGTTTGCTTCTGGGCAGAAACCTTGGTGAGCCAGTGTGAGGTAAGCCATGTTCCTCTCTCCACAACACAGTGACATGTACATGTGGAGAGTCCATCGTCCTGAGTCCCTGAATGAGACGGACGTGGGACAGAGCTGTTGCCAATCTGAGAGATTGATCTAGCAAGAGCAAGAAGACATTATTTGGGGAGTGTTCGCTACGAGAGCAGCATGTAGCTCACCCTGATGGAGATGCAGGCTTTCTCTGGCTGTTAGGGCAGTAGTAGAATTATATGATGAAAAACCAATAATGACAACTGAGCTGGAGAAAATAGTCGATTAAAAAAATCACTTAACTTGAACATCACCCCTTCTCACTACAGTCAGATAAGTGCAAATCTCTCTAGTGCCTGAAACTCTTCCCTAGCCCTCTGTGGACCCTCTCAAGTCTCAGAAATGAATAGATTGATCTGGGGTCCAGTGGGGGAAGATAATCAGATATTCAATGTGGAAGACCATGTAAATGGAAGGGAAGGTCAGGTTTACCGGAATACATTTTAGAAAGAATCTAACAGTTCTATAAAGTGAATTATAAATATTTCTAAATCAGTTCTTAGATTTGAAAATCCAATAAGTTTGTGCTTCTGTATATTAAAGAGCTATTATAAAAAGAAACTGTAACACTGTCCAAGAATCAAATTGCATGACCACCTCGAGCCAGACTCTCCTAATTATAAGGTCACATTATGTGGACACTTCACAAAGTCACTTCTGTGAAATTTCTCAGGTATCTTGTCAACCTACTCCTAATAACCTTAAGTATGAATGAACCTTATTAAAAGGACACCTTTGTGTTAAAGCTCTGCATTTGCTCTTGGAATACTCTTGTTGTGACTCTAAAAGTCACTAAGATTCCTGTATCCTCTGGGCTCATACTTTACCATGACAGTAATTAAGATGATGAGCATGTGGCTAGGATGCATTAGATCCATTTTATTCATATCCTAGTAGTCGCATTAGAACTATCATCAGTCAGTGTTTCTTTAGCTTGGCATGTTAATCTCATTGTGATTATTCTTAAATAGTCATGTTTTCAAAAAAATTTTTTGACATCCACTTTTTCTTCTTTGCTTTTTGATAATTTGGTTCTTAAATTTGGCTTTAGCCTTAGGAGACACTACTTCCAAACTGTACATGCATACTACTTCTTGGCTCTGGACACATTTGTAGTGGACTTTTCTATTTTCCATCCTTCCTGATGACAGTCATAAAATCAAGGAAGTGTTGATTAAGTGTATAGAATACAAAAGTTGTTAGGTACATCTTCTCCTACATCAGGTAAATGAGACTTGATTGTTTTGCATGATGTTAATGCCTCTGTTGCAGGTATGTGTGTATTAAATACAACTATCAAAACACAAAGACATCCAGGGATATATTTCTTAATTGTCCATTCTGATTTCCAACATTAGCTTAAAAATTCTATATACTCTCCACTATGCAGAACTTGTGGCTTTCTTCTCTAGGCCCCTAAGAAATTTTCTTCAGATCAACTATCTCATTGCATCATATACATACGTAGTTTTTGTACATATTAGATTGTGACCTTAGTAAAACCAATGACAATATCTGTTTTTATTTGTTTTGTTTTTCAAGTGCCTGATATGGAGTGTGGCTCAGGGGAGGTGTTCAATAACTGATTCCTGAATGAAAGAACAAATGCATGAATTCATATGACATCTCCCCAACTAGATTTAAGTTTCTTAAGGTCCAGAATGGTATCTTACACTTCTGAATCCCTTCTTTAAATATTACTTAAGATTATCAGAATGGTTTATACAGAACACAGGAGGATGAGGAAAAGAGAGGCACACTCCCCATTTTTGTTGGGTTGTACTTAAGATTTAGGAATCATAGTTACCCCATTTTCTTTGACAATGAGTAGTGAAAAAAAGTAGAGTAATGCTGGGTAGAAATCAAGGTTTTCTTTATTAGAGTATTTAGAAGAAAATTAATTTGCTTCTGGGTTGTGTTTACAAAACATGGCCCCAAAGTTCTTCGAGGCCTCTCCAACCGAGAGATGATATCAATGTTCCTTTTCGTAGAATCTGGGTGGGCTTATAAAATTGCTTCAGTCACTAGAGAGTACACAAAAGTGGTACCATGTTACTTTTGAGACTAGATCAGGAAAGGCTGTGTATGTGTAACTTCTGCCTCATTCACCGCAAAACTTGTTCATGGAGTGCCGGACCGTCATGAAGCAAGTCTGACTAACTGAGACCGTCTCATGGAAGAAGCCATGACACACAAGCTTCAGTAGACAGTGCCCACTGACTCTCAGCAGGCATCAGCCTCAGCTGCCATGTGAGTGAGGCGTCCTAGGCAACCACAAAGATGATATTCCCAGTGGCCACAGCCCAAACTAAAACGTGAATGCAGTTACCTGAGAGGTCCCCAACGAGAACTTCCCTGCTTCCCAAATTCCTGACACACAAAATCGTGAACAAAATAAAAGAATTAAGTCACTAAATCTTGGGGTATTTGTTCTGGAGGAATAGATAACTAAAATAGATTTCAATGGGCTTTTTCCATTGTTAATTTTTTTTTGGACTACGGACTTTTGATCCACTGCCATTCAAGGTTCAAACAACCCTTGCCAATCCAGGTGATAAATTATCAGTAAAAATGAATTTGTCAATATGGGAACAGTCTACAATGTGGAAAAAAACATTTAGGTTCAAACCTGAAGGTCAGGACCTGTCAGTTACTCATGCTGTGACTTACTCACTTAACTCTGGCCTCAGACTTCCCATCTACAAAACATTGTTGTCAAACAGGAATTCAATGGATAGTTGAACTAGATTTTGGTAAGTGCTATTATATACCATGGTGTTCTGGTGAATGTTTATCAACTGTTTTTCAGAGGGAAAAATGTCTTAACTTTAAAGGCTGCCTTTTTCTATGGTATAAATACTCCCAAATGTGGACAATTTCCTGTTGTTAACATAACATCACTGAACACATTATTAGGAAGAATTGCTGATGGTCTACTTTCACCACCCAGAGCAGGGTGGCTCCAGCACGTGCCCTGGCACAGGGTGGCTCCGGCACATCATGCTACATCTTTACTGTTAAGATCTTTGCAAATGAGATACCTATTGAGACTGGGTTAGGATGCTGGGAATCATTCCAATTATTCTAATTCCCAGCATCCTGACCCTTCTCTGAGTTTTTAGAATTGATTATCTGTTCCATTCATTTGACATTTAACCGCATCTTTATCTTAGACATGTTTCATATTTATATCTTATTTTTTAATTTAAAAATTATTTTGAAACTGTTTGATCTTTATCTTATTTTTTTGTGCTAGAACATAAGTTATATGAGAGGAAATGTTTGTGTTGTGACTCTCAGTGTCTCTGTCACATCTTGCCCTTTTCTAGGAGATTCCTGTTAAATATTTTCAATGTGTAAGTAATGTTTCAATATTTTCTTCACTTTCTTGTGCTGAATGAATGCAGCTTCATATTTTTATTTATGTCTATAGCTGGTAAACAATAAGCCCAAGTAGCTATTTTGCTTATAAGATGCTACTCCAAATGACATCTGTTAGTTTTATTTATAGTTATTTTAAATGACAGATTTCAAATACAATAATAATGAACAAGGAAAGAGATTGAGAAAAAATATTTGGGACGGTTTTATATTAAGATAAATTCTTTAGGAAATCGGTTCATAATGTAGCCTACTTTATTCCAGTGTTAAGTGCTCAGATCGTGAAACAGTGACAGAGCTGCAGATTTAAAGAGTAATTTACCATTTCACTGTTTACAGACCCAATCTGATTATAAAATTTGCTTTGGACAGCTGGCTTATTTTTGTCTCTAAGAAAGGGAATATTAATATTGTTGAGTGTTCAAATTGTGCAAGTGACACTCATTGCACAGGATAGTAATAATTACTAGCTGAATCAATGGGAAGAATGAAAAGCAATCATTCGATTCGAAATACAAGATTGGAGAGATTTTTATGTGTGTGTACAAGAATATGTGTTTATTTCCTGTTACTCTTAATATCCTGCATCAAGAGATAAACCAGTATTCATCCACATGAACTAGTTTTATGGGAAATCAGTGAAATTTAACATCCTTGCT
Organism: Lyroderma lyra; assembly: GCA_004026885.1. Taxonomy (NCBI): domain Eukaryota; kingdom Metazoa; phylum Chordata; class Mammalia; order Chiroptera; family Megadermatidae; genus Lyroderma; species Lyroderma lyra. The sequence goes on along the minus strand of PVJL010000705.1, from coordinate 260,842 downwards.
GAAATTGGAGTAATTTAGATAAAAATAAATTATAATGGGGTTTATTTATCTCAAGCTTCTGAGCATGTGCCAAAAAACAAAAAGTGCTCATTAGCTCTCCCTAGAGGGGATCTGGATTCAAAAAACGATTGTATCTGTATGGGAGCAAACAGCCAGTGTCTTCACAAATAATGCTGATCGATAAGAGTACTCACATGTTTAAGACCGAAACGACTAAACACACATGAGTTATTTCACTTATATGAGAAGGGACCAACATCCCAAAGTCAGAATTTAATTATAAAAAATTGTGTATTTATTCTTACACCTTTAAACTTCAGTCACCGTCAACGTACTCTTCATTTGATGCAGTACACCTATTGAGACATTTTTTTCCACAGCTCGAAAACTCAGCTCATCAATTTTGATGTCTTTGAGAGCTTCTGCTGTTTTTTGTTTCACATTTGCCACATCAGCAAAACATTTGAGGACATTCTTCATCCAGTGAAACAAAAAAAGTCACTCAGGGCTAGATCCAGTGAATAGGGAGGGTGGGGCACAGAAGTCATGCTGTTTTTTTGGTCAACAACTGCTAAATACCCTGTGCAGTGTGGGCAGGTGTGGTGTCAGGCTGCACGTTTGTGAAAATCACCATCATAAAGTGGGCAAACACATTGAAAGAGTCTCCAAAAAACCTCACTGAAGCCGAACGCAGCCTCTCACACCACCACCAGCTGGTACACGGATGCAGATGGGCTCCAAGAACACTCACCTAGCGGGGGAAGCCTGTACTACAAGGGCCCACCCTCCAGAAGGTGATTTCAGTTTTTTAGGGTCCCCCCCTTATATATGGATGCTCTAAAAATTAGTAACTGACGTTTTCCTCAAATTACTCCATTTACGTTAAGTTTGACTTCATGTTTTTTTTTTTTTCTCAGAGAAAAAGTGAAATACCAGAAATGCACTTAAGAAGTACTTTGAAAATTAGTAGCAGGATGTTTCTCAGTGCCATTCAATCTTAAAAATGATTAATAAAATGCAAGAAGATTCATAAAAAGTATATATATTTAAAGGCAGAGAGACTCCTGGGAAGAAGGAGAGGTTGGTAGGTCCTGTATGTATTGAGAATCCATATTCTGATCCCTAACAGTAATGTTGGTAGGTGGGAAATTATCAGAAAGATGTCGTGAGCCTTATCAAATACCCCTGTCACCAAAGGATAGTGTGAAAAGTGAGGGACCGCAGGTGTAAAAGGACCATTTAACAGGAACAATGGCAACCTGGGTGGTGACCAGAAGAGACTACCTGTTGCATAACTTCATGTGAATTTTCTGTTAAGATATACCTGAAACTTTTGGTAACAAGTATCTCTGAGAAGCAAAATGGGATCTAGAGTGGAATAGGACTCGCTGTTTACTGACAAAATTTTGTGGTGCCTAAGTTTGTCAAACCAAACAACATGCGTTAGTTCTAAATAAAAAAAAGAAAGAGGGCCTTCCCATACCCTATGTTTACATATTATATAATCTTTATGTTTATGTCACTTTACATAAATATTATATGTATGTCAATATTTAATATTTAAAAGAGCTAATTCTTTTTAAAGGTTTGCATTAAAGTATTACACTATAAATCTGAATTCTGTACTACCTGTTGATTTTTTAAATGTCTATCATGGAAGAAATATTTATTAAATGAAGGTCATTTCAACTGCTTAATAACAGACAATAAAAAAATAACAGACAAATGGTCTGCTATTTAATATGACTAGAAAGAGATTTCAAAGAAATGCATTCATTTTTAACGGGTCTTAAATATCTCTATCTCCCCATCTCCACCTCCACCTCTATCTTTATCTCTCTCTCTATATCTCTCTCTCTTTATCTCTCTCTATATATCTCTATATCTCTAATCTCTGTCTACCTAGTGTAATCCTTTTTTAAAAAAGGGTTATTTTGGTTTTCTGATCCTACTTTAAAACTCTCTCTATAATTCATTAGGCACAGAAAAGGTTATATTTCCATAGATATTACTGAAAATGAAATCCTTCATCAGGCAAAATGGGGTAATCATAACTCTTCTCTTGAACAGAGGCAAGTGAACTGCCCATGCTTTCTAAAAATGGAGCTAGAATATATAGAAATTTAAATTTCATTTTCACATAGGCAACTTCTCAACTAGCTCCTTTTGTGCTGAAGAATGCCTACTAGGCAACATTCGAATACTTCATCTACTCATGATGGTTTAAGAAAAAAATTTTTTTCAAAGTTGATTTTCAAAAGATTCCATGTGCTAAACAAGACATAAGCCATATTTACAGAGAAAAAATAATAAGTATTTTAAATAGGTTTTTTAAAGTTGTTTTGTTGTGTTTTGTTTTTTTAAAGATTAAACACATTCACAGTAACCAGAATTTTAGTTGGGTTGATATTTCCACCTTACTAAACATTTTTTAACACCTAAATTTGATGAATAAAGGAAAAGGTTATTCTTCAAAAATAACTTTCTCCATTAAAACAAATCTGAGAGGAGAGGGGAGAGGGGGAGAGACAGACAGACAGAGAGAGAGAGAGAGAGAGAGAATCCTCAAAGAATGGCAGCCAAATACTTGTTCTTTGGCCAAGGAACCAAATAATATTTTGGCATTATTCTAGATACAAAACCAAATCATCAAGCCACTGATATGCTGTGATATGCTATGCCATTTATGAGCTGACCCCATGTGAACATAAATAAGTCAAAATTTGATCCCCACTGTATGTATGCCAATTTGATTGGTCAGTGTAAGTGGCCTAGTAAAAGACCATCATAGATCTTAATGCTTTCGAAGGAATACACTTGTGATTGATCAAAGTTATCAACTAGTAAGCTAACAGATTAGTTGACTAAATCTTATTACTTTATCCAAAGTGTGTAGATACAAGCTTTGAGTTTTACCCTCTTGCTCGGAGAAGCATGATCAGAAACATATTAAAAGCAGTTGTGCAATGCTGAAGATGTCAGTTTCTTGATCTGGGTGGTGATAACTTGAGTGTATTCATCTTCTGAAAATTCATTGAACTTGACAATTATGGTCTTTTCAGTGTTTTTCACAGAGCAGAAGTTTTCAATTTTAAGGATGTCCAATTTACAGGTTTTGAATGAGATTTAGGGATAATATATGCAAAGCTTTTTTAAGTACATGCATTATAGTATCTTTAGATAGTCCTTATTTAAATACATGATCAAATTAAGATACTATCTGTAAAATACACTTAGGGAGTGCCAAGTTTAATAAAAGTGTATTTTAGACATTGAGGTCTTTGAGAACAGCAATTTTATTTAGTTTTCTGCCTCTGGTGACAACTCCAAAGGTTTCAGATTTATTTCATTCAATTCCTTTGGGACCCTAAGCTGCTTCCGAATTTCAAACTCTCTTTTAACATCCTACATGCTAACCCTATTTTTTTAATAAGTCACCATGACAGCAGCATGTTTTCTTATTCTTTAATTATTTTTTAATTAATAGAATTTATTTTTAGGGCAGTTTTAGTTTACAGAAAAATTGATCTGAAAATAGAGATCCCATCTACCCCTCCACACCCCAGTTACCCCATTATTAACATCTAACATTAGTATGGCACAGAGGGCTATTCAGAAAAAATTCATCCACAAATGCCTCTATTTCTCATATTACATGGCTGGATACTTTCTGGGCAGCCCTCGTATATGTTAAAATTGATAAGCTAATATTGATATATTATTATCAACTAACCTATAGTTTACTTAGGGTTCATTCTTTGTGCATTTCCTGAGTTTTTAACAGATGTATAAGTCTATGTATTCATCATCACAGTGTCATACAGAGTAGGTTCGCTGCCTTGGGAATTCCCTGTGCTCCACTCATCCATCTCTCCCTCTCCCCTAACCCTCAGTAGCCACTGTTCCTTTTATTGTGTCCTTAGTTTGACCTTTTCCACAATGTCATATGGTTGGAGTTATACAGTATGGAGCCTTTTCAGAATGGCTTCTCTTACTTAGAAACATTATTTAAGTTTCCTCTATATTTTTTTGTGGCTTATTTCTTTTTATTGCTAGATTATGTTCCATTGTACACATACACCATGAGCTGTTTGTCCATTTGCTTGAAGGACATCTTGGTTGCTTCCTAGTTTTGGCGATTATGAATAAAGCTGCTAAAAATGTCCTTGTGTAAGTTTCTGTGTGGACATAAATTTTTAACTCCTTTGGATAAATACCAAGGAGTGTGATTGCTGGATTAAATAGTAAGTGTATGCTTAGTTATGTAAGAAACCTCCAAACTGTTTTCCAAAATGGCCATACCAGTTTGCATTCCCATCAACAATGAATGAGAGTTTACATTTAGAAACTTCCATTCATGTGTGTTTCTGAATGGTGCATGGTGAAATGGTCTTTCCAAATATTTTTCAAATGTAATTCAGGAATTACCAGTAAAGTTTATAGCAAATATGGATCTATTGCTCCCACCCAAACCCTCCTATCAAAATCTTAGGGGTTGGGCTTGGAATTCACATTTTAGCAAGCTCTTAGGTAGTATATTAAGGTAGTGAAGCCATTGATTTTTGCAATGCTTTGCTAATTTAGCAAAACCCCATTCCCCGTACTTGATCTACTCATGAACCTTTAAGGATGAGATTTTCTTGCTTGAGCTTAGACTCTATTTCACTGTGTAGCCATGCCACAAATGATAATGTACAGGAGGGTGTGTCCCCTGCTGGGCATAATCACAGACCAGTGTGTCTGTGTGAGCCCTTGCAGACTGCCTCATATTCTGTGGGAGGAGAAGAATCTGTAACTGGGACTTTGATGCAGACCTAACAAGTCAATGCAAGCCTCAGTACCATGTGCTCTTTTTAAATGCTCTTAAAGTTTAAATGCTTTCTATTTTTCTTTAGTGGAAATAATAAAGTGTCTTTAACTAAACAGCTTCCTCTGTTTCTGAAAGTTCTGTGTTTATCTCAGTGTGGCCAATCAATGAATTCCAAAAGATTTATCTTTTTTTTTTTAAATTTATGAGGAAATCAAAGACTAAATTCTAAAGGATTTGGAAATGTCAACTCGTAATACACATGCAATTGGCCCCAGGGCCTGAGATCAGAACCATAACTTACAATGTTTACAAATTATATCATTGGGTCTAGTGTGCTAACTGTAAACTCACCGATAATTATAGCAGAGAAAGAATTACAGTCAGCCTCTTTCCTGTTTTTTTTTCCCTGGTGTCTAAACTGTCATGACATATAGATTCTTCATCAGCCCTCAAATCACACAGAGGGCTTCCCTACAAGCTAGTCTTGAAATCAATAGGCAGCTAGGCTTTCGGATGAAATATGGAATTACTATAGACTTTTTAAGAGGGAGAGCAAATGATTTCACTAAGTGAATCCCCTCTATTATTCTAGGCAGATGTACACACATCTGTGATCTCTAATAGAAAGGATAAAAACACAACATTCTCTTAGGTAACTTGCATATTCAATAGGTTAACTGTTTTCTTTAGGCTGCTTTCCTTTTGTTTTTCTCAAACAATTCTCTCTCCCTTTATGCTTACAGAGGCACCACTGGGGACAGAAGGGTGATACTTCGTTTTTGTCTCTAGCTCCTCTTTTTCTCTGCTCCCAGCTCTTCTTTTTCATCTCCCCAATAATTTAGCTTCCAAAGTTGTGTATTTTTAAAATTTGGTCTAAATATGGTAGTCTCACTTTAGTACCATGCAAACAAGAGGATGGTAGGTAACTTGTAGAACTTTTGGGTTGGTTGCTCCCCATGGCCATGCTGTACAATCTAGGGAATGCATAAATCCTGACCTGTCAAACAAGCCATCAAACTTAGGGGCAAAGGCTTAGTGGTTTGGGTCACTAGAACATATAAAGAAACAGCCCTTATCCACTAATTCCCTAAAATAGGCCATAGATTTATTTTTAGACTACTGCATTGTCTCTGCATTATCTTGATATAGATAGTTATAGATATCAATATTTTCATCTTTGGAAGGGTTAATAACAGTGACAGAAAATAAGGGACAAAGAAGAATAAAGCAGATGATATAGTTTATTCTAATGAATGTGTTAGCTGGCATGTTAGGAAGTGCCAGTGCTTGTGTTATGTGTGTCCTCTGTGATGCATGTTATTTTCTGCCCACACATACTGGGAACTACCAGCCACCATTTTTCTGGACAGCCACCATTGATCTATACCTGACATTGTGGGCAAGGTCCTGCTGTAGATTGCAAATACAGTAGATAAAGAGACGGACAGGATGGGGACAAGTAAAAATGAGATTTTAAAGGAAAATGTTATACATTTTGAACATAAAACTGATGACACCTTGTTAAAAGTTCTTGGAAAATGATATGTTCTGGGAGTCTCTTATATAATACCCAATATTGAGAGTACTGTTATGAGGAAACAAGTTATAATGAGGAAACAAGTTTTATTTTCCTCTTATTCCCAGGTACTGTAGACTAACTCATCAAATGGCAACACCAGGCAGAACCGTCCAGGAAAAGTTGATGGTGAGGGTAGCGATTCTCAGTCTAGCAAGTCAGATTTCCCAGAGTTCCTTCTATCTCCATCCAACAGCTAGGGCTAAATAAAGGTTTTGCAGGGACCCAGGGAAGCAACCTGATGGGCACAGAACAGCTTGGTCCAGGTGTTTCTTTGTGGCTTACATTTATAGTCAGTCCCCAAGCACCCAACATTTGCCAAAACAAAAGATGCTTTTCCCTTTCTTCTATGCCTACACTTTATAATACATTTTCTTCTTTAGGGGGCAACCTAGTGTTCATTATAATTTGATATAATGTATAAAAGGTGATTTTTCCCCCTTATTTCAGAACACTTTCCAAAAGTATGGTAATTGCCCTGTCTTATATCATCAGTGTAATAACAGGGATTTCATCATTTTGTATTGTGTCATTTATTTATGTGGTGGATAGTGCTAATATGCATTTTTAAAATAATTTATCTCAAGGTTACCCACTGGTGAATTTTCTTTCTCAGGTCGAAATGATTTCTTATTTGATTATCAGCTTGGTTTTTTAAATACCACAAATCTCACAGAATTCAATATTGCTCTGTTACTTTGACTTCCTTTTTTATCTATAAAAATAAAAAATGAAAAAAAAAAGAAATAAAAAATGAGAAAACAATGTTCTATCAGAACATTCTATGCATATTGATACTTCTCAAAAGTATGCTCTTTATTCTTTAGGTCTACTGTAATGAACATATGGAGAGCTTCTGGTTTCTTTGAAAAAAATCAATGTAAATATCAAGACAAGGCATAATGTCAAGAAAGTCCAATAATCAGACCACAGCTAATGGCTAAAAAAATCCTGAGGTGGCAAAAATGAAGGTTTATGTCTGTTCAGGTTACTAAACAAAAGGCTGACTGATCTTCAACCAAAGTGAAAATAATCTAGAATTTATTGTACACCCTATGAGGCTTTCTGAAAGGTCACCTAATTAATATTTTGCATTAACTCTACTCTTCACCTTGACCCCCAAAAACAAAAAGAGGTTGCAGACTATTTTAGTTGAAATTCACAGTGATTGTGAATACAAATAAACAGAAAGCTAGAAGACTCTGCAAGAAGAGAGAACTCTTTCTTTATATTGGGGACATCAGAAGAGATAAAAACATTGAGGAAAGAGCTGGACTTGAGGTGAAGACAAGATAAAAATTGTGGAGGGATTTACATACCCCGATACAAAGGCAAATTAGTTCCAGAATTCTTAAGTAGGAATCATCAGAGACCCAGAGCTAGACTGCCCTCAGAACAAAGGTAGTCCTGAGTCTCGATTTTATTAAATCACCTTAGGTGTTGTATTGGCAGAGTTGGCTGCATAAATAAGTGGAAAAGATGCTTGTAGTAGAAAATATAGATATCAAATAAAACATGTTTCTTATTTTGCTTATCATGATGGTTCAAAGTCCATCCCTATTGATCTCTCACTGAGATGTTGAGTTATTGTATATAGTAAGGGGCTAAGGAGGACAGAAGGGACAAGACACATAGAAGGATGATTAAAAAATAATAACATTTTCAAAGCACCTACTACTTCAACACATTTGTGTTGGAGGGAAGAGAGGAACAGGTTGAATTAATTTTTGGGGGGCAGGGGGGTAGTTCCCCGGCTGGGAATCGAACCCAGGCCACAGTGTTGAGAGTGCCAAAGCCTAGCCACTACACCACTAGGGAACTCCCTTAATTTTTTTATTAAATAAATATTTAGTAAGTACTCAATATGGACCATACCATATGTTACCAGAAAGAACAGATGATAAAATGTGACTCCAGCCCCACAAAGCTTTAAGATTTTTTCCTAATTTCTATATTAAAGTTAGCTGCACAGAGTATAAAATTTCCTATATTCACTATTATTGTCTTAAATCTTAGCATAGATGCCTCATCCCTGCCTCTACTCAATAATACCTCCCCCACACATACCCTCTGGATCTGATTCCCTTTAAGCCTTTTATCAAAGTTTATTCCAAGATCTGTATCTATCTCTATTATCGAGGGAGGAATGGGTTGAATAGAGATGGGTGTCAGGACCACCCCAAGTTGTCCCTTTCAGAATCTCCTCTCTATGGATTACTTTCTCCTAGTCCTTCTGCCCCAGTTGTGTGTTGTTTTATTTTGTTTTACAATTTCATTTTTTAGGGCAGTTTTAAATTTAAAACAAAATTGGGAGGGAGGTACAGAGATCTTCCACATACCCACTGCCTCCATACATGCATAGCCTCCACCATTACTAACATCACTCCACAGAATGTTTCTGTTTGTTTTTGTTCGTTTGTTTGTTATAACCAAGGATGAACCTACATTGATGCATCATAATCACCCAAAGCCCATAGTTTACCATAGGGCTCACTCTTGATGCTGTTCTTTCTATGATTTTGGACAAATGTATGTCATATAGCCATCACGATAATGTCATACGAGTACAGAATATTTTCACTGCTCTAAAAATTCTCTGTGCTCTGCCCACTCATCGTTCCATTCTCCCCCAAGCTCCTGACATCCACTAATCTTTTTTATTGTCTTCATATGAGGGCTGTCTAGAAAAAATCCAGCCATAAATGCCTCTATTTTCAATGTGACATGACTGGATACTTTCTGGACAGCCTTTGTAGTTTTGCCTTTTCCAGAATGTCATATAATTGGAATTATATGGTATGTAGGCTTTTTATATTGGCTTCTTTCACTTGGTAATATGCATTTAAGTTTCTCCTATGTTGTTTCATAGCTTGATAGCTCATTTCTTTATAGCACTGAATAATATTCTATTGTCTAGATGTAATAGCTTGTTTATCCATTCACCTACTGAAGAAAATCTTGGTTACTTCCAAGTTTTTTTAAATTTATTTTTTAATTACAGTTGACATACAATATTATATTAATTTCAGGTGTACAACATAGTGATTAGACATTTATATGCCTGAGGAAGTGATCATCCCGGTAAGTTTAGTACCCACCTGACATCATATGTAATTACAACATTATTGACTATAGTCCCTATATCGTACTTTACATCCCCATGACAATTTTTATAACTGGCAATTTGTACTTAGTCCTTTTCACCTTTTTTTCACCCCACCCCACAAACCTCTCCCATCTGGCAACACTCAATTTGGTTTTTGTATCTATGAGTTTGTTTCTGTTATGTTTGTTTGTTTAGATTCCACATATAAGTGAAGTCATATGGTAGCTATAAATAAAGCTGCTTTTAAACATACTTGCACAGGTTTTTGTGTGGACATAAGTTTCCAACTCCTTTGGATAAACACCAAAGAATGTGATTGCTAGATCATATTTTTAGTTTTGTAAGAAAGTGTTATACTCTCTTCTCAAGTGGTTTTACTATTTTGCATTCTCATCATTAAAGTATGAGAATTCCAGTTGCCCCACCTCCTCCCCAACATTTGATGTTGTCAGTGTTCCGGATTTGGCCATTCTAATTGGTATGTAGTTACATCTCATTGTTGTTTTAACTGCCCTATTTTTACACAGACATAGTCGTCCACTGCTTTCAATGTAAAAGAAGTTTCATAGAAGACAAGGTGTTCTAATTGAGTCTGTCTTCTAAATATTTAGAAAATAGAAAAATTATCATGCCTCCATATTTCAACACACACTATGGACCACTTAGGCAACAATTTTGCTGACAGTTCTTTGAATCTCCACAGGAGAGGGGCTATGACCTCAGTCAACAGTAAGTTGCTAGTGTCCCAGGTGAATGTAGAAAGTTATGTGCCTTATTAAATATAACATCTAAAGTGTTGATTTCAGAGTATAAACATGGCTAATTGATCAGCAGTTATTTCATAAATAATCATCTCATTCTCTATCATAGAGAATATGGCTCATAATAAAACGCAAGCTACCAATCAGCCATGGGCATCTATGACAATGAATTGTAATTGTAAAATGGTATGGGAATGTTAACACAATTATTAAATGCACAAATAGGGCAGGGGAACAAGGAAATTTTTTTACCCTGATAATGGGAGATCTAATCATTTCAGAGCTAAAGCAAGACAACCTCAGATATATAATTTTTCTTTTCTAAATAATTGAATACAGGATTGGAGATACAATTCAAATATAAAAAAATAAAACCAAATAAAAACAAGCTTCATGTGCCATCATCATCAAGGTCAAAGTGGCCAGAACCGTGCCCTCCAGCCATAATTCTGAGTCATGCTTCAACCTCCATAAGAACTACACCTTGCAATCCTGTCTGGGCTAGTCTCCTTTCTTTATGTTGGAGGGCCTTAAACCCAATTAAAATTAAGTTTGACCTGAGAAAAACTTAATTTATTAGCAGGAATTTACTCTGAATGTGAATAGAGAGTCTGACTGAGAAAATAATTGAAGGTTGAGGGCATAGAAGGACCACATTGGGGTCAGTGCAGCACACTTTCATGAAGAAGGGCCACCGTGAATGATGGAGAGGTGTGACCTTTGTTCTTGGCCAGTTTTCCCCAGGTCAGTGCAGGGCATCAATGTGCACAAACAGTATGTGCAGGCTTATATAGGAATGTGCACAAGGATGTCTGGGGCATTACAATTTCAGGGTAAAATGTGAAGACCTATAAAGCACAAAGGCACATGGAGGATAGGACAGTTGGGTATAAAAAGAATATTCCCTTCAGGAAACCAATTAACTGCAAACTTCCTGTGGTAAAAATGGTAGGTTGACCTGGAGATCTCCCTTTTCTAATGAAGAGGTGTTGCCATGACATAGCTGTCCTACCAGTGTCTACATGTTCATGTTCAAATTGAGTGACTGAGTTCTGCTCAGTGGAATATGAGCAGAATTGATTATTACAACTTAACAAGCCTCACCATATAAAACAAAACCATATATACATTGCCTTACTTTCTTTCTTCATGCCAGCTAGATGTTGCTTATGAGGTTAACTACTTGAACTATGTGTTATAGTTTTGGTTAGCCTGGATCCCTCTGTCCCCTATTACAGCTGTGACTAGACTTTCTGTAAGTAAAAATTAGATCTCTATGTAAAAACAATTGGGGACTGCATATAATATGACTGTGTTTTTTCTTATATAATCAGGTATCCCTTTGGTTCATGATAGAATTCACTTGTAATTCTTTTCTGTTTGGCGGTAATGGGAGGGAAATCTTTATTGCATAAGTCTTCTCTCCCCAAACATTCAACCCTAATCTTATGGATCCAAAGAGCTCACACATTGCATCTGTGTCTGCTAAGAGACCTCAAAGAGTGTCTAGTCAATTGTGTGACTGGTCTCAAATTCTGTAACAGAGCAGGTCCCTGATAGCCTTTAAAATGCTATCCTAGCAAATGTGGCAATCATAAAATAAGGCTCCCAAGTCATCAACAGAGAACTGAGATTTAGGTTTAAGAATATCCTGACTACAGTGATTGTTCTCTAAAGGTCATTCGCATAAGGTAGTAATACCTATTATATAATTTAATGGGATCCTAAAACATACAAATGAAGCAAGGAGGGTTTTTTGTTTATTGTTTTGTTTTTTTTTTTTGAGTATGTCTTTTTTCTGCTACTCTTTAGAGATATGACAGAGCAAAAGCAAAAATGGCTTGTATTTGTTATCTGAATACTCTGCTCTGAAAACTATGAGACACAAGTAACAGCAGGCCCAGCAGGGCTGAAAAGAAAAGGTTTTACTCAAATAAGTATTTATAGCAAAAAGAAACACCAACAACAAATAGTTCCTTCAGCCACAGCTGGTTTTCAATCATGAATCTTAAGACATATTTAACAGAAGATATCTAAACAATTAACTTTATAGTGAGTCAATGACAACATTCAGTCAACTAGAATAAGCCTTAACTAAGGGACAGAGAAAATGCTCAAATCAAGAAGGAATTGCAAAAGCCACTGCTGTGGTTCTATTTTTGCAGGATAATTAAACTGATTTAAGGAAATGAGGGGATGAAGAGGTAGAAATTGAGAGGTCATCTAATCCACCAGTTTTTCAAAAGCCGATCCTTGGATCTGTGCTGGTCTCAGATACTGTTATTGCAGTTAATGGCCAAATGAAACAAATTAGGAAAATGAATACGAGTTCCCTAATAAAGTATTCAACACAAATTGCTCTTTATCCGACAATTTATGTGCTTCCTAATTGTTATGCTAAAAGATTCTTTCTTTAAAGGAATTTCAGTCATAATATTTTTATTGATGGTTGGTTTTTGGTATCTTTGACCAAAAAAATAAAGTAACCTTTTGTTTCTAATTTTTTTTAATTGTATTGGTTTCTGAAATTCTGGAAGCCATTCACCTAATTCATTCCCTGCGTTGAGGAAGGACTAATTTAAACTCTAAAACAGAGTCTTACATCATATTTTTTTCAGAAATAGAGGAAATTTTATAGCATCCCTGGATAATACTTGTCTATGTTAAAGACATTGCACCATTAGAAATGCCTTTTCACCTGTAATATTACTCCCTCAAAGGAAGGTTAAATTACAGACTTTTTTCCTGACCAATATCATAGAAATTTAGAACTGGTTAAGACATTTAAAAACATCCAGTTGAACTATGTCCTTTGATGTGGAGATGGAAATGGAGGCGCCCAGCAGTGGAGACTGGGTCTGTACTCTACGGCTGGGTAATTGTACAAACAGCTGGTTAAGTCCCATCCACACTCTTTCCTATACACCATCTGGGTTTATTCCTTAAATAGCAGTGCCCACTTGCCAGGCAAAACCTTTTCAAATCTTGGAAAGCTTTGGTTTCATCTGAGTTTTACCTAGACATGTGCCTCTGTTATAAAAAAAAATAATTCTTACTAGAAATTGCACGGCATTTGAATATTAAATTAATTGTATACTCCCATATATATATATCCTCTGTACAGGAAGCCTTCTTATGAGGAATGGTTGCCAACAGAGGCATTCTGATGGCCATGAAGGACCTGTCATTGTGGTAGTTGGGCTTACTTCAAGCGTCGTGAAAGGAGGCAACCAAAATAAAAATTTTTTTTTTCTTAAAATAGCTTACATTTTGGAAAACAACAATTTCTATTTACAATTGATACACAAATTAGATCAAGATATGGAGAAAATAACTGTATGATTTTCAAACACGCCGAACTCTTCCTCATTCCATATAACAACAGAATTCCAAGATTTCAAAGGAAATCTCATCCTTCTAAATTATGATCCAGCTCAGATCTGTGTGACTGGCAGGTTTGAGTCTTGAAAGACGGAAAGCGAACTGACTCTGGGTGGTGAGCACACACTGCAACACATGGACGATGCACTGTGGAACTGCACACCTGGAACCTATGGAATTCTTGTTAACCAATGTCACCCCAATAAATTTAACAATAAAAAAACCTCTGAAAATAGAAAAGAAAAATAAAAAGACAGGCATTATAACCCAAGCTCTATTATAGAACCCAATTTCCTTACAACTGTAATGCAAACACAAAACTGTTATAAGACTATTCACCTAACACAGTTGATGTTTACAAATTAGAGAGGAGGCATAAGTGGGAAATATGAAGTGGGAGAGAGGAAAGTGGCACAGAAAATAAACTGGGAAATTGCTGCTGAAATGTTAGCCCCACTACCTCAGAGCCCAGAAACCAGGAGAAAGCCACTCTTCCCTCCTCAGTTGCTCAGTTCTGAAAGTAGTGAGGGGGTCCAAGGAGAGGGATGGGCACAACCAGGGTGGGTGCCAACATGGCGCTTTGTCTACTTTGGAAACTTGATCTTCAGCTTTTGGTAGATCATCATTTGACACTTCTGCTATTTATAAAACTTGCCTCAGGGCAGCATTCCATTAGCATGAAGCAAATATTATGTAAATGAAAGCTTTCATCATGCCATAATTCGCACGTACATGTGTATACAAATGTATCACACGTACATGCCAGTGTTTGTTACTATAATTAATCTGTTTAGTCATCGATTCAACTGAATAAATCTGGGCTCTTTTTCACTACCTGTTACACACACACACTCTGGTGTGTTCGTGATCGTTTATAACACTGGCCCATGCCCTCCTGCCCCAGTGAATTCCTCACAACAAAGGCACTCACTGTGCCCCCTCCGTCCCATCTCCTGGCAATGCACCCTGCCCACTGGGGACTCACTGCCAAAACAATGCTTCGTGATGTGTGAAGTGTACTTCATTCCTTCTCACCAACTTCAAAACCCCTAGTTCTGCCTTCCACTATTCATCTTTCCAATTCAATTGCTTATCAGAATTGGAATTTTCTTTTTCCCCCATTACTGCCCCCATTTTTGTGCTCACACCTACTTGTATGTTCTTAAGGAGATGAGCCTTACCTTTTCTTAAAAACTTTTTGAACCTGTATATAAAACAAAAGTATGCCATTTGAACTAGTAAGTATGTGTGCTATCATTCTTGACAAAATTGTGTTCATAGTTGGATATTTAATGGATACGCACTTCTGTACAGAATCTTAACTAAGATTTAAATGGGAGTGTTGTGCAAGTACAATTACACGGACACTAACCGCTTTGGCACAGGGCTTTCTGTTTGGGAACTGTGAACGGCTGCTCTCAGCTGACTCACTGGCTAAGCAAGGTAAAAAGATGGAGTGGTTTCTGCTTGGTCTCGTTTAGCGAACCGTCTTTTGCATAGAGACATAATGGGCAGAGCGTTACCATTGTTTTCAGTTCTCAGTTCAGGTCCCTCTTTGTGGACCACCAGCAATGCTTACCAAGCAGCTAATTCTGGGAGCTTTGAGAAGTGTGCTTTCCATTGTGAAATTCACTTTATTTAAGGGCAAAAATATACCGGCTGCCAAAATTAACTTATAAAGAAGTAAATATTATTCAGACACACATATACCATCTCTTAACATGTAGACATCAGCATCTGTTATAATATTTTCATGTTTTTGTTTAAAACCAACTCCTTGTTGGAAGCCATGATTTCATGGCATTGACATCATTGGGATTTCCCCTGAACTGAGGGAAGGTGTGGTGATCGTGGTGTGCACGTTTTCCGACATTTGTAACCACGTTTTAAGAAGTGGACCAGCATTCTTGCTATCCATCACGGGCTGAGGGAATTCTGTTGCTATGCTGAACTGTTCCCAGCAAAAAGAAGAGCACAAGATTTCATGGCTCGTCATACTCTAGCAGGCTTTACTGGAGAATGAAGATGGCTGACAACCAGGTACAATGTGACAGACTCCACAGAAACCCTTTGCCAAGTTCTCCTCTCTTTGCTTTCTACTCTACTGAAAAAGGCACCAACCCAGCACCAGCCTGTGCGGTAAGGTGGTATAACATAGTGGTTAAAAGCCGGAACTCCAGAATTGGACTAGTAATTCAAACTTGAGCCCTGGCACCTATCAGCTGTGTGACTTTGTTCATCTACCTAACCTCTCTGAGCTTCAATTTCCTCATCTCTATAATGAAGACAATAACATGAGCTGATTGTTGTTGTGGAGTTACATGTGTCCGTGAATGAAAAGTCTTTAGAATAGTTACCTATCACATAGTATGTGCCATTGTAGCTATTTTTACTGAGCATTTTTCTAGAGATAGAAAATTTCTGATTTTTCTAAGCTAAAATCAGAAATTAATAACTGTATGAAACAAATATAAAAATAAAAAAATGAGTAACTGTTCTGTGTTATAAAAAGTCCAGTGGGTGGAGGGACATCTGTGAAATCATCACCACAATCAATATAAAAACATTTACTCACTCCCAGGGATCCTTTTCCCCTATACTATCTATATTTTTCTCCAGCCAATCTTCAGGCACCACTGGTCTTTTTTTTTTTTAATGTCACTAGTTAGTTTTATATATTCTAGAATTTTATACAATGGAATTAGATATTGTATCCCTTTTTTGTCATTTACAAATGTCAATTAAATCA
Source organism: Lyroderma lyra (assembly GCA_004026885.1). Taxonomy (NCBI): domain Eukaryota; kingdom Metazoa; phylum Chordata; class Mammalia; order Chiroptera; family Megadermatidae; genus Lyroderma; species Lyroderma lyra. The sequence goes on along the minus strand of PVJL010000705.1, from coordinate 244,459 downwards.
GTATGGGTGATGATGTTCAACTCTTTTGCATGATTGCTGATATTTTTGTTCAGTGTACCACCAACTGCTGGGAGAGAATCATAAAAATGTCTACTGTAATGGTAGACTTGTCTGTTTCTCCCTTTCATTTTGTTAATTTTTGCTTCATGTATTTTTAGGTTCTGCTGTTCAGGCATACACACATTTATAATTGCCATTTTCTTTTTATCATTATGCAAAAACAGTCCTCTGTGTCTGTGGCAGTACTGTCTGTGCTGAAGTACATTTATCTGATATAAAAATAGCCACTCCAACCTTTTAATGTTTACTGTTTGCATGGTGTACCTGTCCCTACCCTTTCAGTTTCTACTTACCTGTGTTTTTGTATTTAAAATGTGTCTCTGATGGGAAACTTTTAATAGGATCTTTTCTTTTTACTTATTTATCTATTTTGTCAATTTCTGCCTTTTTGATTGGAGTTTTAAAGTAATTAACATTTAATATGATTATTAACATGATTTCATTTAGGTCTACCATTTCATTATTATTTTGTGGTTTCATCTATATTTTATCCCTCCATTTCCTCTTTTCTTCCTTCCTTTAATTTTTTGAATACTTTTTAGCATTGTACTTCTAAAATACTCACTTTTTAGTTGCGTGTGTGTGTGTGTTTCTAGGGATAAAATGTGTGTACCAAACCTAATAAATCTACCTGTAGTTAGTATCATACCATTTCCTATACATACGTATACCTTTATGTTACATTTGTTGTCTAGATTACTTGTTCATACATATACTTACATAATGTATGTATTACATATGTAGTTAGATATATACATCACATTACCCCTTCTAACAATTTTATATTAATGATCCTATAGGCTTTTTAAAATGTAAGAAGATAATATCTATTCCATTGGCCCAAATATCTGCCATTCATGTTGTTATTCCTTTATTCCTGAAGAAACAAGTTTCCCTCTGACATTTCTCTCCCGCTTGGAGAACTTCCCTTAGCATACTTATATGTTATAGCAGGTCTGTGGGTGGCAAAATCTTAGCTCCCCATCTGAGAATGACTTTATTTTACCTTCACTTGTGAAAGAAATTTTTGTTACGTATAGTACTCTAATTTGACATTTTCCCCCCCAACACTTTAAAGACATCATCCCATTGTCTTCGGACCTCCACATTGGCTGATGAAGAATTCATTACCATTCAAATCATTGCTACCCTGTACATATGTGTCTTTCTCGTCAGACAGGTTCAACATAGGTCTCATTATCTTTGTTTTACAACATTTTCATCATGATGTGTACAGGCATGATTTTCAGAGTTTACTCTGCTTGGGATTGGCTTGAAATTCTTGAATCTATAAATTGATGTCTTCCAGTAAATTTGGGAAGATTTTTATCATGATTTTACCATCCATTTTTTTATTCTTTAAACTCTTTTTCTTTTATTCTGGCATTCTCATAATGCATATGTTAGATTTTCTTTTATATAGTCTCACAGATTCCTGACTCTGTTTGGTTTTTTAAAAATTCTATTTCTCTGTTCTTCAGATGGGATAATTTCTATTGCTCTATCTTCAAGTTGACTGTTTCCTTTGTCATCTCTGTACTGCTAATGATACCATTCAATGACTTTTCATTTCACATGTTACATTTTTGAGTTCAAAAATTTCCATTTAGTCCTTTTGTTATATTTTGTATTTCTCTACTGAGAACTCCTACGTTTTTATTCTTTCTTTACCTTATGAAACCCATTATAGTAGCTGCTTTGATGTTTCTGTCAGATAATTCGGTCATCTTAGGGTTGTTATTTTTTATTTTCTTGTCCTTTAAGTGTCGGTCACTTTTTTCTGGTTCCTTTATGTTAGGTAATTTTGGAGTTATCTTGAGCCTTGTGCATGTCATGTTGCTTAGACACTGGGTCCACTAGAGAACGTGGAAGTTTATGTTTTATTAGAAAATCAACTTGATTAGGCTCAGACTATGAGCTCTGTCTCATCTCTATGGGCTGTGCTCAAATTTCAGTTCAGTTTTCAAAGTCTTTGCTATGGTTCCAGTTGGTCACATTTGTATACTGAGTTGAGGATAGTGTAAGAGTTTTACAGGTACAATGCAGAAATAAGCAATCTCTTTTTCTGGGTCTCTCCTCTCTGGGGTTGGCTTCCATAATGTCAAGCCCATGGGAACCTCTTATCTTGGTTCCTCTGACTGGGAAAGAAGGATTCCTCAGGGAGCTTGGCTGCCTGCACCACTAAGAATGAACCATCCTAAGACCGAGGCCTTCCCTCAATGTGAAACTCAACCACACATGGCTTACTTCTCCAAGATTTGCCACCTCTTAATGACGGTCCTACATAATTGGTTTTGTTGTTGTTTGTTTGTTTGTTTTTGCCCAGAGGTCAGATGGCTGTAGTGAGCTGCCATGCTAAAAACAAAACTCCAAGATTAAGAGTTCCACCCCCCCACCCCCCCACCCAGCTCCATACCTAAATGGGTGCATCTTATTATCTGTTTTGGGGTGAGAAAGTTTACCAGGCTTCTCATGAGGAGAAATTATAATTAGAGCCTCCATGTACATCACTTGTAATTTAGTTGTATATAATCAGGCTTCAATTAAGTATACAATAACATGTGTGTAATTCTCATTTTTGAATGTTGTTCCCATTCCTTTTGCTGTTTTCATAAAACGAAGTCTGAAACTTTAGAAAAAATATTCAAACTGCATAAGATTCCAGAATAAGTTTTTAAAAACTTAAAATAAATACCTAAGACTACAAAGACAACTAATTACAGAATACCCTCATCACTAAGCCATTACTTTTTAGAATGTTAGGACTGGAAGAGTCCTTGCAAGTCACTTGGTCAATTTTTATTGTTGTGGAAGTGAAGGACTAGAGATAATGAAAATGTAGTGACATCTTCAAAAACTTGGAGCTGGGTAATGATAGAACTCATACTTTAACCCACACATCTTGACCAAGTCTGTTAGTCTAGCCCACCGCTATTTCTGAACATTAGAATTAGCCGTTCACTTTTTAAACTAAGGCATGGTATAGTCAAGATTTGTCACGGAAAAATCATTACACTTACTTATATGACCCATGCCCTATTAACTGCAAACATCTTCAAGTGAGTTAGTTGTTTTTTTCCAGGCCTATGATGGAAATTATTTCATTGAATCAACAATTAATGCCCTGAACCATGTCTCATTATTAGCTGCCTTTTCCGGAGGAGGGAACTGTTAAGAGGTTACAGATATTAAGCATCTCGTCCAAGAGGGCGAAGCATGTACATTGGCCTAGGTGATTCCAAAGGGTACTAACTAGCCGTTGCATTGAGATGGCAAAGTGTATCCCGCTAACTCTATGAAATTGTATCTCATGCTCTGGTAATTTTTTCTTTTTGTAAATTTATTTCTATGAAAATGTAATAAAAATGTCACCTTTTGTTTTATATAGACATACCAAATATCTTTTATTTAAAGAAAAAACATTAAATACAATACAATCCATCTTGGAAAATCTGGGCTGTGATACATACACAGGCACCCAATAAATATTTATTGAAGACATGAGTGATACCATCATCTTTACCGTCACCATCACTAGCATTTATTATGTGTCATGCACTCTTCTAAACTCTTTATGGGCATTTTTTTTTTTCTGATTCTCAAAACAAGCCTTCTGTTTTATATAACAGATGTGGAAATGAGACACAAAAATACTTAGCAACTTCTCCGAGTTTATGAAATTAATAAGGACTGGAGCTGGGGCAAAACCCCAGGCCACTCTGCGAACGGTGCTTTTAACCAACATAAAAAGAAGAGTGTATGTCAGTACTTTCTCAGTGAGGAAATGTTCCTAAATATTGATTTCATTTAGTAACACATCATTAGGTAACATTCGACATTGGTTATCACTTCATTATTTAGTTTTACAATTTCACCACCCCCACCCCTGCCATCATAGCTACTGTTCTAAAAATAACAGCAGCATGCAAGGACTCAATGGGACTTTTCGGTCCCCCTCACTTAATCATGGTGATTTTACTCTTCTTTAAAACTTCTTTAAAAATAGTAAAAACAGAACTATTTGGAAAATAAATAAGCATAGAACAAGTGCTTTTAAAGACACTTTGGAAAATCTTTCCAGAATAAATACAGTGTAATTTTGTGCCTTTGCCCATAGCATTCTTCATTTCTTTTACACATTTATCCTGAATATTTCTCCCCAAGGACAAGCATGACATCCAACTCAACCGAAGCTTTTCCCTCAACAACTGGGTTCTCCGTATTTTAGAAATAATGCACCTCTACTTTTGGAATTGGCCTTTCCAGTTACAGTAGACTCTTCGTTAAGCAGGATTCAAGCACCCAGCACTGTCAAGCCACCGGCAAAACCATGTTGTTGTTGCTTGAGATTTTGCCGGTGGCTTGCGAGTGCTGGGTGCTGGAGTCCCGGTTAACGGAGAGTCTACTTGCATGTATCCGGCACCTACTAATCTCCATGGGTGCCAGTTAACTGAGAGTCTACTCTCTTTCACTCTAAGAAAGTCTATTTTCTTCTCTTAAGCACAAAGAATCAAAGAAGGATTCTTTGAGAGTAAGTAAATCATGTCTTATTTGCCTTTCTATACAGGGTCCGACAGAAGTAATGCCTGTATGTGAGTTACGATTTTATTACAAAATCATAACCATACATGCTTAGAGTTTTGTACTGAAAGATTTGGTGTAGATTACAGCTCATAAAAAAGGGTGTTACTTCTGCCGGATCCTGTATATTCATTGTATGTCTTAACCCTCAAACTATTCTACAAAACCTTGCTCAATGAATGAAGAAAGCCTCTAGCAAGTTTATTACAGGCATTGATAAATGTTAAACTAAAATGAAAAGAGCTAAAAAGCTACATATACTATCCTACTCACATCTCTTTACTCTTCTGTAATTATTTTTTGCTAAAGAGAACTCTCCAACTTTTTTTCTTTTGAGTCCTCATCTTCTTTCTTCAGCCCTTACTATTTAAAAAATTTAGTTAGATGACAAAATGCTAGCACTGATCCCTTGCTTTCTTCTCTAATTATCTCTTCCTTTCAACTTTCCATGTCAAATATTTCTTTGAAATGATTTTCTCAAAAAAATCACTTTTCTTACCTAATCAAAATATTCTAAATAAAACTTAAGCATGGCTATTGAGCAGATGTTTAGTTCCGTGTCATTGTATCTACAGCAAGGTTTGGCAGAGCAGCCGCTTAATGAGAAAGCTTAAGCATAAAATATCTAAGTAATTTCAAGGGCAGAAACAAGAATTTTGGCAAATGAATATACAGATTTGATTGTCGTGGTGTCTATGGGTACAAAAACTATTAATAGGTCAAATAATATGTGAATTAATATCATGCTTAAAATAAAACATTATTTCAGTACCACCAAACAAAAGGAAATAAAGGACTTGGGTTCTGAAAGCATCTGTGTTCATTATACCAGAAAAATTACAAAGATGTACAAGTTAAACTATTATTTGCTGATTCAGAAGATATTTCTAAGGTTCGGACTCTGTGCTAGTCTCCTGGGAACTTGTTTAGTAACAGATGTGTGAGTTACAGGTGGGAAGGATTTTAAACGAACCCCTCCAGGTTCTGTGAAGCCATTTGACTCAGCTGTGCATTTCCTTATTGGATGCATGTCAGGTTTGTGGGTGCTTAGACATGAAAGGCATAAATTCCCGCCCCCCCCCCCCAGGTTGTGACCCGCTGTGGTGCGCTTTGTGAGACAATAAAAAGGGTAAGTGCCCAGCTGTGTACCTGTCAACTAGTGAAACTCAAAAGTAGAGAGAAAGCCTTAATTTTGCATAGGCTACAATGCCATATATAGATGATGTTGTAGAAGTGTACACTTGAAACCTATATAATTTTATTTATCAATCTCATCCCAATACATTTAGTAAAACATTGTTAAAAGATCAGGGAGCCCACAGCCGGGTAGAGAAGTGGTAAAATCTGGACTCACAGGCATACAGGTGTGAGGGAGGATGGAGACCAGTAACTTGCTGGCTCCTTAAAGTAGAAAAAGGAGAGAGCAATAAGCAACAGAAGATTCTTAACGATGTGAACATGGCCACCGACGCCTGGGGCTGGGCCTCCGTCAGGCCAATAGTGACTTTTTCCGGACTCGGACTCGAGGAGTCGGTTATTTGGCTCTGCAGCCTGGAGCCATTAGGAAGGGAAACTTTACCTAAGGGTCATTGGTGCTGGTCTGTGTTGTTCATTAGCATCTGAGAGGAAACCACCCTCTCTCTCTATAGATGAATGTTTTAAAATAAAACTTGTTGATTGGCATTGGGGTGAGCAAAGGGGACAAAAGGATGTTCACGAGAGATTGCTAAACCCCTTTGAGGATAGCTGAGAGGTGAATAAGTCTGCCCAGAGTGAATCAATCCCAAATCACTGTGAGACTGAGTAGGTTTTACCATTAAAATGACTTATGAACTTGGCCCTCCATTTGATCCAGTTCTTTGGGTTGACTTAATGATGTAATCAAATAAACCAGTCATGCAAGCGATCAGCTATTAATCTCACTGTATGGTCACTGCACCTAGCCACCACCATAAACCACCCAGGATTTTCTTGGAATATGGAAACACTTCAGGGTGAGGAGGAGGATGGAGGCTTCTAGAACTTGGGACCCTAAAGTCTTGGTAATATATCAGCCTTGAAAGGACTTTCTACCTTGCGCTGTGTGCTGATAACATAGTATAAAGGTCTCTTGTTTACGGGGCATTCCAGCTTAACAGCATTTTGGGAGTGAAACCTTTGTCAGTAACGGCATGGAAATATGAACAGGTATCTTTGTCTCGCCTTTTACTGACATTCTTGAGAAATTGATTTGGAGAATTGAAAATATATGAGTAGCCTGGATACTCTATTGAGATAATTAAAAACTTAATAAAAGAAACAAAATAAATAAAAACTAAGCTTTTTTTCTAGATGAAGATTTTCACAGCCTAGGATGAAGTACACAGAAAAGTTTCTGCCACTGGCTAGTGACAGGAGGGCTCAGAAACAAATCCTGAGCTGCGTAAAGTTTGCCTCCAGTGACAAGGACGATTCAAATGTGACTAACACTCTCTCTCCTAAAGGGTTGAAGCAATTGACTGCTGCAAATTAGAAAACCAGCTTCATCCTGGAGGTTGCTTTTAATTGAGGTTAACCGTTATGTCGCCTTAATTACTGTGCTTTCCCCTAGTACTTCTAGCAAATATTCCATTGGCCCTAGCTCTGGCAATATCCATTGAAATGTAAAATTACTGACTGAAGGAGGGAGCAACACTTTAAGACAGCCCCTTAAAGATTGGATTAGTTCTTGTGAGGGCCCACTGCTAACGATTTCTCAGCAAACTGTGCTGTGGCGATTTAAGAACACATCTTTTTCACAATATACTTGGATGTGGAGACATACAGCTGCTTACACAGCTCAACATGACAAATTAATAGCCAACTGTTTACAGGTGCCCTTTGTGTCTTGCCCTTGTACTTACTTTATCTTCCTTTTTTAATGAAAAACAAATGAACAACAAACAAAAACAAAAACACCTCTCTTAATCAACAAATCTGCTAGGACCAAGAATCTCAAACCTTTAAAATTTCAACTATTGGTAATTCTAATAGTATTTGGAGTTACTAAGCAATCAGGAACACCAACATGAAAAAAAATTTTTGATTTTTCAATTTATTGGGGTGACATTGGTGAGTAAACATTATGTAGGTTTCAGTTGTGCAATTCTACAATTCATCATCTATGTGTTGTGTTATGTGTTCATCACCCAGAGTCCCCAAACATGAAAATTTATCATACCCACCAGCTGCATGAATCTTTTTTTTTCAGGAGCCTCTTCTGCTTTTAGCTTTGCTGTAAATGTATTTCCAGTGCCTTGTTTTGAGTGCAAGTCCCTTATTTTTTCTCTGCCCTAGGACCATGAGTCTTGCAATAAGAACATAGCTATTATAAATCTTGGAAAGTGTGAAATTTTGTGAATGTACCATAGTAAATTATTTTTTGCTAATTTAGCTATCCTCCATCTGTTTTACTTGGCTTAAAAGGAACTAAACTACCAGTGCCAAGCACAGTGATTGGAACTGACCACCTACAGAATCAGATTAAAGAAATGAGAAACTGATGTGCATTTTCTCCTGAGCAAATGCTTGCTAATTGCTCCACAATTTCCCATGCCTTATAATTAAATAAAATAATGAGCTATGATTCAGCAAAACTGGCTTTATCATTTAACCTTGTAACTAATTTCAATGACATATTTCTTCAACTCTGCCACTCCTTCCCGCTATTGATCATTTATAACTTTCATTTGAGACTTTTAATATAAAAAGATGATATTTAGATTATTTGAAGGCATTGCAGACTGTTTATTCAAACCAATTTCTTTTCACCAGGGGCATTTTCTTGGAACACTACTTTTTGACTACTTCATGTAGTCTCTGAAGAACGGTCATTTATTGATTTTATACCATGTTTTCAAAATCTGAAAGTTTAGATGTAGGCTGACAAGATGTCCCATTTTAAACGGGACAGAGAACAACGGTACTGACCTGTTTCCAACGGTACCACTGACACCTTGAATTTAGCCCAGCGAGGGTAGGTGGACTACATTGTACATACTGTTTGAAACATGGCAGTACCGTTGTGTTCTGTCCTGTTTAAAGTGAGCTATCTGGTCAGCCTGTTTAAGTGTGAATTAATAAGGACTCTCCATAAGAAATATGCCATTGAGACAACCATGATGTTTCATTCACGTGCATCGCTTTCATACTTACAGTGTAAGGGAATGGGAGGAGAAAATAACATTCATGCATTTTAAAAATTTATTCAACATGGCAAAATAACAAAAAATATAAAAATAGTATTAAAATTATGATGCACCCAGTCACCAATGTTTAAAATGATCAAATATTGCCATTATTACTTAAGGTATGTTGCTAAAGGAAATGGAACTTTAAAGAAAAATAAATAAAACCATGAAATCTCTTCCCCAAACCATTCCAGAAACTAGCACGATCAAATAGTTGTGGATGTTTTCAGTTCAATATTGTGTACGCATATCTACATCCTTGTGAATTTGTTTTATGTAAATGCTATACTGCATCTACAGTCTTCATCTTGGTTTTTTTTCCCATTAAATTTGATGTGTTTGAGTTCTGTGTATGGAAACCTGTAGCTTTAACTTATTCACATTAACCACTGTATAATTATCTTATATTCCACGATGAATGTAGCAATTTTCTTACTAATGGATATTTAAGTTGTTTCCATTCTTATAGTCATTATAAGCAAGCCTTCAAGGGATGGACGTTCTTGACAAGTTTCTGATGCACATTTGTAAGAATTTTTCTGTAATATGAGTATGTGCAATTACGGTCCCGGACAAACTCATTTTTAATTCACTAGATGTTGCCAAATTCTTCTCCAAAGTGGGAGTAACAATTTGCTGTAGCAACGACAGTCACTGTTGCTCCACATATTCATTAACTTCTAATATCTTTATGCTTAAAAAATATTTTGCCAAACTAGTAGTTATAAAATGAAAATTTTAAAAAAAAGCATGAATTTGCAGTTATCTGATACCTTGTGACATAATGCCACTCTTGGCAGGTTGTTTGTCTTTCATCGGCCTTTTCGATGCTTTGACAAGAACTTTGTGTCCCATCTGGCTGTTTGTATTTTTCTTATAGGTGTATAGGGGTATTTTCCAATTGGGGTGCTTTTTCTTTATTTTACTCATTGTGAATATTTTCTTTCAGTTTTTGCTTATAGTTTACTGTTGTTCATTGTGCCTTCCATGAGAAGGATGTTTCCTTTTAAATAAAGTCCTAATTATTTTTCTGTTATTTTTTAACTATTATAAAAATACTTTTCCATCAGTTTATAAAAAATTATATTAAATATTTCTCTAATGACATTGAATATGTATATATATATATATTTTTCAATCAATCCCCTGGAATTAATAATTAATTTGGGGATCAAATATGCAGTAGAAATTTATTTTAATTCTTTTGTAAAGAAAACTCATTGGCTAAACACCATCTCATGCTGATGTGTATTACTGTTTGTCATATACCAAATTCCCATACATGTTTGGTCTATGAGCTCCCAGTTCTGTTGCAGTTAATCCTTCTGCCTGTGTTATTACCTGTTGCTAATTACTATTATTTTATAACAACTTCCTTGTCTTTTCTCTTTGATAGAGTAAGCCCTATGTACTTCTTCATTTTTTACAATTATCATGGCCATTGTTAGACTTTTGTTCTTTAATATGAATTTCAAAAATAGTTTGCCTTTCCATCAAAACCATGTTCAATATTTTTATAAAATAGATAAATATGGGAATGCCAAAAAATGTACACACATTTTAAGAGATGTTATCGATGTATTACTTTTCGTAGTTGAATTGAATTAGAGTAGCAATGTGGAGTATGCCATTTGCTCAGAAGATGGCATTAACCAAACGAATGCTAACGTCACCGTGCAACAGGCAGGACAGTCAAAGGAAATGTCAGAAACACAGTTATCATTTGAAGAGTGCAAGACCATTTGGAAGTGGTATTTGAAACTTGAGAATGTTGTTTGAGTTTCCCCCACGTTCTCCTGACTTAACACCCCTTAAGGGGGACCTTAAAGGATGTGGTGTCCCACAGAAAACCAGCTATACTGGTGGTACTTTGGGAAGAAATTGAAATGGTATGTGCAGCCATACAAGTGGACACTTTGGTCAATGCTGCTCAAGCAGTAGTTTGCCATAATCAGGAGTGTCTGGATGCTGATGGTCACCACTTTGAGCACCTCTTGTAATTGCAGAAGTCAAATGTGACTTGTACTCATCTTTTGTTATCAGTATACATTGAGTATCACAATTTTAACACAGCCTTTTTCCTTTCTTAAAAAGTGCATACTTTTTTGGCACCCTCTGTATGTAGACTGATAGGGAGAACTGACATCTTATGATATTAGATATCTCTATCCACAAACACAGTGTACCTCCCTATTTAATTCAGGAATCTATGGGGACTTTCAATTATATTTTGTGCATTTCTCTGTTCTTGCTCATCTTTTGCTTGATTTATTTCTAGGTAGCTTATAGTGTTTGACACTCTTTAATCATATTGTTTAAATGTTTTAAATTATTTTTGTGATACTGGTTTTTCTATACTCATATTAGTTTCAACAACCTTGATGAATAATCTAAGTTTTCATCTTTTGTTTTAGTTTCTTTTGTATTTTTATAGACAATTATCTCTTTGCCTATACAAGTTTTTATGTTCATTTCCTTTTCCTTATCGTTATCTGGGAAAGAACTTCCAGGAAAATGTTAACTAGTAGAGGTGATATTGGTCATCCTTATCATATTCCTGACTTTATAAGAACTGCTTCTGAACTTGTACCATTGAGCACTGTTTGATGTAGATAAAATTTACTAGAGAAAGGAAGTGACTTTCTATTAATAAATTGCTAAGGGTTTTATCAGGGGTGGGTATTAAATCAAACAACTGCTTTTCCTGAAACTGTTGCAATGATAATATGAATATTTGTTTTCTACTTCTTAATCTGTTAATGTGATGAATTGCATTAATACACTGCCATGTAAAGCCATTTTGGTAATTTTCAAATAGATCCTACTTAAAAATAAAACATTATTCTTTTATTAATTGTTGAATATGCTTCCCTAATATTTCATTTAGATTTTTGCATCTATAGTCACAAGGAGATTACTTTGTACTTTTATCCTTGTACATTCTGTACCCAATTTCGGTACCAAGGCATACTAGACCCATACTTTGCAAAGGACAGATATATCCTCTTTATTCTCTTCTAAGTCACTTCAGATAAGATAGAAATTATGTGTGTTCCTTGAAAGTTCAAGTGAGACTTGCCAAAAAACCAGTCTGAAACTGATGTGTTTTTTTTTTTGTATGTATGTGTATGTAGAGAAAGCATGTACTATGTGGAAGTGGAAATTTACTATGTATTTAATTTTTCCAATGTGGTTATTTGTCTCACCAATTAATAAGTATTAATTAAATAATAAATTATAGATAACTATGATTTTCTATAAAATTGTATTTGTCTAAGCTTATAAATTTATTGGCATTATTTTTTGATAGAATTATCTTAAGACTCTAAATCTCTACTGTTAATTTATTCTTTTACTTTGTATTTGAGTAAATTTATTTTATTTTTCAGAAAAAAAGTCTCCCTGTTTTTTATATTAATATGTACAGTTCTCTCCTTTATTGATTGTAACCTTTCAAATACAAACTGTTTTTAAATTGTTTTCACATTCTTCTATGGTTTGAGTTTATCAGAGTTTGAACTTCCTTATTGGGTCTTCTATCTCATGTGCCTTTTCACAGGGAGTTTGTTACTCCCTGTGCCTTCTAACTTGTAGGAATCTCAGTGGCCCTTTCCTGTGTACTCGAGGCATGAGGCCCCGATCCTCCCCCCTAGAATTCAGAATGCTAGCTGCTCAGTCCTCTAGCTAGTGTCACTGCCACCATAAACATTTCAGCTTTAACTTCTGTTCCTGATTCTGATATTTTAGTTAATTCCCTGTGTCTAGCGTCTGGAAAGCTTCTATGTTGGTTAGTATGGCTTTATAGTTTTTAAAATAGTATAGCTTAAGAATATTTCTCTTCTTGGAAGCAAGAGGTAAAAAGTTGAAAAGAGAAGATTTGAGGCAACTTAACTTGCCAGATAGATCTAAAATCAGAACACTGATGTATAATATTAAAAATTAAGGAGATCAAAAATAGAAAAATACAGTGATACCTCAAGTTAAACTTATTCATTAAAAATTTGAGATAAGATGTAAAAATTTTGTTTTGTAGTATTGATGATAGACTTTAAATTATTTAGGTGCATAGTATATTTTTTAAGATTTTTTTAACACCTGCTTTTGATGCATTTTTCTGTGAATTAGAAATGACATGCTGATGAATGACACGTCAGACCCATCTTTGGCATTCCTGGTTTCCATTATAATAGTTAATTTTCTTTTTCAGTGGAAACTGTTTTGCCTCCTTGTATTCAAGAGTCCCTTCCCTTTTCCCTTTGAAAATATGAGAGGTCGTGGAAGACTTCTCATCCTTGTTCATGGTTTTGATAAATGACTGACAGGGATTAAAGCAATGACTGTTTCCTAGGAATATTTACAGTTTAGATGAAACAAAGGAAGAGAGAAGACAGAATAGATGAAGGGATCTGTAGTGGTAAGAGTTCCATACCAGCAAGATAAGAAAGCATTTGTGGCTCAGGTTTATCTTAATAACTCATGTCGTATAGTTGATGACCTTTGACCAAAGGCCAGCTCTACCACCAATAAGAATCAAATGTAGTACATGTGTCTCTGAGAACATATTACTGGTGAAGTTTGAGAATATCATTAAAATGTGTTGAGTATATATATTTAAGTAATTAATTATTTTGAGATTTCTTCTATTTAAACTCACTACATCTGCTTTCATTTGTGAGCTTTTAATCATAAGCTTAAAATACAGTAAAAATGTGACTAGGGTTAACTATAACTTCATTGTACAAGTGTATCATCTAAGTGATCAAGCATGCAATAAAGATACACTAATACTGACTTACATGAGGCAATCATATGCCAGAGATTATTAAATTTTGTTGAATTTCTTACTGTTTTGGGAAACTGATAAGAGATCTCAATAATTTTCTCAGAAAAAAAATTGCATACAATTTGGAGGTACAGTGACTGTAAATCCCAAATCAGAACTCAGGCCATAATCTCTGATTCTAGAACATAGAGTTTATAGCATACAGATAAAACTGATCATAAACCACCCCAGAAATGAAACTGTTAAGTTTTAAGATGATGGTGTCTTTTCCTATTCAAATATTTCCATGTTTTCTGAAATTAGATGTATTAAGTCAGTGATGTCAATTTAAAGTATGGGCCACTAAAAAACAAACAAATACAATAGCAGATGCCTTCTTTATACAAAACACAAAATTGCTGTCTTCCCAGGTTTCCCCACTCTTGTGTCCCTTACACACATTCTTCTGTTAACCACTTGGGTCAGATGACATATTTTCCCAAGGGTTAGATCCAACATTCTTATAAGATTTCTTTCTGATTCCCTGTTGCACTACTAGATTCATGCAATTTTAAAGTGAAATAGTCCTCAGGGACATAAAGTCCTCTCTGAAATAAAATTAAAATTTTTTTCTGGTTATTATTTTGTGACCACTAACTTAAACATATCCATTTCCTTCACTTTCTGTTCCCCTCCCCACCACACACACGCACACACACAAAAGCCTATTTGGCATATAGTTATCTTTCAAAGTTAATGGAGTGAGGTGTGTATTAGATTTTTTTGAAAAAGAAAGACTATTTGGGAAGAGTTTCTCTAAAGCTTTTAAGATAATTAAGATGACCCACGGGTGCTGAGAATTACTATTTTTCATATGCATATATTCTTTGGAACTAACTCTTCTGAAACATTACTTGTTGTGAATTAATGTTATTTTGCACTCTTCTAATGCTTTCAGAATTATGGTATTTTACAAAATCAGAATAACTCATTTCTATGTAGTAATTTATATTATCCATTAAAAGCTGTCTATTAGGTTGAGTGTGATATTCACTACAATCTAAACAAATCACTTGGCTTTTTTACAGATGACATTTATTAAAATCTATATCACAAATGGAAAACAAAATTGGAAGTTTCCAAACAAACTTTATTTTACTTAAAAAATAATGGAACATTAATATTATTATTCATGAGCCTTATTCTTGAAGGATATTCTCATTAACAGACATACTAGTCTTCATGAGTTTCAATTTAGGAGGGAAAAAAAGCTCTACTTTTCATATAAGTATCTTGATACTCATTAGGAATAATCATTTAAATGATTTCCTAAATTGAAGGATTGTGTGATAGTTAATGAAGCTTGCATTCAACAGTGCATCGTTAAGAAAAGGCCCATTTTCTCCCATAAAATGTCCTAGGTTGTTAAAAGATGTAGCATTGATCATACTGCTGTGGATGTGGGCTGAGAAGTGGATTCTAGCTTCATTATAGCCTTTTTGTAATGTAGAGGATTTATGCAAATTATGTTAGTGCAGGTTCTAGAAGATGTGGACAGTTCCTTTGGGGGAACTGCAATACATTGAGATTGAGTGCAACCTTTGAATGAGGCAAAATAACCAGCCTGTAGTCTATTCTTTCATATACATAAAATGCACCTTAATTCTGCCACAGAGCACTTTAGCACTTTAGCTTTTACATGGTTTATGAAATGTGTGTGTGTGTGTGTCCTGTCTTCCACGATCAGTTTTGTACTCATGGCTAATCCTCTCTGATGAAGAATGGGAGGCCTGACCTCTGCTGTGTAAAGCTCACAGGCTCCTTGTAATTGAACCCTCGGGTCCTGAAAGCAGTTCTGTGCTTGCAACTTCTGTGGTCTTGGCCAAATTTTCTAAATCCTCTAAGTTTCAGTTACCTCATATGCACAAGGGTAGGAGGCCAACAATCCCAGTTTGCCTGGGATCTAAATCCCACCTAGATGCAAGTCTTTCAATACTGAGACCAGGAAAGTCCCAGGCAAACTGGGATGAATTGGTCACCCTAACAAAAGGGGAAATAAAAGAACCTTCCATCAGTGGTCTGCTGAAGTCACCTCCTACAAATGATGAGAGCCAATTTTTATAGTTGGGAGTTTTGTGGGCCAATTGTAATATATTCAGAAATCTTGTAAACTGTTGGTTGCTTGAAATCATCCACGTCGGGAGTGTGTCCACCATGGCAATCAGCAAATGCTACAAACCAGGGCATTTTTAAATATTTTCATAGAGCCAGCTAACTAGCATACCACTGCCTACCAAGCAACAAGGCTGATGAAATTACTAAAAATAATCCATGTAAAATGCTTAGTGGCGTGCATGGTACAAAGTAAAGGCTAATTCAGTGTTACTGATTTATTTATTACTATCATTATTAATTTTGAAATGGCAGTCAATAAATATGTGTTAAACTTAACTGAACTCTGCCACAAGTCACTTCCTATAAATTATTTCAATGGATTAAAAAACATATGTATCCAGAATGTCAAATAAGCATATCCTCTGAGTTGCCAAACTGCCAAACTGGTGATTTTCTCTTTCTCCCCTTCTTATAATTCCGTTTCTGTGAACTTAGAAGAGCTACCCTTTCCCCTGCCCCACTATGGCCAGTCCTCAGACATAGCACATCGGATTGGGACAGTGAGCTTAGCTCCAGAAGCACCTAAAGAATTGTGCATTGGTGCTGTGCACGGAGCCTGGTAAACTGGATTATGCTAATTCGGTTTATTTGGAAAAGATATGAGGAAGGGGGACCCGTGTGTTGTGACTGAGACCACATGGCTTACCCTTGCCCACTGCTGCCCACATCTCCATCATTTTCCAATCTCCAATACTGCTAGAAATCCCTCTTTTGGTCTTTGAGGTATGGGGTTTTAGACACACAAATGCACTACTTGGGAAAGATAACACATTAGGTCATCAACAGGGTGCAAATTTGTTTATCAAGTTAGTGCTAACAAGAATCCTTGCTTTAGGAAAACTGACTCAGGTAGGTGGTGAGAGGAAAGTTCTAAAGTTTGGGAGATTACCTGAGGGGGTAGATGGGGGGTGGGGAGAAGGCTAAAGGTGTGCAGTAGGCAGCATTGGGGAGAGTTGGTTTCTTAGATGGAAGAGTCAGCATTAAAAGATGGAGTGGAGAACTTGTGTAAGGTGAAGGGAAATAAAGGTAAATATGGGTCTTTGGTTTTTGATTCTTGAGAACTAAGGGATTATCTCTACCACCCTCTGAAACTTCAGATTTTAGAAAAAAAGTTGGAGTCAAGTGAAATAAAATGATATTAAACTCATAACAGTTTGGTTGGGGCCAGCCTAGATCTTCAACCATAAAAATGCAGGCCTAAATGTAAAAAAAAAAATGTAATTAAAAAAATGTAAGTAATTCTCTCTCTGATTTACTAGGAAGTCTAGGGTACAAAATTGAAGACACTCTGCCTGGACCAACACAGAATGAGAGCATCCTAATCCCAATGTGTTCTAGCATCATTTGAGGGTTTGGTCCTCTCTCTGGCTTCCTTTAGCAGAAACCAGCAGGCATTCTATCCTCGGGAGGAACAGATCAATCTCTTAGGATGGAGATGCTAATTGTTCTGAAGAGCCCTACTGCTCTCCCAGCAAGACATTTCAAGAAGCAGTGTGTGAGCCCCTCAGTTCCTCCCCTGCACTGGGGGGATTTCCAGCTGATCTCTCTGATTGCACTCATACAGATAATGTACCATCACGAAAGGGGAACTTTTGTAGTAGTTCACTTGCAATGAAAGGCTGCCCGTGGCTCCCAGCATTCCCTGGTGTGAATGGCAGTTTCAGTGTTTTATACAGTTTAAGAGAGAAAGGGAAGGGATGGCCAAGGGGTACAGGGGAATTTCTGTGCAGACTCAGGTCTTCAAAAGTGCTGGCACAGAAAGTGGGAATAACTGGCAACAGAATTCCCAACCCACAGACATGCATTAGATACCCCAACCCTCGTTTTGCTTTTGTTTTCCTTAGTTTTGTTTTTAAGATTCAATCTCTGTATTGAACCAGGTGCTTTCCCCCTGTATCTGCTTTCTCTCTCTTCAATGGTTTCTTGGCTTTTAAAACTATTGACTGGAAGCTTTTTCCTTCTTCAAGTCAATTCACTTCAGAAAGTATCTACTTGTGTGTACCCAGCCGCGTGCTCCATCCGTAACGTGAAAGAGACTGAAAACTTGCTCTACGTGTATGTGCTTTAGGAGCTCATGTTAGAGGCAGGTCAGTATCCAGGGTACATTTTTTAAGTCAATAGTTAATATTTCTACGTTACATGTGACTTCAGGAAAGAAAGAGCTCATTGAGGGTAAAGAATTGAGGCAGATGTTCTGGCCTTTTGTGGGACTACTGCTAATCAAAAAAAAAAAAAAAAAAAAAAAGAAAGAAAAAAGATAATAGAATTAAAAGCACAAATTTTTAAGCAAAGGAAGCCAGATCTTCAAAAGCACAGAGTTTGGAACAAACAGCGTGTCGTGTTTGTGTGGTGTTTGTTCTTTCACACAACACGTGTTTACTGAGCCCCTACTGTGTGTCTGGTTCCAGAAAGCTGGAGAGTCATCCTTGAAAAGAACTCATTGTCCCCCTAGGAGTGGGTATTGCAGTAGAGCCAATAAGCAAATGAATGATTAAACAACATAGTTTTAATTAGAAATGAGTAGGATTAAGAAGATATTGACGAAGTCAGTGCTCTTGGAGCAAGGATGGCCAGGGAAGGCCACTCTGAGAAGGTGACAACTGTGACCTGAAGAATGAACAAGACCGCGGCACATGAAGGCCAGCGAAGAGCTCCCCAGCCGGAGGGACCAGGTGGATTCTTAGGAACAGGAAACCTCTCGGCAGAGGACAGCCGGCCCTGATTGCACATGAGAATTACCTGGGGAGCTTTTAAAAATAAGTGTCTGTAATTGGGCCCCACCTTTAGAGAACTTTATTTAATAGGTTTGGGGTGGTGCCAAGATCTTTTTTTTTTTTTAAGAAAAAACTTTTAAGTGATGTGAATGTCAGCCCCAGCCGAGAACAGGTGGATGGGAGGGCAGTGGCTCTCAGACCTCAGGACCTCAGGAGGCTTTTAAATCCAGGTGCCTGAGCTCCAAGCCCAGTCTTCCTGATTCAGTGTGTTGGGGGTGGGCATGGGAATTCGCATTTCCAACAAGTTTCCAGTGGGCAAAGATGATGCCAGTCTGAGAATCGAGGTTGAAAACCAAATACAGAAGCGGGGGCTGAATGAGGAGGACAGGGATGTGAAGGAAGGGAGTAGAAGGAAGAACTTCTGTCCTGGAGAGGAAGACATGCAGAGCGGAGCCACAGACGCAGAAATGATGAGGGCAGATGTGCGCCTGGGAGGAAGGTTCTGGATGGAGAAATGCAGAGCGCAAGTCCACCCGCAGCTGGCAGTGTGGGTGAGACACCCGAATGACCGCTCAGGATAAGCAGAGATGACACGGCCAGCAGACCAAGGTCTGGGAGACAGTTCAGCAGGGGCAGGTCAAGACGTGAGTGAGGGGTGACAGACGTGTGAGAAGACAAATCGACACAAAAATGGCCAAGGAAAGAAGAGCAACAAGGACTGTTCTGGAGTCTGAGAGAGTGGTCAGGTATAATGTCACCATAGATGACGTTTCAGGCACAGAACTAAATGGGATGTCAGAGTATTTATGTAGAGGAGTGCCGCTATCAGCAGAGACTTGTGTTAATAACAAAGTTGACTGACCAGGTAGAAGGAAATCAGATGAAAGCCCTGGAAAGCCCTGGAAAGCCCTGGAAAGCATCGTAGGTCTGCTTACTCACTCCGGGGCAAGCAGTGAAGAGAGTCTGGTGTGAGGACCTGGAACAATACTGCTCTATCTGCAGAGGTGCATGACTCCAGGTGATCGCAGCCATGTAGAATTGTAAGTCACCTTTCTGCCCTACTGCAGGTGCCAACGTATGAAGCCCTGGAGATGGGCTTCAGTTGGTTTTGAAGCATTTTATATGTCCAATTTTTGCACACTGCATGTACTGTGTTTGTGGGCTACTCTGTTACCCTCTAAACTGCTTAGTGTCTATTATGCCTTGTGTCTCTAAATTTTCCTCGTGTGAGTAAAAGAATAGAGAGGTGCTACCTGGAAGTGAAGTGTCAGTGTTAAGAAAAATTGGAGAAGGAAGATCAGAGCTTGCTTACACATGTGAGTTGACTTAAGTAAGTAAATTGTGAATCAACAGTAGCCTGTGAGACTGCTTTAATCAAAGCATAGAACTGTTCTTAGCATGAGAAAGTAGTAGTTCAGATCATACGCACGGGGCTACCTCAGTCTGGGACATTTAATAAAAAAATGATAAGGACACTGTAGAGGGCATTCAGAGAAAAAACCCCCAGGAAGGTGAGGTTCTTTTTCTCCCCAGGTCTATAGAGGAATGACTGAATGATTTGAGGATAATTCCCTTGAAAGAGTGATTACACAGTCAGTGTAACCGTCTTCAAATGTGAAAGAATGTCATTGGGAAGAGGAAGGCCATTTCTTCCAATTATCACGAACGGGTGGAAACTCTGTGAGTTAAGGCCTCAAATCAGAGCCAGCAAACAAACTTTGGACACGTCATTTAGTCCCTCCAAAAATTAATTTTCTATTTATAAAATGAAAATACTGTTTTTAGCTCGAAAGTTTGTTGTGAGGCTCATCATTAAATGAGTATCTCCATACGAATTTCTTGGTAAATTGCTAAATGCAGATATGCTATAAGATACGTGAGTCCATGATGTAGGCCCTAATGTATTACTATTTCTCTATGGCTACCTGGGAACGGAGATTAAAGAAAGGTATTTTGTGATTATGGGTTTTTTGGGTTGCGGGTGATTTAAAATCTTTTGTAGTTCTATGTTATGCCCTAGAAATAATGAAAAGAAGGATTAAAAGAACAAACTGCTATGCAGGCAGATTTTAATATTTAAAAGTCAAGCCTATAATGGGACAAGCAATTGTCTCTATATGACACCTTGCAGTTTAAATGTTAAAAGTATAAAGACAGAAAAAAATATTTATATTTTCAAGTAATTGTCAACCAAATGGCCCTTTATCTTTAAAATATAAAAATACAAATTGTAGCTTATTTCTTCTAACAAGAGTGGGCATGTACTCGTGTTAACTCACAAATTCATCTTAATTAAAACCAACCAACTATTCACCAGGTCTTTAAAATCAACCAGCTATTCACTGGGTCTCACTGAGTTCATGTGTTTCAATAAATAAAGTCATATTTCCCTTTTCAGAGACACACAGCCTTTCACCAAGCTCCTTAGAAAATGAACTTCCATTTTATTGTATTTACGTATAAACTAGAATAGTTATTTAAAGAAGTATTTGAGAGTCTACATATCTAGCCACAATATAAACAAAATTAGTAGCTTCTTCTTAAAGTTTGTATATTTTGAAACTTTTTATTAACATATTTTAGGATACTCAAAGTAGTGTGATGTACTTATCAAACACCTTCTTATGAGCTATGCTGGTTCTTTTTCTATACCTTTGTTTATGTTATTTCCCTCTATCTGAAAGTTTTGTCTCCTTTCAGGCTTATTCATGGGTTAGTTCAAGCCCCATTGTGTTGGTTCAAGCCCATGAAGACTGCATCAATTACTGGACTTTGATTCCAATCCTATTTTTTACAATAATTACTGTCTATACTACTTACTAAAACACTTACTGTAAAAGAGTGGAACTCAATTGTATTTCCCTTCAGCAATTAGTGAAAGAGGCTAATATGTAAAATAGGGAAGAGTTTTGCAGTCTCTCTGTTAGAACCCATTAGGCCTGGCTTAACGATTCCTCCAACTTGATCTGATGACACCCTCATTGGAATGGCCACGATTCCACAGAGCATGATTTGAAAACCACTAAGGAAGTAGTTGCAAACCCCAGTTTCCACAGGGGGTAAGGCAGGTGATGTCAAAGAGGGACTGGTGGGAACTGGATTGCACAGTGGGACATGCTCAGTCCATAGGGATGGCTACCTCCCTCTTCAGTTTACTAATGTCAGGTGGAGCTTAAGGCTCAGTCTTTTCAGGTCTGTCATTCTTCAAGAGAAGCCAGATTGCCAGATAACCTTTAATATAATTCTCTCAACTTTTGAATGTTGGCAATAAAATTGTATTTTCATAAAACAGTGGGAAGGCAAAGTAAAGCATATCAGATGGCCAGATTTAGACTACAAACTGCCAGATAATGACCTCTGCATCTTTGAGTGTGGACCCCAGGAAGAAAAAGGTCATGTTTCTTGTATTTATTATTTTATCTTCAGTATCAAGCACAGAGCAGGTGTCCAAATTGGTTGTGTGAAAGAATAAATCATGAATCAATAGATTAAATCAACTGCTATCATGATGTGTCCAATAGATTCATTGTTTCCTGAATTAAATAGAGGCAGTGCAGTGTGACAGAATGAGCAAGCACCTGTTTAGAAGGGAGATGGGGGCTGTAGGAGGTCTACATCTGCCTACTGCTCGTACCATGTATGGTTCTTCGGCAATCACTTGGCTAATGTGAATCTTCATGCTGAGATTGGATTACAGTGTTTTTCAAATGATGTTTCAAGAAACCCTTAGGATATTGGGGGGAAATAATTCAAGAGGATTCTGAAGGGATGAGATGGGTGCCTAATATGGAGCAAGTCTTCAGGATTTAGGTATTCAGAATAAGATTACGTTGCCTTTTTGATAAATCATGGAGGAATACACATATTTATTTCTCTGCTTCTTCCCAGAACTCTCAAATGACAAGAAGAAGATTTTTTATTTTTAAGGCATAAAAACATGCAGAGCAAGAGAATGAAGAACAATACAAGAGCAAAAATCAGACATTGGGGATTTAGTGATTTAAGAATGCTTAATTCTAAGTCAACTAGCTATCCTTATACTAAGGATTGTAGGACTATTTTAGACTGTGTCCAAATATATTTGGAAAGGATGCATTTGAACAAGAAGTTCTAATGTTAAAAAAATATTGTAAGCCCCTTGACTAGGTGAAAGCCCACCTCGCATTGTTATTTTGTGATTATTCCCTGTACAGTAGGCCACATTCCTCAGAGTTGTGGGTATTAGACATTTTCCCAAGTCCTAATTCAAAATGCTAGACCACCACACCACAGCAAATCCATACATGCTTCTTATTGAGACCACATTTTTCTGGGGTCTTTGCTCACAAAAGTCAGAAGTGGAGTGCACGGAAAGACGCATAGCACACTCTCTGGTAATGATAACCATGAAATCCCATGCTCATCAAGTTCATTGTCAAATCTTGCATTTATGAAATATCTGTAAGACTTGGAGACCCAAGCAAGCCATTTGTTACAGTAATTCATTAATTGACATTTCAGAGCCAAGACAACAAGTACAGCCAAAGAATCATTTCTGATGAGATCAGCAACAGCAAAACTGAAGTAATTGGTGTTTTAGAAAATACCTAAATGGGGCTCACTCGTCAGTGTGTTTCATATTCTTTCACAGCTTCAAAACTCATGGGCAGAGCTGGGTTTCCTTGAGATAGCATTTCAGTAAAACACATTTTAATTCATTTTACACAGCTCTTATTAGATTTGTAAGAAGATACACACTGTATAAGCACTCCATGGTCACTTGAGAGGAGAATCGTTACGTGACTCATTTAACAGGCAATTACCTGTTTTAAAAAGAGACAAATATCCTGTGTCTGACAGAGGCTATGCCTGCATGACATGAACCAAATGTTGGAGACTGTTATAAAAAATGTCCGGACTGAGGTTGATTCTGAGTTTCTTTACAAATTCATTGATCTTAGACTAGTAGTTAAAAATAAATGCTTGATGGAACTATTCTGTATCTTCACATCTTGACTGTAGTGATGGTTACACAAATCTACACATGTGATAAAAATGCATAAAATGAAACAGGCACACACATGCATGTAAAACTGGTGAAATCCAAATAAAGTAGAAGGATTGTATCCATGTCAATCTCCTGGTTGTGATTTGGTACTATAGACGTTAAAGATGCTACCATTGGGGGAAACTGGGTAAAGGGTATACAATATCTCTCTGTATTACTTCTTACAATTACATATGCATCTATAATTATCTCAAAATTAAAAATTAAAAATATATAATGGTTGCTGACTGTGCTGATGGCCTGTATTGATTTGGTAAATACTGCCAATTCGGCCTAGTGGCTTGCTGTCATTCCAATTATATATGCTGTAGAGAAGGGTGTGGTTCTGATGGACATGTGGGCTTCACACAGAAGAGCATCTTCCAAAAAGCTTGTGTAGTTCAAGAATGTCATTGTTGATGGTCGAATTGGGGTTAAGATAAAATTCTCTTTTCTTTCACCTGTCATGCATGGATTGGAATTGGGGATCACAGGAGTTGGAATGGCACCTTCCATTGATTTCCTTGGAGTGCACTATGATGTACTATACCAATGTTTTTGTTCAGCTCTGGATCAGGTACATAGAGATATTGGACAGATGGGCCATTTGACCCTTCTCCTGAGAGTATCCTTATGGTAGATTGCATTAATGGTTTCTATTCATGACCTTTGACAGGTAACTTTGTGGGCATCCCTCTGTGAGTTTGCTTCGGGCAACAGGATGCTAGCAGACACAAGCAAAGAGAGGCTTTAAAAGCACTTGTGTGGTTAAGCTGCCTCTCTTGCACTTAGGCCATTACAAGGACAAGGATGTGCCCAGATTAGCCCACTGATCTCAGGAGGAAGAGGAGAGAAATGTGAACCAGAGCTTCCGAGTTAAACTACTCTAGCTAAGCCCTGGCTGACCTGCAGACTCCTGAGTTGGCCCAGTGCAAAGAAGCTCCCCATGGATGCACAGAGTCTAATAATGATTATTTGAATCCATGGGTTTTGAGGTGATTTTATATGCAGCTATAGTTAGTTACCAGTAGAATTGTGCTAGATGACCCACTCGGTTTCAGATAGGTGGCTGGTGTCCGGATAGGTGGCAGAGAGGCAGTGACAGGCATCATGTGAATACTCCAGACTTGTAGGAATTATAATAGAATACAAAGTGGCAACTTGGTTACAGAAAATGAACAGATGTCAATTATTAAAGTTGAGGGACTCAGGTCTGCCAAGTTCACATTTGAGGTCTTGAATTTACCTGATTCTAATCCACGTAAGCTTTTGAATGGAATTCTTTCGACTAAGGACCAGGTGAGGCTACACCATGAGGAGGGATTAAATGGCCTTAAACCACAAAGTGTGTGAAGGAAGGAGGGAAGTGGGTAGTTCGTCTTCCATCTAGACCAGGAGGTGACATCTATTTTTTCTGTAAAGCCCTAGATAGTAAATATGTTACTCTTCATGGACCATGCAATCTCCATTACAAATATTCAGTATGTCTGTTATAGCACAAAGGAAGCCACAGGCAATGTGTAAACAATAAAACTTTATTTACAAAAGCAGGTAGTGGTTGGAATTGGCACTCAGGCTGTAGTTTGCTTATTTCTGACCTTGTAATTGTCTTATATTATTGCATAAAACATTTATTTCTTTGTGAAAAGTTTAAGGTAAAGGTGGCAAATATATGGCATACATGCCTGAAGCTCATCCCCTTCAGCCAACAGTAGATGTCACTGATCTACCCGGGAAACCTGTGTCCCAGTTTGCAATGTCCTCTGAGTTCTTCACACCACTGCAACAGAGGCATTCATTATCAATCTGTAATTGCTTATAAGTTACATAAAGGAAAACAATTAAGAAGTATGTTCTAACATTAATTCAAAGATTTCTCTTTTAGCAGCCACAGAAAAATAACACAACTTTTAAAAGTGATTGTGAATTTAAGGACAACTCTTCTGACAATAAATTAGAGAGAACTGTAGTGGAATAATAATAATGAATTTGTAAACATTGTTTAAAGTTATATTATATCACTGCCTTTCCTTTCTACAGGCATATATTTGCTTTTGAAATTGTGATATTGAATTGGAGACACAGTAGGGAACATGAAGGCCTACATGAGGGAGCATCTGGCTAAGGGACCACATGGAGTCCAGAACTGTCAGCAGGAGAAGCCATTGGAGGAATAGAGGGGTTGTAAAATCAGGATGACCCACACAGTTAGCTAGGCCATGTGCTATGGACAATGAGTCGTGATGATGAGACAATTTGAATGAGAATCGTCATAACTCATTCCCTAACCTCACTGGGTAGGAATGTAGGCTTTCCTACCATCCCAGAGAGCTGGGATGGCTGCAGGTGGAAGGAGGTTTGAGGAAACACTTTTGAACAAAATCTGTCGAAATTAAAATCTACTTACTCCTTCATGGTCCAACAAATCCGTTATGGGTTATGGATCATGCTCTTCTGTAGTTTCACTGGTGCACCGAGCCCGAGTTACCGGGCTCACGCTGACTGCTGCCCAGATGGTTTAATCTCCTCTTAATTCCCAGGCACCGACATTTCCAGCCAACGCCTCTTTGCTAATGGGGCCCAAATGAGCCGGGTCTGGTGTAAAAATAAGGTGTGGCCCTAGCCTTCCGGACTGACAATGGGACTTCCTTCCTGCAGCCATTCTTTCACACACATATAAGAGGGTATTGATGTTGCAAGTACTGCACCTAGAGGAAAAGAGCCTTCTTCTTGTCTTTCTGTTCCAAACCCTAGTCATCCTGTTCAAAACGGCTGGTTAGGTGTGTCAGGAGTGAATTTGCATCTCACAGTGAAGGGGTCTGTAAGTTACTAGGTTGTCCATTAAATCTGAAGCAGAACATATCTATCCAAAGTACAGATATCCCCATTATGTTAAGACTTGAAGTTTCTAGAGAGAACCTGGAGGAATCGTGAGAGTGAACACTGTTTGCCCAATCTTTCAGCCCTCTTCCTCCTAAATTTTTCTCCCTATTATGAAAGACAAGAGAGGAGAGCGGTGATGGGACTAAGGGTTAGAGGAAGAATAAAAAAAATTGTGGGAGGGGTAAAAACCATACATATGGGAGGCTTCTGGAAGACTCTTCATGAGAGGTGAAATTTATTTATCATAAAGGCTTTCTTTCCATAATTATGTTCTTCATATGACTCAGGCACTTGTAGTCTGGCCAGCTAAACAGAACATCTGTTTAGAGAAAAGTGGTGAAATATGCAAGATAATAAACAACAGGATAAAGATGGAAATTTCACGGAGTCTGAATGAAATGCAAGAAATAATTATTGTGAAATAGTCTACCTAATAAATAATGTTGCTAAATAGAATTTCAGTGTCTAGTTGATGGCCGACTTAACATAACCTAAGTACAAAACAATAAAGCTTGTCTAGAGAAAGTCACTTTAAAGTTTATTAATGATGTTTTCCTCAGTTTGTACACTTGTTAGTAAACCATTTCTTTTCAGGGATAGAGCCATTATAAATGGAATAACCTATATTATGGTGCTTCTGTTATTGTTGGAGTGATACACTGTATATCCCCTTCTGAGGACATCATGCAATGTGTGGAATAACTACATTCTTTAAAATGAAGTTTACTGCATAGAAATACAGAGAGAAAATACTCTGTAAAGTTTAAAATGTCAAATATTTACATCTTTATTAATGATCACATGGTCCTTCCCTCTCAAGTCTTGTCAGTGTACATTTTAACATAGTTGTAAACACAGTGTTTTGAGTTTTTGCTTTCCTTACCTAACATATTGCATGCACATTTCCATAATGGAATACATGATACAATTTTAATGTCCACAGACAGTTCACTGTATTGATATATTTAGTGAATATTTTAATATTTCTTCTCTGTTCTGAAGCTAATGTCCTAACATCCGTCAATTGGAAGTAATTTTTAACTGAATTAAATATGTATGTACTTGTTTCCCAGGACACACAAGCCTAAAAAATGCAAGATACAGCGTTTTTACTTCTCAATAAGAATAGCTATTGGCTCGGGGCCCCATCATTATAATTCTGAACCCTAAACTGCAAGTCTCTCCCTTGTGAAAGCAGTCCCTTTGAGGATTCACATGTATTCTTGGAGAGTCACTATCATTGTTCATCTGCTACACTTAATATCTTTCTATTGCTTCTTCTCTGCCTTTTCAGCTTTCTGAGTGTTGGTATTTGTTTCCTGTTATGGTCCTAGCAGTGCTAACACACAGGAAGTTACTACTGTCCTGAGGATGAGGAAGAATCTCTTTCCACCCTTGACAAAATTATTTTGTTGGTCCTCAGCATAGGACAGGCTCTTTTTATTCATCCATTCATCCATTCATTCATTCACTAAGTGGCAATAACGAGCACTTCTAATGGTTTGGTCCCAGCACACCCCCAGGGATATAATGGTGGCCATGTTGACATAATCTTTCCTTTATGGAAATCACAGCCTTGTGATTTTTCTTTCACTAGTTCATATTAGTAAGGTTGTGGTTTTCATCTGACTTGTTTCTTTTCTTTCTTTCTTTTTTTTTTTTTTTACTTTAGTATTGTTGCTCCACCCACCCTCCCTCTCTGGACTAGAAATGACTATACCCACACTAATCAATAGCTCCAGGACAATATAGTACACTTTCTCCCCAGCAAGTAAAATCTTTCTTTATCAACATATTTATGGAGAGGTTAAGGATATTTCTAGAACTTTCTCTGAACCACCATCTGTTACTAAAAGCATCTAAGTTATACATTGATTGCTCAGTGAGAAGGCAGAAGGAGGTACGAAGGAAGGTGAAGTGAGGAGCAACCATTGAAAACCCTGGGTAGGAAAGCCTTCCGTGGGCTTAAAAGGATGCATCAAGCATCTCTTACCCGTGAATGTCAGGAAGGTAAAACAAGAGAGGACTTGGTGAAATTCTTTTACTCTAGCAGTCTCCTCAACACTTTATATAAAATCTCCCAAGGCCATAAAAAATAAAGCCCAAATTTCTTCTCTCCTTCAAAGAACTCTTTATTCCTTTACAGGTATACTCAATAGACCCCAATACCCTAGCTACCACATACATACGAAGACCTTCTGGGGAGTCAGATGGGACTCGATATCTGGGTTTTTCCCATGCAGATGATCTTAATTTCAGTTTCTTTGACAGTAAAGAGTACCACAATATGCCACCCAAAAATATGACTGTCAGAGTTTAGGACATGCCACCCCAAAATATGCCACTTTGGTATATTGATTATTTGTCTGCAGGCACATGACATAGAGCAACTGCAGGAGAGGTTGTCTCTGAATTTCCCTTATCTGCCTTAAGACAGATCTTCCTTTTGGAGTTCCATGTAGAGAAGTTGACACATCTAGACAAAAAACTCACTTTTCCATCTGTTTTTCTAAGGGCTCACTTATCTTTGCTAAAAACTATTTACTCTCCCTTAAGAAGCCTACACCTTCTCTTCTTTTCCATATTAAGATGATAGTTAAGTCTAAATTCTAAGCCACCTTGGAGAGCTACTTGTTTTTCCCTGGGTGTCTTTCATGTACACAAGAGTTACCTGAGTGCATAAACGTCTGTTTGCTTTTCTCTTGTTAATCTGCCATTTGTTACAGGGGTCTCAGCTAAGATCTCAGAAGGGTGGAGGGAAAATTATTTTTTGCTTCCCTCCAATAATTACAAGAGCTAAAATTTGACCTTTCAGGTTATTAA
Source organism: Lyroderma lyra (assembly GCA_004026885.1). Taxonomy (NCBI): domain Eukaryota; kingdom Metazoa; phylum Chordata; class Mammalia; order Chiroptera; family Megadermatidae; genus Lyroderma; species Lyroderma lyra. The sequence goes on along the minus strand of PVJL010000705.1, from coordinate 215,227 downwards.
GAACATATTTAAAAGTGTCCTGTATAATGTGCTGGTGTATGATTACCCAGTTACTATAAGTGATCCCTTCCTGTTTCTCTTCATCTCTTCTCCTTTTTTCCCTACAAGCTTTTATTTCTACCTCTCATTATTAAAGAGCATATAATCTATTTTCTAATGTTGAAACTAATTTTAGTGGTAAACAGATTTTTATTCCAATATCAAAATAAAAAATATGTAATTATTTATAATTTCAAAAAACAACCTAACACTTCAGAATCTCATAGAAAAATTCAGGTGATATTTATAACAAAAACAACACAATGCTCAGGATAGTAAACATAAAAACACAACATTTACAGAAGTTTATGTCTGTATCGCCTCCTCTGATCTTTAATATAATCCTGTGAAATAGGTCATATTGTCACCTTTACAAAGACTCACATAATTTAAGGTAGCTGCCAGAATAAAGCAGCCACAAAGTGGGAGAGGTAGGATTCGAACCCAATTCTTCTGATTCTAAATCCCAGATTTATTCTCATGTACTTTGCTGTTCATAATTGTAAATAATTGTGTGAACATCAAGCTTTCTCTTATAGAAGTTTACACCAAGTCTTATGGAAGAAAACCATAGATTTTCCTTACTGTCCTCTTCACTCACATTTGACACAGAGACACAAACACATACATCTGCACACACATGGTTGTAACAGAATTGAGCCCTCACACCTTTTGTTACACTTACATGTTGTGACTTATTTTTGTGCATATATTTTCGTATAGGCCTTTATAGAGTCTTGTGACATTTTCATTCTAGTCTAGCAGGCTTTTCTAAAATGAAGTCTTCTAAAAGGATACATTTTTAAATGATTTTTATCTTCTATTTTTAAGAAATAATTTGGTCATGAACAATATTTATTTATTACTTATTGAATAGCCCTGCTTGGAGTTTTATGACATTAGTTGCATACATTAATCCTTTTAACTTTTAGCTTATTTCACAAACCTTCAAGAATGCTGTCATCAGCTTTAGGGCATCTCAAATTCCCATCTACCAGCAGAGAGACTTGGCCACTGACTAAGGTAATGCGAGCACGGCTATATGAGCGGATACAATGAGAGTTGTGGTAATGGCAAACAGGAAAGAAATACATTCCCCCAAGTGAAAGGGCAGGAGAAGAATGAAGGATTTTAGTGTTAGTAAGAGAACGAAATGAAATAACTTCAATTCTGGTGAGGGAGGGTTTTGTTCTCTATTCAGCCACTCCCCATCTCCACCTCGATACCTTCTACCACCATGTGTTTGATAGGTTTATTTGAACAGTGGCTGGAATCCACTATGGAGAAAAAATAGGACCTCACTATTCATAGATAAAGAGTGTATTACTGATTGCAAGACAGAAGAGCCCCCAGGAAGCAGTGAAAAATCTTCAGCTCAACAGGAAATTTAGCTAAGGTCATAAGCAAGAGATGGGCTGCAGCATGTGATGTGTGAACCCATATTCTGGCAGCTTTAGAAACATTTCCTCTTGAACAGAACTCTGCCATGGATTGGAATTAAGTCTCAAAGCGGAGCTGGGGTCCAGAGAGAGAGTGCGGGCGTCTTCAATATCAATACTAATGTTACCGTGAGGCACACATGTTATATTACGTAAAAGACTGAACCTTAATTACAGTAGTCCCCCCCTTATTTGTGGGGTATATGTTTCAAGATCTCCAATGGATTCCTGAATCCAAGGATTGTATCGAACCCTACATATACTATGCCTTTTTCCTATACAAGTATACTTATGATAAAGTTTAATTAATTAATTAGGCATAGTAAGAGATTAACAGCTAATAATAAAACAACAATTGTAACAACATAATGTAATGAAAGTTATGTAAATGTGGTCTCACTCTCAAAATATCTTAGTGTACTGTACTCACCCTTCTCTGCATGATGATGTGCGCTGATCCAATGCCTACATAATGAGGTGACTGACGTGGGCATTGTGACTATAGTTAGGCTATTACTGACCTTCTGACAATACGGCTACTAGGTGACTAAGGGGGAGGGGCGCATGCAGTGTGGATATGCTTGACAAAGGAATGATTCGTGTCCCAGGGGGGATGGAGTGAGACAGTGCATGACTTTATTATGTGCTCAGAGAGGCACACGATTTAAAGCTTATATTGTTTATTTCTGGAATTTTCCACACAGTGTTCTTAGACTGTGGTTGACCATAGGTAACTAAATGTGTAGAAAGCAAAATCATGGAAAGTGAAACCACAGATAAGGGGTGATGACTGCAGTTAGGTTGTAATAGGTAAAATGCAGTTAGACTGAGTGTCCTCCCAGCTACACAATCACGTGCAAATGCAGAGAAGAATAAAAACAAGACTATTTTAGATTTACTCTGTGTCTTGAACTGTGATACAAGTAAAAGTATAACACACTTATTAAAAGACACTTCAGAGTCTGTGAAAATGAGTTCAGTTTATACGAAATGATAGAAAATGAAACCGTCCAAATGTCAGTGCTCTCATTCTTCTTTGAGGCCTTAAATGCCTTAGCTTAAAAGGAAAATTACAAATGAGCTACAGGGAGAAAAGAAGAAAATCTTCAGACTTACAGAGTAAGCTCTTTCTTTATTGTTACCCTGATAAAATTATAATCTATCAAGAAAAATTACCATCCTCACAAATTCTGATTATCCATTTTACAACTAGTGATGAGAAAATAATGGCTAAGGACAAAGTTAAAAGACCCTCAAATTATTACCACCACCATTATATTTTGACATACACATATGAAGTAACAATTACTTGGCAATCATTTATAAATTTTAAATTGCCCCAAATAACACACATTCTTTGATACACTGAAGAAACACAAAGGAAGTAAGTATCCCTATCTATATGCTGGCTTATATCTCTTCTTGCCCATTATGTTGTAATGTATCTAGAATATCTCCATGGTAACTTCTAGGCACTTGTCTATCTATGTAACAAATTTTCCATTTGTCTCATGTATTTATTTTATACATGAACTTGCCTTGTCATCTAACTGCATTTATGTAAAAATGACATATACACATGGTTCATACACACATACACCCAAATATCCAAAGGATTTCAAATTATTTAGGAAAAATGGATATAGTTAGTACAGGTCAGTTAAAGAAATGTTGAAATTATTAGATAAGGAAAGATAACTGCACCAGAAAGATGGAATATGATATTTAAAATATTCTGGTAATCCAGCAGCTTGGGCAGGGAAAAAATGTATCATTATATAGTTCTCATTTGGCCAAAAGGAAGTAAAAACACAAATTCGTCATCATCCTTAATTGACACAGGTATTCAGTGAGTTGTATCTTTTATAAAGTCTGACAATCATGATTTAAAAGATTCCTAACATCCTGAAAAAAAAAGCCTAAATATAAAGTGCATATAAACATATATATGTATTTTATTTATATTTTCTGGTAGAAGCCAAGGAACTGAGCCAACACGTACACGTCGAATACCTTCACGGAAGCAGCACGTCATTATCTGCTCTGAGAGGTCAAGCACCCGGGATCTAGTTACCTGGCTAACTCGGTAAGGCCTTTCTCAATATTCTTTCTTATAAGTTTTCTCTGCTGTCACCTGGTCACATTCTCCTGTCTTCTACGCATAGAAATGTATTCTCGGAGAAGATTTAACCATTACTTTCAGAATTCTGTGGTATCTGCATTTTAAGATTTACCTCCAAAATGAAATGCGAGGATTTTGCTTTTGTTGTTCGGTCTTGGAGGAAAAAGAAGATACTCGTCTGGGGCAGAGCCATCCCAATGGCTGCTTCTCCCTGATTATCTTTCTACCCCAAGGTAAAAGTCTCAGTGATGCTAGTTGGAAGGCATGTGAAGACAAGCAAGGGAGACATTTGCCCCAGCCCCACTGATTAAAGACTTTTCTCAGAAACATTAAAAAAATATAGTTTTACTGAAGGTGACTAAGTACCATTATTTCTAAAATGTGGTTTTGGGATGCTGCATGAATGGTCAAAGTCGGGGTGAGATGAAAATCACGTACCATTTCCAGCAGATTTTATCAGCTGAAGACATTTGACTCAATGTCTATAGATACAGTAGGAACAGAGTTTAACTGTGTCACCAATTATTTTAGTCCTGGCAGATGGACCACAGGGTGGTTTTAAAAAAATGGGCATTGGAGCAGATGGCCCCAAGGTTCATGTCCATGTGGTGTCATTTACAACCTCTGTGATCAGGGATAAGTTAACCTTATCCCTGAGCCTTGGTGTCCTCACCTGTAAGTGGCAATGAAGCTTCACCTTCCTCGTGACAGTGTTGAGATAAATTCTTCAGATAATGTATACAAATGATTAGCACCGTGCCTTGAGCAGTAATTGCTCCAAAACATTAATTATTGTCACCACCTCCCTACTATTACTACAGTTGTTATTATTTCATACACTTGCTCAAAAATAGAGTAGAATGTAGGCATGGAAACTTTTGCAGTAGAATAGATAAAAAAGTGAGCATACTATTTCCTTTTTCATGAGTTTTACATAGAAATCACCTGCAAATGAATGTGGAAAAAAATGAATTAAAATATTCATGCAGAATTGAGGTTATTTTCATGTTCTCTGAGGATTAGAAACAATGAGAGCATTAAAAAATTTATTTTGGAGAATGCCATTAAATCAAAATGCTTTGAAATATTTTAAAAATGCAAATTTAGAGATCTTTAAAAAGAACAAAACCTAAAAGACATCAGATGGCAGACCAAAAGAAAACTGGGCAGAATCTTCAGAAAAATATTTTATACCTCATCCTTCTTCTTCATTTATTTTTGAATAAGTTTCCATGGAGTTCTATCCTTGTGGAGTAATTGAATGATGCTGGCAGTTAAAAAGCAAGAAGATATTCTAGAAAACTAACCCAAAAAGCTAACAAGCTAACATAATTGTCTGTCATGAAGCATTCAAGTGAGGCAGAGTTTCTCAAGTCGGTTTTCAAGGCTTGTCTGAATAATCACCGTGATCACTTTTGAAAACGGCAGATTTCTAAACCCTGAAGAGCTTATTTATTAGGACGGTAAGTGTCCCAATAATGTGCATTTTTAATTGTCTCCTTATTGTGTTAAAAAACCATTGTGGTCAATGATGGATAAATAAATGCCCCCTTTGAACATTTAGAAGGTACTTTTGCTAGTAGTTTTTTAAGCTAAAAGATAATTATGGCCAAGTTGTTTTATTATTGTTACTTGTTATGGTCCCCTTATCTGTAACTCCCAAGCAATAGAACTGAGTCTGCACAGCTCTAAGTGTTGAGTGCAATGGACTTGCAGTCTCGCGTGGGAGCAGGTTTCTTGGGCAGGGTCTGTGCAGTGTGTGCCTCCTGATTGTGTGTCCATTCACAGCGCCAGGACATTCGTACTCCACTGAAATCTATCTAACTCAGTCTACAGAATACCTAAAAGCAGGACTGTGTGTCTATGGGAATCTCAACTAATAGGCAGGAGACAGGAAGAATGTTGGCTTACTCTATGCAGACATTTTTAAATGAATTATTAAGTGATACTTTAAAAGTAGTCTTCAAAGGGAGGAATTTTTTTTTTTCATGCCCCTGATAGGTTGAATCTCTTTTGCAAGGGACTTATTTATGCAAATTGCAAAATATATTCTGTGAAATCTGTGACTAGCATTTTCAAATGTGTTAGAAGAATCATTGAAAGAGACTAGATTTCAGAAAGATAAAAAATATGTCCACATTAAAAATGGCCTAATAAAATTTAGATTTCTAAAACATGATTTCACACATTTTCATCTGGGCATAAATTTAGTAGATCACCACTGAGATGTAGTTGGGGTTTCTGCCAAACCTCTTTAATTTCTTTGCATTGGAAATCATAAAAGCAGGGACGAGAGAGGGAGTGTGTATGTGTACGTGAAAGGGCTAAATGTTATAAACTCTCCTTTGAGGTAACTGAAGTCTACTTGAAATTCTCTAATGGGGATAATGAAAAAGCAGAACTGAAAGAGGGCTAGAAAATGAAAATAGAATTGCTAGGAAATGATGAATTTATGCCTTTCAATATTTTTGAGCCCTGTCATTCAAAAAAGTACTCAGAACACCCTTTGTTAAATCAACAGCTTAACAAAACAGCACACACACACACACACACACACACACACACACACACACACCTTTCTACTAAAGGAATAATTGTCTTTGAAAAACCAATACAAGAGTTTCAGGGACTTGGAGACAGATTTTTCTTATTCAAATCTCATGTTATGATTCTCTGACTAAAAGTTCCTGTGCCTAATTTCCTTGATTTCCCTACTTCCTAATGTTTTCTGGCCTTTGAACAGGTATGGGGGTAGAGGCTAATCTGCACTTTCTAAATAAGGAAGCTTGAAAACCTCTGTAAATCACAAAGTTGCTCTTTGTTGCCAGCACAGTGGGAATGCGTGTGATTGGGTCTGCGTTGCCTTCGCTGTCTATCCCATCCTTGATTATTGAGCAGTTTGTCTTCTGGGCCCCAGAAGTGGATTTGCAGTTTGCCTGGTGAATCCAAAGCCATGGGACCAGCAACTTAAAAATTATGACTTTTTTTAAAAAAATAGGCAGCAACATAGAAATTAGTGACCAGTAACTGCCATTTTCTGATTTCTAACCTCCAATCTTTTTGCACATTTGATTAATGTCTGTTGTCTGGTTTCAGGTGTGAAACCTTGCCTTATTTCTTCATCCTTCATGGCTTTCTGGTACCTCCTCTAAAGTTGCTGAGATGGAACTTTTCATTAAGCCAATGCATGATCTCATCTTATCCCAGGGGCTGTCCTAAGACTTCCGATCCTCTCTGTCCACTGTTTCTTGGCAGATTTCATCTTTAGAGTGATGCTAGCTGTCCTTTCTAGTTTCCATTATAGATCTCACTCCTCCTTGGCAAACCCTAAGATATCTCCTGTCATCTTGGAGATACCGTGGTCTGACTGGTGGTTTATTCTTCATGTTCAAATAAGGACCTTCATTTCTCCTAAACTCTACCCTTGGCTGGATTTTACACAGTCCCACTTACAGCCATTCACCAAACAACTCCCAGACTTGGAACCATTAAGTTGCCTCATTCTTCTCTTCTTGCTGTTGGTGTTGAGTTTGTCTGAGTCTTCTCGGTTTTACAGTATCTCCAGGATCTTCAGATAATCATCACACACAGCCAAGTAGTCAGAAATTCATTGCCATCTCCAACCTCTTCCCCTCCATGTCATCCACCAATCACATCTGGATGACCTAAATGGACTGGACGCAGGTGAGACTCTACCACAGAGATTCTCTAGAATGTCATGGATGCATGAAGACATGAAGAAGTCCATAGGGAGACAGATCATTTCTTAACACAAAGGAGAACCAAACATAACAGTTTTTAGGTGGCAAGGATAGATAAATGATTGCTCATTAGCAAAATGTTAAGGTCCTCTTGGACACATAGGGCCCTCAGGGTTTCCTATTATCACCATCAGCAGCATTTTACTATAACTTTATATTTGGGTAGCACTTTCTTACTTTCAAAGGTTTTCTCACCCCTCTTGATCATTTAACCTCACAACCACTCATTAGTGCTGGCATTTACTAGAGTTTGGTCATTCCTATAATGGGATTACATCAAAAATCAGCAAATCAGGCAACAATTGTGTAGAGTCCAACAAACCTGCCCTTCAAAATCCTCTTGAAAAATTCATGAAATTAGCATAAATGATTTTATTTACTTCACCTTGCTCATGAGGCCAATCCAACCAGTTTTTACTACTACATTGAAAAATACCATTATTGCTTTGGTTGAGTATTAGATGAAGTAGTTTATATTCCTTTGATATGTTCTTGTAGGAAAATTATTATTGTTATTGTTCTTATTATCTGCTCAAAATATATAGTTGAATTTGCTCAAGTCAAATATTCATATGACATAATGCTACTGAAATCTTTCCATTTAAAGGTAATACATATAGGTCAAAGTGAGGTTAGGTAATTTGCCTAAAGTCAAAGGTAGATACTGAAATAAATGAAGTTGTAACTTAGGTCTCCCCATCCTAAATCAGGTTATTTTCCTATCAGTTGGAAGTTGGTTAATTTTTTCAGCCAATGGAAACTAATTGATTGCTAGTGCTTTCCTGGTTTTCTCTATCAAGTAGGATTTTGAAGCTGAGTCCAGGCTCAGCAAAAGAAACCACAATAATCATCCAACTGTCATGGCAAGGGTAGACAGTGGCATGTCTGCCTCACATTAAAAATTAGAAATAGTTCTTTCCTTTTTTAACCTACCTATGAGGTCTGATAATTAAGTTCGCATTCTTGCCACCATGTTGGTAGTGCTGTACAGACAACTCCGTAAAGTTTCATAACCTTGGTATATATGTCTCACAGCTGTGTTTGTGTTGACATGTGGCGGTGTCTTGCTGAGTGACAATAATTATTGTTGTTGCATGTTTTTCTGTGCCATCTAGAGAATATTGGAGCTTGAATTAGAGCAATGAACAAACATTAAATTTCTTGTTAAATTTGGCAGGAGTGGAAGTGAAATCAGAGACATATTAGTTCAAGTTTATGGGGATAATGCCATGAAGAAAATGGCAGTGTACAAATGGATTAAATGTTTTTCTGAGGAGAAAGCTTCACTGATGAAGAGAGGTCAGGGTGGCTAGTAATGAGCAGAACTGATAAAAACATTATAAAAATTTGTTGAACTGTGCATCAAAATAGTAGCTGACTCTAAGGAGCATAGCAGACTAAGTAAACATGGTTAGAAAGAGTTAGGAAAATCTTAACTGAAAATCTTGGCATGATAAAGTTGTGTGCAAAAATGGTCCTGAAGGAGTTCACCGATAAACAAAAGCAAAGGAGAGTCAAAGTTTGCCAAGACCTTTTGGAGAGGCAAGACGATGTTTTGGGCCATGATGAAACATGGGTGTACCTATATGACCCTGAAACAAAGCATCGAAGTGCACAATGGAAGTCAGTCAATTCTCCATAACCAAAAAAGTTCCATCAGTCCAAATCAAGAGTCAAAATGATGTTGCTAACCATTTTTTATATTAAAGGGATTGATCATTATTAATATGTACCAACTGGACAGTCAATCAAGTTTACTATTTGAAAGTGCTGAAAAGGTTGCATGAAATAGTTAGACAAAAACGACCTGAACTTTTTGCCAAAAACTCATGGCTCTTGCATCACAACAAACCAGCTCACATGGCGTTGTCTGTGAGGGAGTTTTTAGCCAATGAACATAACTATATTGGAACACTCTCTCTACTCACCTAATCTGGCCCCAAATGACTTTTTCTTTACCTGAAAATAAAGGAACTATTGAAAGGAAGACATTTTGATGACATTTAGGACATTAAGAGTAATACGACACCAGCTCTGATGGCCATTCCAGAAAAAGAGTTCCAAAAATCACTTTGAAGAGTGCACAAGGTACTAGTTAGTATTGGTGCATAGCTTCCCAAGGGGAGTACTTTGAAGATGACCCTGGTGATATTCAGCGATGAGCAATTTTCTAGGATGAGTTAGTGAACTTGTATACAATCACATGAATATTTTTAAATCCAAGAATTAATCATATCTTTCCCATAGAGTCTCTTTTAATTGGGGAAACTTGAAAAAGAGGAGGAAACATTAACAGAAGAGATAATTGACTGGCTAATTTTTAAGTGTATTTTTATGATGGATAAATTCCTAAAGTATTCATTAACTAATGGAATCATGGCAGTGATTATGTTCTCTTCAGAACATATTAAAAAGTGCATGGTCCTAATAGCTCCTTGTCTCTCAAAGAACTGGGAGATGACCCACACACTTGCAGTGTTTTCCCTGAAAAGGATCAAGGGTCTTATGAATATTCATGGCTCTGTTCGCCTAAGCTTCAAAAAGCTGTCCCACTTGTAGGCTGCTCTACAGGATGAAGGGAAAAGAGAAAAGAAAAAGCTGGCATTGCGTGCAGGAACCTGCCATGTAGACCCAGTGTGAAAGTAGGTTTGTGATTCCTGGGGGCCTTATTATACCTTGACAAAATCTTTCACCCAACATCCATCAAGGCTGCTAAAAACCAAGACCTGTCAGTTCTCCAATCATCTATGATATGTGCCCTCTGTGGTGGCCCCTGTTGGGCCATGTGGAAGGACAGAATGAGGACAACCTTGTATACTTACTCCTCAAAGTCTCCTTTCAGAGAACTAACCAGATTGGGCTCCCCTTTCACTCTGACATTAAAGGCCATTCTCCTTTAGTTTGATGGGAAAAGGAGGGCATCTGTGTCTACTCCAGAACAGAGCAGCCTGATTCTCTGCTGTCACTGGGTCCCTGATTTTCACTCTTCACTCTGGGGCATCATTCTGCCTCCACATATTTCACAACACAAAGGGGTGCCACCCATTCACCTTCATGCTTTGGGAGAAGATAACCACTTAAGGCCTTTGCATGTGACTAATTTTCTAAAGGTTTAGGGATCACCAACAGTGGCAGGGTACAGCAAAAAGTTTTCTTCTGGTAATTCAGAATCGGAGACAATTTTGTTTTGAATAACAGACCCTAACTTTCCCAACAAGTTCCTCAGTTATTCTGGTCACCCCATCTTTGCCCTGCCCACTTGTCCCTTTGGTGGTCAGCGCCTTCCTCGTGACCCTCTCTTCTTTGTCTCAGACAAGTCACATGCAGCTCTTTTCCTGGGATACTCATATTCAGCAAGGGTCCTCACCCACCCTCCGGGGTGCCATCTGGAGGTCCTAAATTCTAAAATCCTTTATAGACAAATTTCTCTCTGAGTCCTCATCACATGTCAGGCTCTGTACTCATTTTGCTCATCCAAATCAAACATGGAAATCTTTTCTATTCCAAAGCACCTGCCTTTGAATTTATTTCACATATCCATTGAGTATGGAACTTGTAGAGAGTTTTTGTTTTAATAGTAATTGTTTCCCTTCCTGAGAAAGAGACAGAAAGACAGAGGGAGACAGAAAAAGACAAAGACAGACAACTAACAAGCATTGAGTGCCTAATAAATGTTTAACATGATGCTGAGGACATTTAAATCGTTTGTCACTTAAATAATAGGCTACTTCTACCTCGTTGGGGGCTTTCTAATCAGTGTTTCAGGATATGGGCACTGAATTCAGACTGCCCAGGTTCAAGTTTCAGCTCCAACTCTTCTGTGAGATTTTAGGGAGGTTTCTTAACATTTCAAGTTGTTATCTGTAAAGTGGAGATGACAAAAACAAGAACTAAATGAGATACTCCATAAAAGCAATGTACTCAGAGTCTCTATCACTGCCACTACTGCTGCTGCTGCCACCATGATGGTGATGATGATGGTGATGATGGTGATGATGATGATGACATTAGGAACTGTTCCTCTACAGTCCTACTGGCAAATCAGATACACACTTAAGTCCATTTCCACAAAATGATTATTTCCTGGAAGATCAAGGCCAAAGATGAACCTGGCTGAAGCACCTTACGTGATACTGATTTTGAAGGATATCAGATTCACAGAGGACCCATCAAGAAGAGGACAACACACATCAGCATAGCACGAGTTATAGTCCAGCACACCCATGCTTGTTTTCAAATGGTCACAGAAAATTCTTTTCTGTCTCTACTGTCTTTAGGTGTATTTATGACAACATATTAACCCTTGATTACTACTGAGATTCGAGGAAAGGATAATCAAGGTTAAGAAAACTAGCCAAACAACATGTTTTTCACTTGGCCTGTGCGATAGATGTTCCTGGTCTGCTCCTCTCTGCCTATCCAGCCCATGTTGAAATCCTGCCCCGCAATAACCCGCCTTGGCCTAGCTAAGCTGTTAGAGCAACAGAGCAGAGAACTGTTTAACATTAAGTGCAAAACCCAAGAGCTTGCTTCCTCCATTTAACCCCTTCTGTGCCAGCTAAACACATAGCAATAGAGCAGAGCGTAGTTTAACAGAACACACTAAATCCAAGAGCTTTTCTAAAGGCTAGCAAAATGAATCCAAGGATTGCATTTATCATCCCAACCGAAACTGTTACAATACTTAAGAATAAATTAACCCTGGAAAATATGAGATGTATATTAAAGAAAAATATGAAATTTTATTGAAAGTCTTAAACAGCAGGTATTGTTCCCCCTACCTAGGATAGCCTTCTTCATCTCGGCATATCTCAATTGTATCAATTTTCAAGGTTTTACTCAAATGCTCTCTCTTCCACTAAATATTTCTTCATAAACTCTGTAATACTTTTGATAATCCTAAGAAGAACTTTTGCTTATTAATAGTTTTTTGTTTTGTTTTGTTTGTTTTTTTGTTTGTTTGTTTTTTTGCTGCAACAATTACCCCAGAACTTACTGAATGGAAATGACAAAAACATTTATAATCTCACAACTTGTATGAGTCAGGAATTCAGGAGGGGCTTATGGTGGTTCTGTCCCAGGGTCTTGCATGAACTCACAGTCAGGCCTGACTGGATCTGGATTATTGGCTTCCATATTGGCCTCCTCAGCTGGTTGGTAGGTCCATGCTGGCTGTTGACAGGAGGCCTCTACACAACCTTCTATCGGGCTGCCTGAGTGTCTTCACAACATGTAACTGGCTTCCTCCAGAGCAAATGTGCCAAGAAAGAGCCAGGTGGAACCTGCAATGTCCTTAAGGACTTCACCTCAGAAGTCACTCATTATTACTTCTTCTAAATCTTATTGATAACACAGAGAGCCACACTTCAGGAGGGGTGAGGACTAGGGAAAAGTCTAAAGACTGTGAGGTAGCGATCACTGGAGACCCTCTTGAAGGCTGACCACTACATGTATTGTTTTGCATTATGGTTATTTCTGAAGGTATCATAATAGCTTAGGGAAAATTCATTTTGGGGTCCTATTTTTTTTTAACCTTTACAAATCAGCAGACAATAGATACATAATACATGTATCATAGGAAAACAAATAAATAGAAAACAGATGGTAGGACATCTGACGGGCATTGTAGAGATCACTGGTACTCCCGTTTAATGGTATCATCTAGACACATACATCTTAGCTGTAGTTCTTAGAACAGGTGCAAAAGTGCCTGTCTGGAAACTATTGTAACTGCAAAAACAAAGTGACCTAGCTTTGGTATTTGATTTCTCCTTAATATAGTTTATATGTTTCATTGAAAAATATGAGTATTTGGGGGAAGGTGCTCATTCCTTGAAATATGGCATGCTCAGATATATTTCTGTCATATTGAGGTTCTACCATTATAAAACAAAATACTTTCCTTTATGGGAAAGATTGACATAAATTCAGTTTAATATGCCATATTTTTATTTTGCACCTACTTTATGTCAGTGTTTATGCTTGGTGCTAGAATTAAGAAAAACTAACTAAAGCTGAAACACGAAGTCATTTTTCTTGCTCTAAAGAAATTCACAATACATTCCAGTGCCTATAAAGTGAAAATGATGCAGAATTTATAGAGTTAAGCCATAGGAGAAAAGCACCGTAGTTTTGACAAATTCAATTTATCCAGAAAAGCAAATCCATTTTGTTTTTGTTAATGGCACTGAAATTTGCATGCCATTCTTTTAATTAAAGCAGTTGAGAACACATGTTGTTCAGTTCACGTCTGTATATTTCCTCTGGGAACAAGTCGAGCTTTATGATAATGCATAATGAAAATCATTTATATGTAAAACAATAAACCCAATTCTCTAACCTAGAATTTTTCAAATGAGGTATTTTCAGATCGCCCATCTCAGAGTCTCCCTGGGAAAGGGAGTGGTAGTAGCTAAATTATTGATTCCTAGGACTCACCTCAAACCCACAAACGTAATCCCCAGGGGGAGGCCAGGGAATTTTTCATAAACTCCTCAGGTGGGATTCACATACCTTAACTTCAGAAACTAGTTCCCCAACAGCAAAAGTGAACAGTGGAGGGCTAATTCTGGAGGTTTACGAGCATATCCACAACCAAAAAGCAAGATAAAGGGCAGCTTCAGCACATCTCTTCGTGACCTGCCAAGTGCCCGAAAACCTCCGAAACACTTCCCTCTAGACTCTGTGATGATAACTCTCTCCTTGTGTGGAAGTCCTGTCCTGAGAAGAAAAGAATAAGGCCTAGAGCCACAGAATGAGTCAGTACATCTCCACCTAGTCCAGAACAGGAAAAAGTGGGGAGGACATAAGGAGGCTTTTGTTTCTGCTCTGTGCTTTGCAAGACACCTCGGCAAGGTGTGCGTCAGGAGCTGGGTCCAGTGATTTCCTCTATTGAAGAAATCCTCTCTACCAGGGACAAGACATGGAGAAAAGATAAAAAGCCACAAAAGAGAAATGAAGGAAAACACCCAGCAAGTGCTGCCATGGAGCCTTTGCACGTACTCCCTCAGCATAAACAAAGCACTGAAACGGACCACAGGTCTCCAGGTTTCTTTTCCATTCCACAAAGATTCTAGTCTATTCTGGGAAGCAGTAGGAAAGAACTGAAGAAGCCAGGGTCATGCACTGTCCCACCCATTCAGTCTCATTTGTAAACAGTGGTACATACAAGAAAAGAATATCAAGCATGCCTTTTTCTGAAGATGGAGAGAATGCTTTTAGAGGGTCAAAGCATTGTGTGTTCCATTTCACTGAACAATTAATATATGTGCACAAGAGGTAGAAAGACTAGAAACAAAATAAAGGGGGAGAAAACCCCTTAACTTGCTTTTCAATTAATTTATATTGAATTTTCTTATCATTTTTCACTTGGCTGCATTTCAGTGACTACTAAAGTGTTCCTGCCCTAGTCAAGATACATAAAGGGCTTGAAAAGAAATACATCCTCATGTCTCAGTGATGTAACATAGGTTTGATGTTCTCATACGACGGTCTGCATGGGGATACGTCACTCTATTTCCAGGTTTTTACGATCATTAAGGCAAGAAAAGGGAACAAGGAGAAATTGGCCAAAGAAAGTATCATGTGGCCACACCTAACAAAGAGGTCAGAGGAGTACAAAATGACTTTGTTGCAGAGAAGGAAAATGACCAATATTTGGTAACCAACACTCATAACCAGAACAAACGCCAATCCTTTGCCAAGAAATTGAAGTCCCACCTTAGAACTTTTATTTTTGCCTTTCTTTCCTATTTTTTTCTTACATCACGAGACATTGATAGGCACCTATTAAATTTTATTTAATATATACTCAGACACCCTACTGTTCTTTGCCTATTGGATTCACCATTTTTTATGGTGATGCCTCTTAATTATCTCCAACTGCCATTGTGGTTTTGTTCAATATTCCTTGCATTTCTTTTTCATGCGTGCGCCACATATGTTCTTTATCAAGTTGCTTATCATGTAATGGTGCCCAGTGATTATAACTTTGCTTGTAGACTGTGCCCTCATTATACTCATAGGTAGAGAAGGAGTTAGTCCTGTGAGGATGGTTGGGTAGAGTAAAGGAGTATATCCTAGACGAAGGAAAAACCTGCCTTCAAGCACATTGACTAGAAACAAAGGGACTAACAAGCTTGACAAGAGCTGGGTCATGGTGTACCATTAATGTCTTTCTTATGCCTGAGACGATTATGATTAAAAAACATTAAATGCAATAACTTTCAAAAACTGTTTTGAAAATGATGTGATTAAAGTCATCATGAATTGAAAGAAAAGAAAGAAAATGTTCAATCAAAATGACTTTAATCTCAGTTACAGAGCCACTGATATACAGAAATGAGTATTTGCATGCGGTTATGTTAGCCTAGAAGCACTGAGCACATGATTCGGAGGAAAGAACTCTAAATTGGAAACACGAACATTCATGTTTATTCCTGCTTTGTTTGTTTGTTTGTTTTGTCATGAAGGTAGTTTTGTAGTATCAGATAGTTCAGGTAACCATTGTGTCTCAGGTTCTTCATAAATAAGAATGATATTTTTATAGTTTTCTTATTTAATGTGTACGGTTATGACATAATGGGTGTATAAAGGTCTCATGAAAAATAAAATTAAAATTAGCATAAATAATCAAGGCTCTCTTGATCCCGATAATAAACAATTCATAGGACATGCCATCAATATTCAAAGTAATAAAAATCTGACATTTAGTTTGGGCCTTCAGTACTGATGAAATATCCTATTAGATTTTTTTTTTTACAATAAACTCTATCAAGATTAGAATCACTTCCTTAATAAAGAAAAATGTAATATTTTAATATCAAGACTCTTAACATTTAAACTACTATAAACTGGACCAAATTTTAAACATATATATGTACATATGATTTATATAAAAGTACCTCATAATTACTGGTTGCTTAGGCTTTCATTTAAAAGCTCATCAAAATAATTAGAATGATCACTTTTGATTCTGGAATATGTCATTTTGTAAACTATTGTAATTTTCCATTAATTATAACTGCTGACCCTTTGACCAATCAGAACATTTTCTCTCAGTTTAATTATTCCTCAAGAATCCCATTTACTTTGTCAATAATCAAAATAAATGCCATTAGTCATGAACTTTTCGAGCCATTTAATGAAGGTTATGGTAATTTGAAAGTTAAATTCTTTCTACATGTTCCTTCTGGTTGTGACCCTCATGATGCTCAATGGCACGTATAGAGCTATGAGAGTCTTGGGAAGCAAAATACCAAGAAGTGTGGAGTCATATAAACAGGCCCTAAGGAGGTGATATCATCAGATTTGTCTGTAGAATCCAATGCACTGATAAGGATTAGGACTTACCTTTCTTTTTATAACCACATACTTCACTCGACATGTGCTCATTGTATACTTACTGTATACTGAGTACTGTAACCACCCTTGGGATTTCTAAGAAAAAGTAAGGTAGATAATACCTCTGTTCACAAAGATTGTAGTCTTCCTTTTTAACTAAGGTAAAATCTACATATAGTGAAATGCCCAGATAGTAAATGTACAATTGCGTGACAAACGTGTTCGCCTAGATGACCAACAAGTCAGTAAAGACATTAAGTCATTTCTATCACCTCACAAAGTTTCTACATGTGCTTCTTTCAATCCCTCATAGGTGACTATTGTCCTGATGTCTAGTAACATAGATTAGTTTGGCCTTAGAACTTCACAGAGATGAACTTCTATAATCTGTATTCTTCTGTGTCCAGCATCTTTTGCTTTTATTTTGTGTAATGTCCTCAAGGTTCATCCATATTTTTATGTACCAGTAGTTCGTTATTCTTTTTTTACTACTCAGTAGGTATTTCATTGTATGTGTGCCATCGTTTGTGGTATCTGTTACTTCCTTTTTTGGCTATAGTTAAGAATGCTGCTATAAACATTCTATAAAGGACTTTTGGTGGATTATGTTTTTATTTCTCTTGGGTAAATACCTAAGGGAATGGCTAGATTGTATAGTAGCAGTATGCTTCACTTTATAGGAAATTGCTAAATAGTTTTTGAAGTGTTTGCTGCATTTTACACTTCAACCAGCAATGATTCATTGTTCCAGATGATCTGCATCCTAAGCAACATTTGGTGCTGTAAGTGAAGTGGCATCACGGTGTGCTTTACGTTGCCCTTTTCATGTGTTGATTAGCTATGCTTATATCTGCATTTGTGAAGCTTCTGTTCAAGTCTTATTTACAACTTCTAAAATTGGGTAGTTATGTTATTACCAAGTTTTAGGAGTTTATAAAAATATATTCTGAACATAAGTGCTTTGCTAGATATATGCATTGCCAACATTTCTCTCGGCTCTGGGCTTGCCTTTTATATTTTCTTAATGTCGTTTTTCTGTTTTGTTTTGTGATGAGGAGAATTGTTTAATTTTGGCCAAGTCTAGTTTATAATCTTTATTTTTTTATAGATAGTTATTTTTGTGTCTTCTCCTAAAATTCATTTCTTACTGAGATTATGAAGGTATTCTCTTATATTTCCAAGAAACTTTACAATATTAGCTTTTATATTTAGATATAGCACACTTTGAATAAATTTTGTGTTTGATGTGAGATAGAGATCAATGTCTCCACATTTTCATTCATTCATCTAGTCATTCCAGGACATTTGTTGAAACTAAAAACTTTGTCACATGAAAATGCTTTGAAACCTTCTTGAAAATCAGTTGGCTTTATATTTGTGAATCTATTTCTTGATTCTATTTTCTTCTATTGATCTATTGGTTTATCCACATACCAGTGCCAACTGTCATTGTAATTTTGGGATAAGCCTTGAAATCAAGTGATATAAACCTTTCATTTTTCTCCTTTTTCCACATTGTTTTGATTTTTCTAGGCCCTTTGTATTTTCATATAAGTTTTAGAATTCAATTACCAATCTCAATAAAAATGCCTGCTGGGTTTTTGATTGGGATTGCATTGGATCTACAGATGAATTTGGTGAGAAATGAGATCTTAACTCTTAACACTATTGAGTCTGCCGACCCAAGAACATACTGATTGGGACAGACATCCATCATCTTTCAGTCCTACTTAAACTTTCATATCTCAGGTAAGCTCTTAGTCTTGCAGCCAGAACTCTTCCCCTGGTCTTGCGGATTATCTCTCTATGTAGAAACAGCTCAACCCTCAGCCGAGAATTCACTGGAAACTCCCCTGCAGACTGTGGGTCTTATCTCTGCCTTAGCACCTTCCTCTCTGACATCATGCTCCAGCATTTCCACTTCCTTCAACAACACCATACCCCAGTCCCAGCCTCCACAGCTCAGCCAAACTGCTCTGCTTGGTATCCATCTCTGGGTGCATCAGATTGGACTAAGTTCCTAGGAAGAAAGCCAGGGTAACCAAACGTGACGCTAACTTTGTGCTGTCCCTTTTCTCGAAGATTACAATCCTACGTTGCCTGTTGTCTAACGTATGGAAACACTTGTTTCAGAGTTTGTTCAATTTTGCGGTGTCATGGTGAGAAGGCTAGTCTGGTATCAGCTACATTTTCATGGCAAATAACAGAACTACCGCAATTTATAGTACTAAGGAGTCAGACATATTGAAAATAAAATTTCTGAATTTCAAAAGAAAATACTGAGAGAGAAGAGAGAGAGAGAGAGACACTTCATAGTTTAGAGATTCCAAAACGGTATCCTGATGCAATTATTTTAAGAATAGACCTAGAAGTCAAGAGTCAGGTGGTAAATAGAGTGGGAGAGAGTTAAAGTCTTGTGCTTTTTGTGTTATTTATTAATTTTATTTTGGGGGGTGGTTCCCTGGCTGGGAATTGAACCCAGGCCAGGGCATTGAGAGCGCTGAAGCCTAGCCACTGCACCACCAGGCAACCCCTTGTGCTTTCTAATTATGAAGCAGGAAGGCTTTGATCAGATGCTAATACCAGGGAATTGGTGGATAAGACTCAAGCATGTATGAAAACACCATTATATTCTTTGAGTAACCTCTCTGGGGGACCGTCATATTGCCACCTGCTTATAGATGAAGGACACTGACTGTGCTAGGACTCCCAGTAACGGAAATACAAATATTAATAGGATTTCTACTGATGAATACTTTCTATCTCAAACCATTTTATGACAAATTATGTAGATAATTCAGAAATCCATTTTAGGAGGCTATTTTTCCAGACAATAAGATAAAAATGTAATTTCAAACCAGGATGAATTGAATGTCCTTTCTGTGTCCAAAATTCATTAGAGAACTTCCTTATTTAATTTGTTTGAGGAACACAAGAACTTGTATCAATTTTTACCTCTACTCAAAAGGAGAAAACTTTAAAATATAGCCATCAATTAAAATACAATCATTACCTATTTTAAAAATGACAGCACCTTATCATCTAAATGAGAAATGAACTGGCTTATCATCTCTTTCATGGACTCTCTTCTAGAAGCCAGCCTGAGAGAAGCTGAGAAAAGCTCTTTTCCATCATTCTGGTTTGGGTTATGTATTGCTGTATCTCCCCGGGAATACAAAAGACTTCTACATAAGATTCCAGGACTTACTGTTTTCTTATGTTTAGCAACATAAAGGATTAGTGCAATTTTCCTGCTATATCCAATCATCTATTGAGAATTTAAATCACATTAGGAATTCCCGTTTTCAATTATTCCATTCCCTATGCCCTTCAAAGAACAGGAGGGAAAGCACCAGGCAAAAGGAAAAGTTATTAGGCTAGAATGCAGTCTCCATGTGTCTCATTATTCCATAGTTTTTACTGACTTTCCCCTCTTTTGTGCCTTAGAGACTGAAGTCAAGCAACATTTCCACTTGCAATCTTATGCTCTATTTTAGATATGTAGTTAGGCCAGCTTTTTAGAAAATTCTGTTCACTCTGCAGTCATATATATTTATAGTGCTCTGGAGACTAGCTCCTACTTAAGGCATTAAACTTACAGAGTTGGGCTATACTCCAACCCATGTTGTCTGAGGTTCAGAATGCACAAAAATATTTGTTCATTTTAGTTTGGTTTTGAACATGTACTTATTGGTTGAAATGTCAGCAAACCTGTTCTGAAGTCAAAAGATAAAAAAAATAGGCTTGATTTTCTCTCTATGTGAGTCCATGCATACACTGATAAGAAATTTTAATGAAACTCCCGGGAGGAAATTTGATACAAAGCAAGTTTAGTTATTTAGATTATTTTAATGTAATTTTGAAAACTAAGTAAAATCCCTTTCAAATTTTTAAATCAACCTTTCATTTTATAGTAGATTTAGATTTATAGAAATGTGGCAAAAGTAGTAGAATTCCCATATACTTCATACCCAGTTTCTCCTATTATTAACAGATTGCATTGGTGTGTATATTTGTCACAATTATGGAATCAATATTTATGTATTATTATTAACTAGAGCCCATGCTTTATTTGAACTTCCTCAGGTTTACTTTATGTCCTTCAGTTACAGGATCCCAAAGAGGACACCACATGACCTTTAGTCATCATGTCTCCCTAGACTTGTCTTGGCAATGATAGTTCTTCAGCATCCTTACTTTAGATGACCTTGGCAATTGGAGAGGGTGCTCCTCAGGTATTTTGTAGACCAAGTTTGTCCAAACCATGGCTCATGGCATGCATACGGCCCAGGACAGCTTTGAATGCGGCCCAACACAAATTTGTAAACTTTCTTAAAACATTACGAAAATTATGCACAGACCTGTTTTGTTTTTGTTTGTTTTTTTTCTTTAGCTCATCAGCTATCATTCATGTTAGTGTATTTTATGTGTGGTCCATCATAATTCTTCTCCCAATGTGGCCCAGGGAGGCCAAAAGATTGGACACCCCTGTTGCAGATTGTCCTTCTGTTGTATTTGTCTGAAGTTTATTATTTTCATAAGGCTGTTTTGAAGGATTTGGGGGAAGCCTACAGAGCTGAAGTGCCATTGTCATCAGATTCAGAGTATGTATTATGAATGTTATTTATCACTGCTGATATTGACCTTGCTCACCTGGTGGAGGTAGTGTTGGTCAAGTTTCTCCACTTTAAAGTCTTTTTCCCTTCCCTTTCCACACTGTCCCCTTTGGAAGGACATCCCTATGCATATTGTAGTTTCAGATGAAGGAATTTAAGCCTGAGGAAAGAGTGCTTTAAACAAGACCTAATTGCCATTGAGAAATTGTCTGAAGATGACCAAATAGTAAACTTTACTAGAGGGGCAGAGGTAAGTGACCAGGGAAGAAAAGGTGGTGACTGGGAAAAAGAAAGAAACAAAAACAAAACTAAGAAATCACAGGGAGAGACTCAACCAGGAAGTTAAATAAATACAACTGAAAATTCTGAGACTGGTATTAATGGTCTTATTAAGGGTGTAATTCTCCACCTTCTGGAGGGCAGAATCTACATAAATATTTTGGAATTCTGCTGCATGGGAGATTTGTTTATTCTGCCCCATTTGTGTATTCAATAATTTATATCAGTATGGATTCATGGATATTTATTTATACTTGGATTATAATCCAATACTATTTTATTTATTGTGTGCTCCTTCAGTTGTTCTGGCTCTTTCAGTTGGTGCCTATGTACCCTTGACGTATCCCCATCGTTAAAATGTAGTTGTTTTTTCAGCTTTTTGTTAAAATACTATAACAAAATGTTAGGGAAAACTTTCAAGTGCATAAATAAGTTGGAGAAAATATATGTATGGGTGAAATTCTTTTTAACTGGGAATTTAATTATAAAACCAACACTAGGTTGTCCCTGAAATGGTTCCAAAAGTACCAAAGCAGTCAATAAAATTTGTAGGAAACACAGGTTTCTAAATATATTGACTGTGATTATAATTTCTATGTGAAATGCTAAAATCAATGAGAACTTATCATGGATACAATTAATGCCTAATCAAGAGAAATAAACTAAATGAGGTTTTAAGTAAACCTCCTTTTAAATATATATAATTTTTTTCCCTCCTTTCTTTTGGTGGCAGGCAATAGAATTAATGCCAGTCTCAGAATTTTGAGTTCCTTTTATTACACTTCTTGGTTGACTCTCTCCTTACGACTTCTTAGTTTTATGTGTTTGTTTCATTTTGTTTTTCCCCAACCACCAACTCTTCCTCCCTGGTGACCTTCCTCTGCCCCTCCAGGAAAGCACCTGCTATTTGGTCATCTTCAGACAACAATTTCTCAATAGCAGCTTGACCTTGTATAAAGCACCCTTCTTCCTGGGCTTGAATTCCTTCATCTGAAAATATAATATATTTGGATTCAGTGATGTCTCAAATTCCATGTAGGTCTAAAATTTTATGATTTTGGGAATTTATGGTGGTGTTAACTAGGGAGAGACCATGCCATAGAACCTCTTGCTTAGCCACCAATTGAGAAAACAGGTTGCACACAGAGTAAATGACGCAGTCAGGAATGACTCCAGGTTACTGGCCACTGAGCCCACCCCTCCGTCTCTTTACTGCTTTGTGCATGGTGGGTATTGATAAGCTATTCACCAAGCTCATCTAGCTCATCTCTATAGAATCTGATATAATGAAGGACTTTATGTACAAAGTGTTATGAGAGCTCTTAGAGGAGGAGGTTGTGTGTTACATCTCGAAGGTAGAGGAGAACTTTATTAAATGAAGGGGTAATTGTGAGTTACATCTTGGAGGCAGATCAGAATTTCAGGTGTACGTGAAATGCTTAGACAAGAGAGGTGTGAGGCTGCCTCAGCATTCGAGCAACAGCAGGTATTTGTTTACAGAATGGGAAGCTGCTCTTATTTTTTTTTAAGCTACAAACTCTGGGATTAATTACCCTCCCAATTCCCGGGGCCTTTAATGCATTCTATTAGATGAGCACCAATAGTTTCAGAAGGGAAAGGCATCTTCATAATCCTTTGTATTTTCCACTGCAAAAAGTGCCTCTCCTCTTTTCCAGGCAGATTGAAATGCACAATTTTCCACCTGAATAGAGAAGAGGAGCAACAGGGATTATTTAAAACAGTGACTAATTCCATTTTCCTCTCTAATTAGTCTGGGTTTTACAGAAGTGGAGAGAGGGAGATACACAATGATTCCCAAAGAATTGGCACTGCATTAGTGTTTTGAGAAATAGGAAAGAAATATGAAATACATTAACCATTCGCCAGTTGGAAGGGCAGGATTAATACACTGAACTGATGGGTTTGCAAGGCAATGTTATGAAATAATGGCTAAAATATGTGGCACTGCCTCTCTGTCCACTGTCAGTACCTAATTAATTGTGGACATCGTTTCAAATATGCTTTTGACTCAGAGTAATAAACTTCTAAGTTGAAAACACAAACTACTTTCTTGGCTAGAGAATTAGCTGCTGGCTTCTGAATCATTGTTTATTTTTTCCCTTTAGCACAGTCATTTTAGATATGAACTGTACACAGTATGGGATGCTTCTGGACATGTTTGCTAAACGGGCTTCAAGTGGGTGTTCTTGAATATTTGTGATAAAAATGAAAACTGTCAGGAAGGTATGGCACCTGATATGATGTGGCCATTTGGTAGCAGCTCAGTAAATGTGCAATGACTTTCACGTCTTCCAGTTGTGAGAGAGGTCATGTGGTTCCCTTAAAATCACAGAAGTAGGTAAGTGGTAGTGAGTCAGCAGAGATTGCTGCACCAGCTGCTTAGACAGTACCTCCTTGAATACCTAGTAGCCAGGGCTGCTTTATACCCCTTTCTTTTGTGTCTGCTAAGGCTACTTTTCCCATTTCTCAGCACGAGCATGCCAACTTCTCCACCATTTTTTACCCAAGTCTCACTAGTTTCCTTTGTCTCATCTTCATCTTTTCATCTCTGTCAATAGATGTTCCTGTGCCCTTGTGATGAGTATTCCCACCTTAGAATCCATGTTGTAAACTCAGTTCAAATGTTGCCTCTTCCATGAAGTGTGCTTCCTCAGACTCCTCAAAGGAGTGCAGACCCATGGGTCTGCCATTCCGCGGCCCCACCTTGGGAAGCTGGTTCCCTCACTGGACGGTACACTCTTCTGTTGAACAAGTGGATCCTGTTTGCTGGAGGACTATTTCTCTGAACCTTTTCATATTTATTTTAGTACTTTTCTATTAAAAGTGCAATCAGTCTTTACTGTGGAAAGTTTAGAAAACAGAAATGCATATAAAGAACATAAAAACAACTACCTATACCCCATGTCAGAGTTGTGATGGCTCTTCAACTTTATGAATTTTCTTCTTGTCATTTTCCTTCATCAAATGTATAAAAATAACATTCCATTTCACATGAATAAAATACATGTAAGTTTATGTTCTCTTATCTAGGCTCAGTATTATATCATAAGCAGTCCTTCATAGCATTAAAAAGTCTTCAAATATATGTTTCTTTCTATACCTTATTAAACCCTTCCAGAAATTGTTTGATAATTTTTGCACATACATAAAATTTTATATGTATGTATGTATGTATATATAAATATATAAACATAAACATAATAATAAATATAACTATATACATATATTCCACATTTCTTAGAATATATGCTTTAAAGTAGCATACTGGGTCAAAGATACATAACTCAGAGTATATTATTAAAAATATTTAAGATTCTTACTACAGTTTACCAAATTTATTTCAGAAATTACCATCAATTTATACTTTGATGGCTATCATATGAAAATATCAATAGCAGTGACTACTCATTGGTATTAATGACTATTTTTGAAATCTTTGCTATTATGATTGGAAAAAAATTAGTATTAAACTTTTAAAATGGGATTTTCTTGATAATAAGCAGAAAGTTTGTCATATAGTTTTTAGTTATTTATATATCTGCTGTAAATTATCTATGCAAGGTCTTTGGGGGAATCATTTGTCTATTGGGGGTCTTGCTAATGAACTCTTTCTAAATTTAAAAATATAAGCAGTTATTTTTTATACTTTTAAAAGTTTATGTCTTTTTATGTAATTTTAAGACTCATATTTGCCCTTTTGGTTTATAATTATAAATTTTACTGCTTTTATATTTATCAAATACTTCATTATCTAAATAAAATAAATATACAATCATATGTGAGATTTTTGTGGTTTAATTATTTGCATTTAACAAGAATTCTCTTTAGAGAATGGTGTTAGAATTCTAAACAGAGTTTCTATTTCCTTATAATCTAATTTTCAATAGCATCTATTAAGTAGCCTGTTTTTTACCAATGTTTGCTATTTTGCTATTATATATTTACCAGATTTAAGTATGTATTTATGTAAATTTTTCATTTGCTTACTAATTTACCAATTATCCATATTTACATGTAATATATACACATAAAATTGGTTATTTAAATTATTTATATATTTATCTCATAGGCAATCTGATTTCTGGATTTTTTTATTAACTCAAAGTTTTTGCAGTTGATTTTTATTATAACAAATTAGAAACCTATATAAAATTTTATATATTAATAATTTATGTAATAATAAATATCCTTAGTAAGGAACAAAGATATATATATTTATTAATTATCTCTTAAACATGCTATTAATATTATTTAGAATTTATTGGAGGATGCTTAATACTTTCTTAAATATCTAGTAGAGAAAAAATGAGTTACTTAAGATAAAAGAAGATAACTTCTAATTAACATTTTTACAGTGTGAAGTTACTCTAACATCTTGTTTATGTCATATATATTATATAAATATATATATGTATATATAATTTTTTAAATGTTTGAACACAATTTAAAACTGTTAAGTTTTTATTTTTCTTAACAGCAGCCATATTTTCTGTCGGCCTGGATAACATTTTAGTTCTTATGTTATTGCAGTTTTTTCCTACTTTTTTTTTAACTTGACTCAAGTGCACCTGTGTTATTGGCCTTTGTAACTATAGAAGAAATATCTTTCATAAACACTTTTCATTGCCAGTACTGTAGGAAATACAAGTGTACAACATGGCATCTGTTTTGCAATTAATTGGTGATATAAAGAAGCAACGACCTTATTACTATTTTTCCAATAGCTATTTCCTATGAGAAGACATGCTTCTTTACTTACCCTTGTAAGAATAATTCTCCATTGAACATCCTGTCACTAGAAGAACAAAAAAGTCAACATTTAAATTCCCTCTCTCTCCCCAAGGAAAGAGAACTGAAACCATTACATCACACATATTCCATCACTTCTGCAGGCTATGAATCAGGGCAGACAGTGAAATGTTATAGAATGACATGTGAAATTACTGTGACATAGCATGAATCCTTATAAAGATACATTTAAATCTGTAGCCATTACTGTTATAAAAAGAATTGAATATTAACTAATTATTAAGCCAGATGCCTTGTTGGGTTGATTGTGTTAATAAACACTACGAATGATTTAGATTTAACTTTGAGATCACTTGAGTTGTTTTGAATTGGTAAAAACGAGAAATGTCAAATCAAAATATTCACTTTATGTGTCTGTCCACCCAAACAGTCTTCTATCACATGATCCTCCTATGTGTCCAAAAAAAAAGCAAAAACCAAACAAAGCAAAAAAAGCACTCACTAGTTGAACTGAAAATATGCGATGTGGGATTAATGAAAATGATGGAGGGCTAAATCCTCTGACCCCAAGAGTTTGGGTTCACAAAAATGTGTTTGCTTTTTCCTGAGAAAGGACTATCTTTTTGGCAATAAATTAAGTACTGTAACTTTATTTTCCTTTGTGTAAAAGCAGCTAAAAATTTATGTAAAATTCATGCTTTTGCCTAAATATTATGTTTAATATTACAGTGAAGATGATTAAAACTATAAACATGAAGTCTATTACTTTGTTGTTTCTCTTATTTTCATTTATTTTGGTTGGTGAACAATCTAGTCTTGTTCCTTAATATGGTGTTTTTTGTCATGTCATCCTATTTAATAACTTTACATTGACTCAACAAGAGAACATTAAAAACCTTCTTCCAAGTTATTAATGTGAACAGAATGTCAAAACCACTAACAGAAGAACATGTTCTAAATGTGCTGCTATTCCAATCTGTCACACCTCTATTTTATCACAGGTTTCTATTTTTCTGTCAAAAAAAATTATACTATGGTCTGAAACCTGACATTCGTTACCAGGCTGTAAGAATTTTTGAGACAACGGTTTAATAACCTGCTAGGTAATATGAGTTTTATTCTTTAGTCCAATGCCATTCGTGTATTTAGGATGATTTATTTCCCTTCCGCACTATAGAAGTTGAAGATTATACAAGTATACTCTGGCAGCCACATTCCATGATAAATCTGAGTAAATTTACATAACATTTCATAACTTCCTAATGGGGGAAGGGAGTTTACAAAGGGATTAAACGTCCTTAGAAAGAAGGTGGCACACAATGCAAATAATTGCACAAATTAGGTTTCTGGAATAATCACATTTGGGGAAGATTTAATTGAACTTTGGGGGAGGGAGTCAGTTCAGAGGAATGGAGGGACTGTGGAATTTAGTACTTCATTTGTACTCAGCTCAGCAGCAAAATATAAAACTCCAAGAAAACTAAGACATGATGGTTGTTTTCATATTCTATTCTTTACGGCATTTAGAGGGCTTGCAGATGTCCAATTTACTAGCAAAGAGTGAATGGACCTGTACACGTCTACATGACTAAAACTCCGAATTAGTGACGCCAGCGCCTATATCAAAAATTCAAAGCCATGAAAGTCATGGTGACTCATGACACAGTAGGATATTTGGCTATGGATCATCTGGAACTGAAGGCATTCTGAGACCCTTCCTTCGAGATCCACACTTGACTCCTGACCTCAACCATCTCCTTGAGCTTGACCTTGCCCCTGAACTTCACCCATCACACTCATTCCTGACTCCTACTTTTTCTTTACTTTCATTTGTCATTTCCTTCTCCTTTATTCTTACCCTGAAATGTACTCCTTTCCTGAGTTGGGAGAAGCAGCTGCCAAGGACAGAGGTCAGGGACAGTGAGAGGGTGAACAGTGCATTTTACCTGATTTCAAAAATAATAATAGTAACATTGAAAGAGCAGTGGTTCCTTTTTTAAGCCTTATATGGACCAGATGTGAGAATCAAAATGCCCCTCCTATTAAAAGATCTGGTGTCAACATGCCATACATCCTCTTTAGACATATTTCTTAGGCTAATGACTTGAACTTGGGAGCTGAGTAATAAATGTATCATTGGTTGTAGCCAAATGAATCTTATCCAACAGCCAGGGAGTCACTGGGGGCCTTACACAATTGCCATTGCTAGTTTTCCTGTAAAGAGACATAGTTCTAAATTCATCAGGCATCCATCTGCTCAAATGTGATGTATTTAGAATTTGTCCACATGACTTATACAAAGCCAGCATTATTCTAAGACCAAGGAGACAATCTTTTCATACATAGACTTTATCTTTTCCTTAGCATTTTAATGTTGATACTATAGGAGCCTATATGGCATAAGCTAGAGAAACTCAATGTGATCATTTGACTTACTAGTTTTCATTTTTTGAGTAAGTATGCCTGAGGTTGAATGGCATAGGTAAGGCACATACAAAGGACTTCTCACATTACTTAGAGCTTCTTGTCACCATTTCCTTTCATCGTGTATTGGACACATGCCTAATGGCTGGTGGCTCTGTCAAAGTCAACATGGTTGAGAAGTTGTAGCTGGCCAACAGAATTAGAAAAAAGTGACAAACCAAGGGCTGATTTCTGTGGGCCCGTAACCTCCCCTTTGAAGATCTGGTCATCTTATTCATTTCTCAGTGCACCCACTTTCTTGTGAAGCACCAGATTTTGAAATTACGTTTCACATGACACTATGAGCTGGAAAAAAACCCTATAAAGTTCTGAACAGTTTGTCCTAATGAGGTGTTCACAGGGAGTGTGGGCAGCAGAGGAGGGATGCAGAGCAGAGGCAGGTGAGACAGACAGAGAAAGACAGAGAAACACATCTGTCCTGGTGGTGGCCCCTTTCTAAAGTAACGCTGAGTTCTCCAACATTTTCCTTTCTTTTCTCTCTGCCCTGTGAATTCTTAGCAGTAGCCATTTGCATAAGATCCTACATCCTTCCTCCATCTGTTTAGTTCTCCAGTCCTGCTGTGGGAACTGCACACGGCCTTTCATCAACGGTAAAAAGGAACCAGTGTATGGTCTGTATGACAGCAGTCCAGCATGCTCCCCAGACCTTCCTGCTCTGAGTGACCTGGCTTTGTAAAGCACACATCTCCTTAAAATGTTCTGCTAAAGTGTCACACATTTCATATTCACAAATGTATGGAGAGATGTAAACCATGAATAAAATTTTAAATTCAATATAAAAATGAAAAAATATTTGCAATATACATGATCAGTGTTAACTACCTTACTACAGAAAAGGTTCTTATATATCATAAGAAATATTGATATAGAATATTAAAAATAAATACAAATGGCAAAAATGTGAATGGTTAATTTTACTAGAAATCAGATGATTGCAAATTGAAAAATATATAGACTTCAAATCTCATGTGAGACTGGATAGCATTTTTAAGTTAATGTTAAAGGTGAAGAGTAAGAAAAACTATAAAATGCTTGTGGGAAGCAAATTATTTTACAAACTTTTGCATGGTAATTTAGCAATTTAAAAACTCACATCAGCTAGTAATTCTGCTTCTAGAACTATATCCCATGAAAATCAAAGTCAAGTTTACAACCTTTCTGTAAAACAATGTTCATTGCAGATTTGTGTAATATTAAAAATAACAGAAACCTACTAAATAGCCAACAAAAGAAGATTAGAGATATCATAAAATAATAATAGAATATTTTAAAAATTATGTCTTCAAAAATATTACTCTATTACTAAACCTAAGTTAAAAAGTATTTCACATATACAACTTATTCAAACCATTTTGTTTGTCTAAAAAACTGAAATATACATTATTTAATACAGTTCATTTTAAACTGTGTGTAATATATTACATATGTGTATATAAATACATATACATACACACACTCACTTATACAGACAGTTCTGACTTAGTACCACTGATGATTTTTTGACGTTTCAATGATGTGATGAAAGTGATACGCACTCATAGAAACCACCTTTGAATTTTGATCTTTCCCCAGGCTAGCAGTACGTGTAACACTGAGTGGCGTAATGCTGGGCAGTGACAGTAGCCACGGCTCCCAGTCAGTGACGTGATCACAAGGGTAAACAACTGATACTCTACAGTACTCTGTGCTGCCAGTGATTTCTGGTTATCGTGTTTTGTGTTTCGCATCCCATCATGTCTACAAAATGCCCATCTGTTTCTCCCACTTCTGGTGAGAAGAAAAGGAAAGCAATTACTTTTGGGCTGAACCTCAAGATAATTGCCCAACTGTAGGCCAAGCGTTCTGAGCGTTTAAGGTAGGCTAGGCTACGCTGCGCTGCACTGGTGGAGTGTATTAAATGTATGTTTTGACTTACACTTACAATATTTTCAACTTATGATGGGTTTATCAAGACACAACTGGTAAGTCAAAGGGCATATATACTGCAGGTGCCAATAAAATATATTCACAATTTAAGAGAGGTTATCTATGTATTAATATTAGATGCTGATGGTAACCACTTTGAGTACCTCTTGTGTTTGCAGAAGTCAAACGTGACTTGTATTAATCTTTTGTTGGTATAAATTGAATATTATAATTTTAATACAGTTTTTTCCTTTCTTAAAATGTGTATACACTTTGTGGTACTTATTCTATCTATCTATCTATCTGTAATGTATGTATGTATGTATATATGTATGTACCTCTCACTATGATGATTAGTTAATTTTGGGTGCAGTAATGCATAAAAATATTATTTGCTTTCATAGTTAAACAAAATATATATTAAACAAATATATCTTTCCATTCACTTTCTCCTATTACTGTCACTCACTTATCCTGAATATCTGACCCTATTTAGTGCCCCAGTAGGAGGCAATGGTGGTATTGGGACAAAAGAATAGAATGAAGCTGTTATAATATCTAGCTGAGCTTGGTTCCAGAGACACACTGCTACTTCCTCTGGCTTCTGAGAAACCAGGGACCCACACCCTCTCTTGGTGCCTTCACACTCTTTTACTGGCACCTTCTCTACTTTGACACCCCTGCAAATGCTCCTCCCCCAAAACAGCACCATCACAACGCTCAATTTTCATCTAAAATGACCGCCAGCCTTTTTATCCATCTACAACATAATTCTTACAACATGGCATTTTGTAAGTATTTTAATTAGGACAAGGGGCTTCACAGTCAGTACTCACTCCCTGAAAATGAACAACACTTAACTGGGAAGGGGGAGAAAAAAGAGGAGGGAGCAGAGAAAATGACGAGAAGATGCAGTTGGCCCTCAGTCTGAGTAAATGTGGCTTTAGGAGTTTCCAAATACTAATGTGTTAGCAAGAAACTAACTTACCCTGAATCATTTAGAAGTTTACATTAGATTTGCAGAATGACTCAATTAGATAAATGACCCCACTGATTGTCAGGTAGCTAAACTCTGTTAGACACAATAATAGAGGACACCTCCCCCTCCCTCCTCAAAAATGAGAAAGGACGTGCAAAATACTCACGTTTGTGTAAAAGCCACAGGAGACAGTCTCATGATCTAGAGAGAGGGACGAGCCTGTCAGTATCTGCGGAGAGGCAGATCCCACACAAAACAATGGAGACTGATTTGCTGGACACACCTGAAAATGGAAGCCAGAACAGCAGTTCTAGTGTTAAGAAATCCTCCTCACAACTGAACCTATTTCTACCTCACCTCCGTTTTCAGCATGGTCCACTTTTTCTTTCTTTTCTCGTTAGAGCAAGACAAAAGCAGATCGCTATTTTACAATGAGAACTCAAGACAAATTCAACACTTTCTACATCAAACTACTTAAACACACCTCTTGTGGCATGTGGGAGAAAGAGCTGAGAAGTAAGTATTATTAAGGAGGTATATTTTCAAAAATAGAATAGTCAATAGAAGTAAAAATACAGCTTAGCCTGAAAGCTGTAGTTTGGACATAAGGTGAACTTTAACAGTTATTTAAAACAGTATAAAATTAGCGAGAGAGCATTTGTTTTAGTTTTACATTTAAACTTCCAGAAGAAAAATAATCTTAAAATAGTCCCAAACATTTGGAGTACTTCTGAATTAGGATTCTTTGAAGCATGAAGATAAATTGATTCCCAGATGATTCTACAAAGGCACCCAAAAAGTTATAAAGCTGCTGAGTGCATACAACTGCTGAATGTTTAGTCTATGAGCTCAACACATTTTCTAGGCCCAGGACGATGGAGGTTTTATTGCAAATGGGCAAGATGTTTTAAGTTAGGGTAAGGCTGTCATTTTGATATACTTGTGAGGCTTAAAGTCTCTAATCTTTGAAAAATCCTTAAAATGCAAATGTCAAACACACCTAATTGGTTCTGAAGTTTTAGTTCTTTGTAAAGGATTTACAAGAGTAAATGTTTCTTACCTAGTGCCCTGCATTAACCATGTTAGTCAGTTGTGTATAAGCATGTGCTGCCACATGTTAAACTTCTAAGTATAATATAGTTTTATTAAACAACTTGAAATTTTCAGAAGCAAAATGTATTATTTTATTGACATAAATTTGTAAGCAGTGTCTTTTCTTTTCTTTTTTATTTTTTACTTTAAGAATTTGGTTTTGAATGAAGAAAAGAGAACAGTACAATGAACTATTAATGGTTACCCAGAATCAATACTTCAAATAGTTTAAATAGTCAAAAATGTCAATTTGGAGTCCCATTTTATCTTGATAGTGACTCAGTGTTATAATCTGTATCCAGAAATCTAAAATGAACTTGGCACTCTACTACGTAGAATCTTGATCCATGTGTCAGTTCCAAAGGAGCTGTTCATGTTTAATTGCATTCTGGGCCCACATGTGTGTTCCTGCTTATTTACAAGTCTCCCCTCTCCATCTCCCCTGATTTTTTTTTATCAATCTTCCATTTATCCTTTTAATGTTATCAGGCTCAGTGCCCTCTTTCCTACAGAGAAAACACAACTGCTTGTGTACTTCCCATAATTCTTTATGAGATTTCATTTCTTGATACTGCATGGTAGCCCATGAAGCTGCTCTCTTGGTATGAGGTGCTGAAGAAGAAGAGATAAGGAGGAGCCACTGAAAGAAAAAGTGAAAAGCTTAGGTCCCCTGGGCATATGTATCCCTGATCATCAGCTCTGTTGGAGACAAATGGCGAGAAGTCTGCCTTTCTCCACGTGAGCTCCTTTCCTTATTGGAAGAACAAGCTTCCTAGGTCTGCTTTGGGGGTGTAGTAAAAGAACAGGGGCTCAGAGCCAGATGTAGCTGCACTGTGATTCAAATCTTAGCTTTGCTGCCCTTAATAACTGTGGCATTGGGTGAGTTGCTTGAATTCTCCATGCGACAGTTTTCTTAACTATAAAACGTGGATAGAAGTTCCAAACTTACAGTTATATTGAATATAGAACAATATAAAAATGTTAACTGCATGTTTCATAGTTAGAATTTAATAAATGGTAGCAATTACCATTGTTATTAAACTACTCAGTGGTTCAGAAAACAGCCCAGCTACCTGTTTGCACGCATACCAACTGCTTATGTAAGCTTCAGGCCAAGAATAGCCTCAGTGCCTTTTCAAGAATGACCCAATATCCTTGGCTCAAGTCCAGAACATGAGAATACACCTCTTCAATAGTCTGATCTCAGTAATTCGATGCTAACTTCTTCCTGTGCAAAAAGGCTGGCCACCATGTCTCAAAATCTGCTTTGCGGTAACAAAAGAGCCCAATAATCATGATCTAAAGAAAAAGCACAGCACGGAACCTCCCCTAGATTTTCGGTTTCAAAATAGTCAAATCTGCTCAGAGAACTCAATGTACCTACTGTTTGCTGGCACCTATTAGCCTTATGCTTCCCACATGCATTTAGTTCTTTCTGTTGCTGCCTTTAATAAAGAGAAGATGCCTTCTCTAAAGAAATATTACCTCATGTTTTCTAATGTGTTAACACAAAATTAATGTCTAAATGGGCTTTCTCCATATATAGTCTAAAGTAAAGAAAACAGACAGAAGAAAGAAGAGAAAATGAACATCAGACTCTAGTGTTTGGTGTCCACAACAAATATGTTAGAATTTGTCCACATTCATCCATCTCTAAAACCTCTCTCCTTACATCACTCGTACTGCCATGCTGCTATGGGCCATGACCCACCTGTGAGCATTCTCCTATGAACTTAAAGTTTGTGGAAACAGGATCTATAGACAGAGATCCTTCTGTCCTGATGGCTGCTGCTCCCTAGTCCCCTCAAATATTACCTTCTTCAAAGAAATTAATCAACAAAGACCCAACAATAAATCATGTATGTGGAAATCCCTCAATTTTTGGATCCTGAACCTGCTTTTCCAGAATTCCCTGGATCTCTGCTGTCTCTTGAAAGAAAATGATTCTTGGTCTTTACTTCGTGCCTCAAATTCAGTTTCTTGGGCAAGACTCCAGGTTATAGTGGGTGAGAAACGTTAGCGGAGTTGTCGTGATTCTTAATCATGTCCTCTTGAAAGAAACCTAATCCTTTGGTCAGAACTTGTTACATGGCCTCAACTTAACTACAAAGAAAGGAAAAATATAGAAAAGCATATGCATATTTAGTGAGCATTAACTCTTTGCCAGAGTATTTATGTATACACATATATATGGGTATTTATTTATGGATAGGCATAAAAATTCATTAAAGTACTCTGAGAGTTTCACAATCTATCATTAACCAGTAACCATGAGGAAATAAGTGGGATTGGGTGGGCTGGTGAATAAAGATTTGTAAGATTTATTTTATGTATATCTGTATTATAATCTTTTCAAAAAGCTTATTTCATACCTTATTTTTTAATTTTCGTTTTTAAAGGGTAGTACTCATTTATTTTTTCCAATTTCTCATCTTCCATTTACTTATCAGTGTAGTGAATGAAACTCAACTTTCCGTCCTACCATTTCACAGAAATAACACTCACGAGTCTCACCAAGGACCTACTAATTGTTAAACTCAGCAACCCCACTTGAGTTTTGATTGTACTTGACCTCCTGTAGCATTTGATACTATCAAGCATATGGCCCCTTTTTGAAACGCTTGCCTTACATGACATTACACTCTCTTGCTTTGCTTTCTACTTCTCTGATTACTCTTCTTCATTCTCTTCAGTTTTATCCCCTTCCTTGTTGGCTTCTTTAATTGAAAGCATCCATGCAAATTCCTGTAAGCCATATTCTCTTCCTGAGAAATTTAACAGTGCTCAGAGACTGAATGTTTACACTTTGAAGATACAAAACTGTGCACTGCAGTCAGGGCCCATCAATTACTCTGCTAAACTGTCTTCTTACAGCACTTCCTTCCTTTAGGAGCCTCCTCTTCAGGATGATGTCAATACCTCTTATGTCTCCCTGCTCTCTCATGGTTTTCTGCACTGAATTTCTAATGATATGCCCGAGAGTTCCATGTCAATGTACAGCGGGTAACTTAAACACTGTATCTAAAATCCTGATAACTCACTATGCTCACTATTGCAAGTTTCACGTCTCATTCACATCATTTCCTAGGGGGTGAACTCACAAGAACTTTAGTCAAAAGGGGTTGAAATGGAATCTCCCAAATTTACCAGCTATGTCTTTGGGATATAGTTGAGAACACTCTCAGAATATTAGATTCATCATCTAAAAGGGAAATATTGGTAATAATAATGTTTGTTGTGAGAAGATGTTTACATGATAGATATGCAAGGATATACAAGGGCTGTCCAGATAAATAATCCAGCCACATATGCCTCTATTTTTCATATTACATGGTTGGATATTTTCTGGAGAGCATACACACACACACACACACACACACACACACACACACACACGTATCTCTCTCTATATATTTACAAGGTATATAAAAGATTTTTATTATGATCTTACTAGACACTGAGTGAGACTGGAATCCTTGCTTAAGAATTTATATCATCACAGCCTCTCCAGCACTTGTTCTTTCTTGTTTTGTTGATAACAGCCATTCTAACAGGTGTGAGGTGGTATCTCATTGTGGTTTTGATTTGCATTTCCCTGATAGCTAATGAGGTTGAGCATTTTTTCATATGTCTGCTGGCCATTTGTATTTCTTCATGGGAGAAGTGTCTGTTTAGTTCTTCTGCCCACTTTTTAATTGATGGATGGACCTGGAGATCATCATGCTTAGTGAAATAAGCCAGACAGAAAAAACCAAGAACTGTATGACTTCACTCATATGCGGAATATAAAACTGAAAGCAACAAAGAGAAAAGAAATGAACAAACAAACAAACAACCTATGGACACAATCAATAGTTCAATGTTTATTTGGGGACGAGTGGACTAGGGTGGGGAGAAAGGGGAGGGGGTGGGAGAGGAGGGGGGGAAGCTAAATATAAGGTGATGGAAAGAGAAGTCACATTAGGTGGTGAACTTATTATACATCAAGTTGACAATGCACTGTAGAATTGTATGCCTGAAACCTATGTAATCCTTGCTAACAGATGTCACCCCAATAAGTCTAAGAATAAAAATGAAAAAAAAAAAAGAATTTATATCATCATTACTCTCCCCACAACATGCAATTAAAAGGTTATCAAGGCCTATCAATCACTCTGCTAGATTGTCCTCCTAGATCACTTTCTTCCCTCAAGGACCTCCTCTTTTGGATGATGACAATACCCCTTATTGGTCTCCTTGCTCCATATCTCAGTAGCATTTACTGGCTGGCATAGCCATCAAAATAATTCTCAAATCCATTAACACTTTAATCAAGGCCTTACACAATCAGAACCCAATCCCTCCCTCCAGCCTGACTCCTCAGCACCAACTCTATGCTCTAAGTTGTTTTTTTTTTTTTTTTTTTTGGTTGGTTCCCTGACTGGCAAGTGAACCCAGGCTGTGGTGGTGACAACACCAAAACCTAGCCACTACACCACCAGGGAACCCCCTGATCATTTTAAGTATTGTGCTTCTTCTTTCAAATCTTCTATACCTTTACTCACAGTGTCCCTTTGTCTAAACACCTCTTCCTTCTTCCTCCTTTATGTGTTGAAATCTTTCTCAAAAGTTTATTTCAAAAGATTCCCCCATCGTTACACATGTTCTAGTGACCTCTTATTCCATAAAAATTTCATTGTCTCTTCATTTTCACTTCCATGGTCATTGACTTTTACTTCTCTGTTATCCTTATGTCATGCCCATTTATATCCATTCAATTATTTATTCATTCAGCTAATCTGGTCACAGTGGAACTGCTCTGTCAGGCACTGATTTATTCCAGTGACACAAGATGAGCAACTTGTGCACAACTGTCTCTCTCACCCTGTTTAAGTCCCTGGAAGACACTTCTGAGTTTGTTCACCTGTCCCTCTTCCTACAGTCCAGCTCATTCTCTGCACAGAATAATAGATGGTTAGCAAATGCTCATTGATCAAGGTAGGCCAGTATTTACACGTCGTTTGTAGAGTCTGTCTCTAGAAATAAAGTGTTGAGTCAGAAATACTTTCTTCAGAATGCTAGTTCACCTATGTGTAATCTAATTCCCTTTCAATGTGAAAAGGAAGAACTAGATTTATTTTTCTCAGGAAGTTCTCACCCTCTCCCTGTGAATTCTGTTTCTGCCATACCTATGAGAACATAGTGAAGGGAAGGATGCCTACATTTAGGTTTCTGTGGAATTATAGTTTCTCAGATCTGGAATTTTCAAGGTACTTCAAAAAATATTGCCCTGGATATCTGCTCATTGAGCCTCTGTGGAAATACTTAAACTATCTGGGACCTGTGGGAAAGATACCAGTCCCAGGTGTGCAGCCCTAGGTCAAGGTGGCCCTGACTTTTGAAACCTGAATGGCTACAGTGTTACCTTAAGCTCCCACTAAATCGTCTTAAGGAGGGAGAGAAAAGAGAATGAGGAAGCACAAGGGAGTCACGGTAGGAAAGTCAGAGAGTGCGTGTACAGAGCAGGCAGGGGCCAAGTGCAGAACTTAGAATCCGTGTCCTAACTCAGCAGAGCCCAAAGAGGAAGGAGGTTTAGTGCCAATTTGTGTTTCACAGCCTGTAAATCATGTCGGCACTCCACCGGGTCGAGACATTTTCGCCATTTTTGTTAATGCCCTATTGCACCTCACACTCACCTTGTCCACGTACAGTGAGAAGTGTTATTTTCTTCTGTTTGCAGACCCTTACATATGTAAAAGTTCTCAAAAAATTATTTTTTTCTGAAAAAGCATCTGACACAGACATTTAAAAATTGCTTTGTATTCAAATCTTTGTTCTGTTTCTGAAACTTTTAAATATGTAATTCCCTGTACTGTAATAATTCTAACCTTGTAACTTTACAAGAAAAAATGAGCAAATGCTTTTAAAATAATGATAACCTTTCTTTTTCAAAGTCAACTGCTGATCTTTTTTAAAGGGGCAGATAAAATTATTTAAAAAACTCTGGATTTTTTTGGGGGGGTCCCTGTGCTGCTACTAATTAGTTATATGAATTTTTTATTGTTACTATTCTTGTGTATATGATGTAAATAAAAGGGCTTATTTTTAATAAAAAAGGGAGAACTATGAATTTATAATCTCCAGAGGAAGGGAACAATTACATAACTGCAATAACAAATGCACACATGTAACAGTTTTTCTGGGGAAGAAAAAGTTTAACGTGGGAATAGGTCATCACAGTTTTTAAATCCGGATACCAGGTTTTACTTTCATAGCAAAAAAAAATCTTGAATATAAGGTTTGATAGTCAGGGAAATCAGCTTAATTTTTAGCAATTGCATATAGTTATTTTAACATTTACCATTTGCATAATTACTTCAAATCTATTACAATTAACAGATTAGAATTATCTTTAAACACATTTGATGATTTGTGACAATAAATTGTCTAGATGAACTAAAATAAAAGGACTGGCTTAAAAAGGAGAGAAGAAAGGAGGGAGGGGGGAGGGGAGGAGGGAGAAAGTGAGAGGTGAGGAGAACAAAAAGGAGAGGAGACAGAAAGAAAAGAAGAAACGCCATTAAGGAATTCAGGGCTGATGGGAGAACTCT
Source organism: Lyroderma lyra (assembly GCA_004026885.1). Classification (NCBI taxonomy): domain Eukaryota; kingdom Metazoa; phylum Chordata; class Mammalia; order Chiroptera; family Megadermatidae; genus Lyroderma; species Lyroderma lyra. Next base: position 175,809 of record PVJL010000705.1, on the reverse strand, counting down.
CGCAATAGCTCCTGGGGCGATGTGTTCTCCTGAATATGGAACAATGGTTTGACCTATAAATTACAACAGAGTACTTGAACTACGTAATGTAAAGTCTGGCAAATGGTACTTGATCCCCAAATGTCTAGGTGTCTGATACTGAAACTAGTTTCTTCAAGTATTTGTCTAAAAATGAGTGTAGTTAACATTTATTAAGCACTTAGCGTATGTCAAATATTCCTTTGTTTTTTTTTTTTAAATGAGCATTACGTTCTTTAAATAAATCACTCCATGAGGTAATTATGATTGTTATTCCCATTTCACAGGTGAGAAAAACTGAGGTTCTGGGAAATTCAGTAACTTGCACAGGTTTGTACGGTTAGAACACGGCAGCCTTGGGCGTTTAAACCAGGTGTTGCGCTTCGCAAACCCACGTCCCTAACCATCATCTCTGTGAATATGAAAGAGCACGTTCTGTTCGGAAACTTTCTGTCAGTGTTGGGAGACCAAGGTGTGTTCATCTCCTGCAGCAGTGATTCAAGACAAGCCCAGAATAGCCACAGCCATAGTCCCAAATAAACACCATCTCGTTTTCCCAGCACTTCCTTTTAAATCACCATCTTAATAGGCTCTGTGTCAGCAGATCACCTGGCAAAGAGTAGTTAAGGTGTAATTTTGGACAAAAGCTTTGTGCTCAGGAAGACAAAGTATTCCTGCTGTTACTTCTCCTTTCTCCCACCCCTACCGGCCACGTTGCTGCAGTTCAGCCTCATCCCTACTAGCGCATTCATTCAGGTCTCAGACAGAGAAGCACTTAGTCCAGGAAAGTAAAATATTGGTGACTCTGAAGACCTGTGTTTTAGAAGCGCCTTTCTGGTCTCAGTGAAATGGCTTTGGCTTCCAAAAGTGACGGAGCTCAGTGAAAAGTGTCACATGGATTCAAATGCTCTTTTAGTGTTTTTGCTGTGAAAAGATGCCTCTTAGCAAGGCTTCCTTGATGTTCACTCCTAATGCTGGAAGTGTTTTGCAGATTTTATGGAATTCCCCACTGAGAAATAGGAAATGCTGCCCTTACACAGCCCACATTTTTAATGATTGAAAAGGCAATCAGCACATTATAGTTGCTCAATAAAGTCTTGTGGAAAGGAGTTACGTTTTATCAGTGGCTCAATTCCAAGGAAAACATCTGCTGGGATGAAGCAAGTTCACACTCAGGTGTTGCCTGTGTGGCGTGTTTAGGCCAGGTGTTGAATCCGAACTGGACAAAGAAAAGGTAAGTATTTCAGCCTAACTCAATCCTAGTGACACCTTATTGTTAAATCATAGTGGCCAGCTTACTATCCCTGTGAGGTGCACAGAAAACACTGCCTCCATTCCATAGGTGAGACGATTGAGGCTGGGGACAGTAAGAGTGACATCCGTGAGATTAGCCAGTTGGCACAAGTCACAACCAAGACCTGTGAGAAGGAGATGGACCCCAGGCGGCCACCCCGCACTGGGAACTCCAAAAGGGAACTCCACTGAAAGCAGACGGCCGGGTCTGTCCTCCACCTCCACCCAGCCCGCCTTCCCACAAGACTCACTCACTCGCCAGGACCATTCAGAGCCATGTACGTGGTGTTCATGAAACGAGAAATACAACGTCAAAGAGCTTAGCGATGGAGCTGCTCCCTCCAGGAAGGGTGAGAGGACTCGCACAGACAGTGGCGTCTCAGGGTACAGATGATGCAAAGGAGGAGACATGGCAGCAAGGCAGGCCTCTCCATGGGTGGGGGCGTCTCACCTCACTCCCTAAACTTCATTTACTCCCCAGTGCACAATTGTGACTCCCATGCTCCTGAGAGTCCCCTTGGATCTGCTGGGTCACTGTGCTACTAACATTCATAAGCTACTGGGATGGATTGTTTTTGGTTGTTGTTAAGAAGGGATTCATTTTGCATAATTCTTCCAATGCAAATTAAACCCAACTTTGAATATTACAGCTGAATACTTCTACTGCTGCTGCGCGGCGGGTAGGGGCTCTGGTTTTGGCGTTGTACTCTGCCATGCAGGGGCTTTGCGGTATGTGAATCAATGCCCAAGTTGTTTGTGGTTCAGCGAAGGAATAATCCCAGACTCTGACCCCAAATATACATAAACCTGAATTCTTCATTTTCCAAAACTCGTTGGGTGTCCCTTCGTGTGAGGTCAGAACCTCAAAAGCCAGGAATTTGGCTGCATCTGCGAATAAGGAACACTGAAAATGAAGTTGGGCATCTTCTACAAATATAAATCTGCTTTGGGTACCCAAGTAAGTGCGGCAAAAACAATGTGTTGATTTGCAGAATTCTGGAAAATTTCAGATCTGACATATGTGAATTATTGTACGTCTCTGCTGGTGACAGAACCTCTAAGACCTCACTGCGACAGGAACCGACCTGATCCAGGAACTGAGACCCATATTCCAGGACCCCAAGACATGGTACCGGCCCTACACAGCCAAGGTAAGTCTGGAAACGCTCGAAGTGATTAACTCTCCTCTGGCTCTCCTCCACGTCACAGCAGCAGCACTCCGCAAGGGCCAACACACGACTTCGCAGGTGAACTAACCATGTGCTGAAAACCCTGTAGTCACCAACCCCGCATTTCTGGGCCCTGATGAGTGAGTGGGACATTGGGGATACTCAACGACAGTCACTGATGGGTGCTTACACTGAAGCTCTGTATCAGGCTGGCTTTGAAAACCTTTTTAAAGAACAGGGGTCCGGGAGTGCGGTTTGTCTGCCCATGCAATCAGCCTGGATCTCCCCCGCCCCTGGTCGTGAGGAAGGGAATCACAACGGACTTACCGGGCTGGAGGGGAGAGAGGACTCAGGGAAAAGCAACCTGGTTAACCTGGTGAAATGATGGCCACGTGGTTGCCTTCGGTAGAAAAGACATACTGAACACGTACACGAGGTGCAAGTGTGGCCACTTCAGTGCGTTGGCGTCCATGTGTACTTTACTCTCGCTGGACGTAACATGTACTCATAAATACTCAATGAATGGCAGAAAGGAATACATTCCATAAAAATGTAATCACAAATGCACGACATCAGCTCAGAGGAGTGGAAAATCACTCTCAATGTAAGAAGCACATAAGGCTTTTCAGTCAGAATTAAAGAAATGACGTGAGACCCGTGAAGGTGCAGGACATCCCAGGACAAGAAAATATTATTTTAACAAATATTTTATATTGTAAACAAATAATATTAACAAAGGCACAAAACTAAGGGCATATGAAACTACCTGCTCGGCTAAAGGGACAGAGTAAGGGATGAAGAGGACATTTATGTTAGGCCGATTTGTTTAGAATTCTTTCCTTAAGTGATTCGCGAAGGTGTTTACGTATCTGCTTATCAGACAAATACGTTATGACAGGGACTGTATTAGGATGAATAAATATGACAGTTGAACATTGCTGAGGAGACCATTGCTATTGTTTAAATGCGGGGTATTAGGGCAAAGACTTGCTTCATGGTCCTACGCAAAGGAAAGAGACAATGACACCAAGCATTTGGGGCAAATTCCCAGAGAAACTGGTGGCACCATGAAGAGATTAGGGAAACCAGGAAAAGGAGAAGCTTTGCACAAGAAAATGAAGGAGCCCAGCCTCAGATCACAATTCTGACCATCTAACTTCAACAGCAGTTAGAAATCTAATCTTGAAACCCAGGAGAAAGGCTAAGACGGTAAATAGATTCTAGAGTCATCCGCTGCCGAAACTGACAGATTGCATGAGAGTGTTAAGGAAGTGATTGCAAACGGAAAAGGCAAGTCAAGGACAAGACCCCAATATCTTTCTTTTGGGAGTGAAGATCTGGATTTCAAAATAGCCACTGCTTCACCAACTGAATATCTTTTACTTCCAAGATATAATAGGACAGTTGGCAGCGTGCTTAAGGCAGACGTTCTCAACACGCTGTTCAGCAGTAGTTAGCATCTCCTTTCTCTAGAAATTGGGAGTTTCTAGCATTGCCCTAGTGTGTTGTGCACGATATTGGTGATGGGGTTGATGGTGGTGGTTATACATCTGTGCATGTGTGTTTCTGTGGGAGGGTAATAAACCGATTTTCCTTATCGGAAAAGCACTAAATGGAGAAATGGACCCAACTTTCCTCACTGTCATGTTAACAGTATTACTAAAAGAATGATTAGTTAAGTGCTATGCATTAGCATTTACTCTTACCACAACTGTTTGAAGTGGGAATTGTGACCAACTACACTTGGATAGATGAGGACATGAGAGTTAGCACAGTTCAGTGTCACTGTCACTCCCAATATTGCAAAACTAATAAGCAGCAGAAAAATGTTCTAATGACTGACTCTAAAACTGAGATCTTCACCATTATATTGTCCTGTTTTGAGGTTATTTCTGAATCAATGCCAAATCATAGTGTGCTAATTTCTCTTAATATCATTATTTATGCCCTATTGAAATAAATAGTAAAACAGACTGTTTTGGTGTACAGATCTATGAATTTTAACTCATGCAGAGACTCATGTAACCGTAATCAGGATACAAAACAGTTCCATCACCCCCCAAAAGTCTGTGGCTCTCTCCCTTTGTTGTCAACCACTCCCCGACCCCCAACGCCTGGTAACCACTGATCTATGTTCCCCATCACTTTGGTTTTCTCTTTTTGAATGTGTCTAATCTAAATGGAATCATAAGGTATGTAATCTTTTGAGACTGTCCCCTGTCACTCAGCATACTGTTTTTGAGAGCCGTCCGAGTTGTTGCATATATCACCGGTTTGTTGAGACGTCTTCTGTTGTATGGAATCCAGTCAGTTTATCCATTCACCAGTGGGTGGGCCTTTGAGTTTTATCCCATTTTTTAGCAATTATGAATAAAACCGCTATAATCATTCTCATGCATGTGTAAACATAAGTTGTGGATTTATTGGATCATGTGGTAAATGTACTTATATTATTTCTTTTTAAATAGCTTTTGAAGTAAGAGCAACTGGTTGTAACAGAGCAAGCCATCTTGGTTATACGTGAAGAAACTTCTTAAAAAATACACAGCAAGTGAAGAAAACAGGGGCCCACTGGTATAACTGCTGTGCCACACACAATCTAGGGAAGAGTCAGTTGAAACTCCAGAAGTTCACAGAAACCATCTATTCAGACCATTCTCCACAATCTATCTACCAGGTGAGTGACTGAAGGCGCCACACACTGTGACTTGTCACATCATTGGTCTCTACATGACTGAGGCCAGGGAAGAATGTTCTGAAAAGGAAAATAAATGCTTCTCTCAGGGGATGCCACAACCTTAATGAGAGTAAAGCTAATAATTGCACTTAGAATGTTTTGAAAATGAAGATATATATGCTGTGTTTGAAACTTTGAGGATTTTTCCAATGGCATATATGAGTATGTTTATCGAAACTTTCTTCATTTCAGTGTTCTAAAGTTATATACATTAATTTAAAGTCTACTATAAATATTTAAATATGAGCAATATCCATTTGTAAATATAACATCACATAAAGAAGTTGGGAAGTGTTTTCTGGGCATGTTGAGGTCATTATATGTAAAACAAATGTTTAATCCTCACCAAATATCCCACAGTGTTAATAAGAATATCTCAAGTTACACTAAACAACATGAACTATGATAGCTTATGAAGTCTACATATTTAAGAGCAATGTTCATTTGTTATACATCTAGTCATTAGTATAACACATTTGCTCATTAGTTGATGTCATGTAATTGCTTCATTTTAAGGTCTGCTGAGTTTGGCAGATTAAAAAGTTACTAAAAATTCCAGTATTTTCCCACTGAAAAAGAGAAACATAAAGGAATGCAGTGGTTGACAAAGGTATATTTAAAGATAAAGTTCATTACTACCTTAAATATAATTTCAATGAAGAGAAATGCTATCTTTGGGAGAGGGGAGAGCAGGAAGGGCAAAGATGGTGAGACTCCTGCCCATTTTACCTAAGGTTATTGATATAATTACACAGAAAGCAATTGTGGACGTTCTGTTTCAGGTTCCACACAGCAAGTGTTTGGTTGTTAGCACTCTGTCCTACCAACAAGTAAAATGCTGAACAGACTGAAAAATCACCAACTCCTTTTAGATTCATAAGAGATAAGAGGACACAGAGACAACTGTTGCCCCCAAGATTGGAAAGACAGAAGGGGGGATGCAGGAGTCACAGCTTGCTGGAGCAGAGACTGGAGAGAAGCAGAAGCTGGGAATGAGGTGAAAGGAAACCTTGCAACTGACACCTACTGGAGGCTCAGGGAGGCCAGTCTGGGAGTCAGAAACTTCTCTTCTTTAACTTAACATCGTTAGAAAGCTACGACCCGATCACAGCTTCCCCTACCTCACATAACTCCAGAAAGCAGCAGTGGCTAAGAGGGCCACCACAGATTTGCCACCTCTGTTAATCTTCCATGCATTTTTTTTTTGGCGGCGGGGCAGGGCAGCATGGACCAATGTCCAGCTCACCCTGTTTAGCTAGTGAAAGAGAAGACATGTTCTACGCAGACTGCCCTGTGCTTCTTTTATAACAAACACAGATAGTTGTTTTTAAAAAGTGGAAGAGAATGATGAGAAAACACCCGCTTAGAGAAAAGACCAGACAAGTGATCTGGATGCAAAGTAGGGACCTTCATGAAGAGGCCAGGAAGGGGTGGGACCCAGAGCACAGATGACACCCTGGGAAAAAGCGGGTCCCCACCACCTCTCTGGTGACAGCTGGCAAACTTGATGCTTTCTGACAGACTAGTTCTTTGCAGATTTCTTGATAACCACGTGCAAGCTATTGATTTAATGTTTAATGCTGTTTTCTTGCAAATGAAATACATGTTTTTAATGTCCTGAGTGACCCCTTGGTGGTCTCTTATCCACTCTCTAAATGCATTCCAGTGTCTTATTCAGGTCCTGGGAAACAATTCCACTGAGGACAGTGGTGTGGTCACGCTTACCACCCAGGACCCATCCTGCTGGTGACCTCCGTCTACAGCTGATTTGGGCAGGCAGAATGTGGGAAGATCTTTGATCAAACAGTAATACAGCACGGATGATGTTGGAAGATGACGATACAGAGGAAGAAACGCTTTAGGGTAAGGAAGTGGAGAGGAAGTGAAGCAAGAGTCAGAGTAGGTATGCGGGGGCTGGAGATAAAGTCCCGGAGTTCTGGCTCATCATCCACCATGTACAAGCTAGTTGCTTCTCCACATGGCGGCTGCTGTTGAAAGACCTCCGCTCACTTCTGAGTAGAGGCCAGGCCATTTTCATGAGGCTGAAGGCTGGAAGGAGAAGGTCTTCATCAAGAAGAAATGACTCCTAAGACAGTGGAGACTTGAAGGAGTGTTAAAAATAGGACGAAGAGCTCAAAGGGTCCCAAGTCTGAAGGAATCAGAGTAAAAATCGAACCTGGGATACTAGAGCAAGTGCTCCTTAGCAGAGAGGTAATAACAGATACTAGCATTAATATGATTTTTGATCAAAATAAACTAATTGACCATTATTTTTTCCCCATCTTGTCTCAAGTATAACATTGTTTTTAAGCCAGATGGTCTAGAAATAGACACCTGGTTTTAATTCATTGATTTACCTAGGATTAACATTTGTTAATAGTATCAGTGCAAAATTCTACAGAGGGCCTGGGAGAACGAGGAGTAGCAAATTGTTGTGGCACAAACCGCTGTGCCTACCCTTTAAGAACACTGTGCCATGGAGACCTAAGTGGTCAGTGTGAAAATACAAGCTCTTTTTGATTCTTGTGCATTCAGACCAGACATGCTAGCACCATAACTATTCGCTTCTCAAGGGCCTTATTTCTCATTGCTGGAGGGCTTTTACTGGCCTTAAGAGGTACACTACCTCATTCACAGTGGAACACACTTAAAAATAGCTGAAATGCAACATACACACTCATTACTGTCCATTTATCCAGCCGACACATACCAGGGGGAGTAGGGTAAGTACGGCTGTACTTACAACCAGATGTAACTTTTGTAAATGCTGTTTACCATGGATAATCATGGTGTGCATCACTCAAACTCGCATGTTTCTGGGAGCCACTTTCTAATTTTTTAAAAAATAAATCATGTTGTACCAATCATATTAAAGAAAATTCTGACCTAAAAACATCAGTATTCCTGAACCCTAAAATACCAAATATTTATTTTTCAAAATATTTATTAACCATTGTTCAAGTGACGACATAGTTTCATAGTTACAACCATCATATATTCTACTTCAAAGAGTACGATTACATCGTTTTCTTTGCCTATGTTTTTTATAAAGTTTTCAGATTTATAATTTCCAAGTTATTAATTAATGATGTGGAACCGACAATGTCTCCCTGCCTAATTTAAGGAGTACTTATTTATAGATAGAGAATAAATACAGCTATAAGATAACTATAGATGTTTACTGCTAAGGCTGTGTTGAAATAACAGAGATTTTTGGCTATATCACTATAACCAGGGCTAAGTCTTTGATTTGGCAGTCCAAGTAGTTTAAAATTGATTTTGTTTTTGTGGCACTATATATTGAGTTTAGGCATGATTTTCTGGTACATAGTAATAAGCTTAGACATAGTGTGAAAATCTATCACAAGTGATCATCTGTATTGTTAAACAGAAGAAGGAAAAACGTACCTAAATGTACTTGTGGTGCACCTATCACTAATGTCCTTAACGCTGAGTGGAGAGACTCCTGTGAGTACCTCGAGAAATGTTTTGAGATTCCATAGGCCCTTGTACTTGATTCTTCAGCTAACTCTTTTGGTCGATGACAGCTGCTCTTGCAATTAGCCCTTCCCCTGACCTCATGGGCAACCACAATAGCCTTGGAGATTTCGGGAAGGGAAACTATTACTTTTAAGGTATCTGGACAAGACCCGCATGTGTGCAAATTAATAGGGTAACTGTTTTCTGTGTTTTAGTCTCCTTTTTCTCTCTTGGTTACAAATTGTCCCCATCCATATGTGACAGGCACATCTGGTTAGCTACTCTAATGGGTGAAGAAATGGATCCAACAGGAAGGGGAAGCCATATAATACTCCCCGGGAATGTCTAAAAGAGGATTCCTCAGCCTTTCTCAGAAAACAGAAGTCTTAAGGGGACATCCTAGGCTGAAGGATAACTTGCTTGCTAGTTCAGAAGTAGACTATGTAGAATAAGATGATACTTACCAGGATGGGTCAGGAATATAAAAATATAATATAAGAAACACCATTTTTAATTGATTGAAATAGTTTGTAATGAACTAAACTTCCCTCTCTCTGCTTGTCACCCTCGAATCTCCCCAACTCATGAAGGGATTGTGGGCTGTGAATATCCATTTTCTTCACGTCTCTGTTTGCTTAGTCCAAAAGGCAGATTGTACCTCGGAATCTAGCTTGGAGTCTTTTTGGAGATGGTGAACAAGCCCCGGTTCTCTCTACCCTCCATACTGCCTTTTGATTTCAGTAGAGTTGTCTACAATCTCTGAGATAAAGTGTTGAATTAGAGAAGGTCAACCATTCAATGACTCATGTCCACATAAGGTGGACACATAAGAAACCGAAGAGTGAAGAGTAGAGTTAAAACAGCAGGGAAATAATGGCTGAGGAAGGAGGTGTTAAGAGCAGAGTAGAGGGAGATATGGTGCTGGGAGCTGTGGGAAAGAGAGAACGGAGATATTGGGCACCAAGCTTCAACACAGGTGAGTGGTGGGCTCTTAGCAGAAATGACCCGGTCAGCAACAATGGTGGAAGCTTGGGTACAGCAGACTGGAATACTGTACAAAAACATTTTTCCAAGCCCTTTCAAGGCATGGCATGTACAAACTTGCCTATACAGGGCAAGGAGAATAGGAGTGACTGAACTAAATGATAGTCTCAAAGGAAATAGAAAAATGAATGCTCATTATTTTCCTAAATGCCCATGAAAACAACATTTCTGAAGTGTTCACCCTTCCTGGTCATACTCCCAGAATCTTTCATAATGAAGAAGAATACACAAGTACCTTTGTCAACTACATTTTGTGTATTAGGACAACCCTGCCTATATTACATTTTAGAAAAACTTGGAAATATAAATCAATAAACATCAGGAAAGTTGAGTTGATAAAAAAGGACGTTTTTATATAGTACTGGCCAAATAATCCAATAACATGTTATAATCAAATGATGGTGACAAAAAATATTCTTTGGAATTAAAGCTTTAATCCACTTCTGTCCATTATAGTTATATATGACAACTGTATATGACAAAATAGAAAATGCTTCTCATTTTTACTCTTTGACCTTCTTTAGTGTCCAGGGCACATATGGAAACCCCTGGTGTGAAGAATATGATGACTTTATGGATTAGGTATTTACATGACAATATACTTAGTGTGACAACGGGGGCTACCACATTACATAGGCAATATTTCATCAATGTTTGTCAAATGAATAAAGAGTAAGGGAGAGGAGCAACAAAATGGGCATGAGGGACCCCTGAAAAACTGCCCTGGAGATTCCAACAAATAAAACATCTGTAACTCAACTAAGGACTCCCTGTGCAATGCACAGACACAGCTAAGAGACCTGCTGGTTGCATCAAAGTAGCTGCAGGTGGGCAGAGGGGCAAATGGAAGAGAAAAAAGGGAAGCACATAGACGCAGGCTGTGTGCGGGTCCCCACTTGGAACTCTATCGCTGGGGGAGGGAGGCAGATAAAGGCAGCAGTGGATGAGCATTCTGGACCTCACTCAACCCATGGGACAGAGGAAAGGAGGCCAGAGGCAGGGGCCATAAGACACTGCAACCAGACCTCACTTTGGCCCCCAGGAGGTGCAGACCTGGTGCATAAGACGCGGTGGCCAGACTTCATTCCTGTTCCAAGAAGTGGGGAAGTGACAGTCGCGGTGAGGAGTTGCCACCCAACCTCACTCCAGCCCAGGAAGGGAAGGAGAAAGGGGATTGTGGGTGTGCTTCTCAGCTCGCAACCAGCACTGTCTTAGGGACCAGCATATAGGACAGCTGACCCCAAGGCTCAGAACAGAGACCACAGGGCAAACGGAGAACAGACAGGCAGAAGCCTGCACTGCCCACGTGGCCCTCCTGTAGCTCCAGGCAGAAAACAAAAGCTGGAACCCTGGCCACCATGCCCCCTTTCCAGACCTCTGCCCTCCCAGAGTTAGCAGCAAACCCCAAAGAAACCACAGCAGTGCCTGCCGGGTCAAGGAGCAGAATATCCAGAGAGGCTGCCAGAATGAGGAAACAGAGATACAGCTCAAAATAAATCTGAACAGCAAAAAATCACAGTGAACATGATGGAGTTAAACAACCCATCAGAGACAGAGCTCAATACAATGATTATAAGAATGACCAGAGAAATTAGTGATAATTTCAGCAGAGAGATAGCAAGTATAAACAAAGACATAGGGACCACACACACACACAAAAAGATGAGGCAGAGATAAAGATGAGAGTAACTGAAATGAAAAAATGACATAAAAGGAGTCACCAAACTAGATGAAGCAGAGGCATGAATCAGTGATTTGGAGGTAAAGGTAGCAGACATCCAATCAGAACAACAAATAGAAAAAAGAATCCAAAAAAACAAGAATGGTTTGAAATTCCTTTAGGATAACATCAAGTGCAACAACATTTGCATCATAGGAGTACCAGAAGGGGCAGAGAAACAGCAAGGGATCGAGAACATATTTGAAGAAATAATGACTGAAAATTTTCTAATCTGGCAAATGAAACAGACACACAAGCCCAGGAAGCACGGAGAGTCCCAGCAAGATGAACCCAAATGGAAACACACTGAGACACATCATAATTAAAACAGCAAAAGTTAAAGGCAAAGAGATAATATTAAAAGCAGCAAGAGAAAGGCAAATAGTAACTTAAAAGGGATCACCTATTGACTGTCAGCGAATTTCTCAGCAGAAACTTTGCAGGCCAGAAACTATTCAACATGATGAAAACCAAGGATCTACAACTAAGATTAATGTATCCAGGAAGGCTAGCATTCAGAATTGAAGGGCAGATAAAGAGCTTCTCAGACCAAAAAAAGTTAAAGGAGTTCATTACCACCAAACCAATACTACAAAGAATACTAGAGGGACTTCTTTAAGATGGGGGGGAAAGTAAAAAACAAAAAGTTATTATGATTATTATGATTAATAAAATGGCAATAGCCACATATCTAACAATAGTTATGAGTGGAGTGTCAAACAGAGGAAGACAGATACAAGTTGACTTGGCTTATAGGTGAAATCCAAAGAAGAAAATAAACAAGAGGAACAGAAACAGATTCATAGATGTAGGTAACATTTGATTTGTTGCCAGATGGGAAGGGAGTTGGTGGAGGAGGTAAGAAAAGGGGAAGGGATGGAGAAGTTCAGTTGGGTGGTTACAGAGTAATAGTTATGGGGATGTAGGGTATCACATGGGAATATAGTCAATACTGTTGCAATAACCATATGTGGCATCAGATGCCTACCAGATTTGGTGGGGTCAGGGGAGGAGTGCTGGAGAATGAAAAAGGGGGAGAAATCAGAAAGTTATGAAATAGTCGCAGGGATGTAAAGTGAGGCACAGGGGACACGGTCAATAACACTGTAACAACTATATAGGGTGTCAGAGGGGAACCAGATGTATCAGAATGAGGATTTTGTAAGTTATATAAATGGTTCACCAGGATGTTGTACACTCAAAACCAATATAATATTGGATGTGAAATGTAATTGAAAAATAAATAAATAAATAAAAATAAAGTAAAGGGAGTTGCAACAAGTATTTAAATAGTACAAACAACTGTCAAATAAATGAAAAAAATTAAAAATAGTTCTAAGGGGGGAAAATAACCTCCTATACAAGGAGACCCAAGTGTAGACAAGAAGTAAGTCATTAATGACAGTGATCATTCCAGGAATGCTTGATGAAGTTAGCGTTTAATAATGTTTCCAGTAGAAATAAAATTTAAATCTTCCTGTGAAACATCATTTGGCAATGAGCTGAGTGGTCTTTACCCACAGAGGTCAGGGAGCGCTCTCTGGAAGACAGGAAGAATAGATAACACTTTGATCTCAACTCTCTTCTGCTCACTGCCAAGCCTTCTGCATCTGTCTCCATTTAAGCTGCATCAGAGCAGCGCCTTAGAGATTTTGGATTAGCCTCAAGTGACTGCTTTGACAGTATTAATGATATTAAACCAGTAAGTACATGGATTATTCAAATTGGTATCCTTGAATGAGCTCAAGACCTTATAGCAAGTAATGTCTAAGTGCCAAAAATTTTTACTTAATTAATGCTAATAGCATTGATCTTTAATGCGAACTTTTCTGTAAGACAGTTAATTGTTAGTTTCTTTAAAAGAGAGCTGTAACTTGTATACCAGTGGTTCTCACCAGGAGTCAATTTTGCCCCCTGATTTTATGGGACGTGTGGCAATGGCTGGAGATGTATTTGGTTGTCACACCTAGAAGGGGGGTTTACTACTGGCATCTAGTAGTTGGAGGCCAGAGATGATACCAGACCTCCCATAATGTACAGACCAACACACTTCCGCACAGCAAGGTAGGTCCAAAGTGTTTTTAGTGCCACTCTTGAGAAAGCCTGGTGTACAAGTATGAAGATAAATCATTATGCAATTTTAGAGAGCACACAAACAGCTAAAGACCCTTGGAAATTTTGATTAATGGTCATGAAAAATTCTGACATAATACTTTCTCCTATGTCTAAACTACTCCCTAATAATAAATTAGGCATCTTTGACGCTGCATTAACTGTTTAAAACCACTAGGGAGCTATTCAGTGTGTTACTACTTTGGTGCATTAAATACAGCCTTAGGGTATTTAAAAAGTTAAGAGAACTTTCAAAAGTAGCTAATTTACAACTGAGCATTAAGAGAACCAACACATGTGAAAAAGACATAAATGCACTCAAAAGAAACACATAAACAAGCTTAAATGTTCAGAGGACATAAAATGATCTAAGTTAGGTGTTTGTGTGTGTGTATTGAAGGGAGGGGGGTCATTAGTTAGGAATGCTAGAGGTGAGTTTTGATCTGGGTTTAAAAAAATTGTAGATTACTTAGAAGGACATTTTAGCAATTTAGTAGCCCTTGTTAACGTAAAACAGAAAGTGGTTAATTGCTAATTCAATTTCCTGAGGGTTTTCAACAAATAAGAGTTGGGAAAAAAATGATTAGTATCTACTGAGTGAAAACTCTTTAAAACTAATTCATATTTCAGTTAATTTAAAATGAATTTTTATGATAATGTTTAAATATGATGGATACCTAGAATATAGTTGATTACTTTAATATAAAGCTGCTAATTCAAAAAAAAATTGTAACATTGCACCATGTCACATATTTAATACACTAATTGCATGAAAAGAATTGACAAGTTTTAAAGGTAATTCCTTTAACCTTGGGGGCTTGTGAGTTTAAATACAGTGAGGGTGATTTTTACTTTTGCTTTCCACAGATATTTCTGGTTAAAAGAAGAAATTATACCTCTGATCCTTCTCCTTCCTTGAATATTTAGTGGGGTATTTTCTGCACATGCAAATAGAGATGGGAGGCAGAATCAGCCTCGGTCATGAAAACCAGGAGATGCAACATCAATAAAACAGTATACGTAAGAGCAGGTAATTCTCATTTCTAAATATGCTTCACATATTGACCTTGGTAGATATTATATTTCATCTTTTAGGAGACTTTGAGGAGTAAAAATAATCAGGACTGAGTGATTACAAGGGCAAATTAAGAATTGTAGAGTATTACTTCCTCCTCTGCCAGGGCCTTGCTGAACTTTTGACTTCCATTGTGACTAGACTTCCAAAAAGAACATAATTACTATCACAGCCATCAACAGACTTGTGAGAATCAATTTTATGTGTCAATATGGCTGAGGCTTGTTACCCCGATATTTGGTCAAATATTATTCTAGATATTTCGATGTATCTTTAAGATGAGAGTAACATTTGAATCAGTAGATTTTGAATAAAAGAGATGACCCTCCCTAATGTGGGTGGGCCTCACCCAATCAGTTGAAAGCCTTAACAGGAAAAAAAAAACAACTGATCTTTCTAGAGAAAGAGGGAATTCTATAAGCAGAATACCTCTGCACTCA
Source organism: Lyroderma lyra (assembly GCA_004026885.1). Classification (NCBI taxonomy): domain Eukaryota; kingdom Metazoa; phylum Chordata; class Mammalia; order Chiroptera; family Megadermatidae; genus Lyroderma; species Lyroderma lyra. Next base: position 160,721 of record PVJL010000705.1, on the reverse strand, counting down.
AACTGCAGTTGTCTTCTGGGTCTTCTCTGGGCCATCCTACCCTACAGATTTTGGACTCACCAACCTCAGAATCATGTGACCCAATTCCTAAAAACAGATATGTCTCTATTTATATGCATAGATATGTGTGTGATACATTTATATACACTCTCCTTTGTTCTACCAACATTGTGTATATCTTCCCATGTACCAGGTACTGCCGTAGTGGCTGGAGATGGGATGTAAGCAAAATCAGACATTATCCCCGTGGTTATAGAGCTGCAGCACCTACAATAACCAAGCTAAAAGTAGATTTTAAGGTAAGAATGAATAAGAGAGATAAGGAGGGATATTTTATAATTACTAGAGCTAAAAAGGGACAATTGAAATATATCATAAGCCTAATTTGAGTATGCCTGATGCCTGACCCAAATACATCGGTGCAGATTACAGAACCAAAAAGGTAAGTGGATGAATGTACAAAACTGGTGAAAACGTTAATATAGCATTTTCACTAGCTGATAGAACAGGTGGGTATAAAATGAGTAAGAATATAGATGAGGATCATTTACAAGGATCACAAAATTTAAAAAGGTTGACCTAGTTCATATACATAACTCGGTATACAAACAACTCAGTAAGGTGTCATAACCTCGACCAGTTTGTGCCAAGTTGTTTGTACAGCGCTGCCAACATAAGCACACAGCGGCAAGTTCACGAACTTAATTGTCAGAATTTGGACATGAAGACAGCTCTGATGACCATTCCAGAAAGAGTTCCAAAACTGCTTTGAAGGTTGGACCAGGCGCTGGCATTGTGCACAGCTTCCCAAGGGGAGTGCTTTGACAGTAACCATAGTGATATTCAGCAATGAGGCACGTAGCACTTTTTCTAGGATGAGTTCATGAAATTAACTGTCCGACCATACATACACACACACACACACACACACGCACGCGTGTGCGCACACACTGTCCGGAAAGCATCCATCCATGTAATATGAAAATGAGGCATTAACTATTCTTATTATATTGAGAACAGTTGGATTTTGTCTGGACAGCCCTGGTATACTCGTATACACAACTGAATTCATCATCTTTTGATGAGTACATAAAAATATATATATATATGTGTATGTGTGTGTGTGTGTGTGTGTAATTGAGCTCATCATCTTTCCATGAGTACACGGAACATTTATAAAATTAACCATGTAGTTGGTCATTAATAAAGCCCAAATTTTTTTTTCCCCAAACTTCAGATAATTCAGAATACATTTCTGAGGATTTTGAGAGTAAGTTAGAACTAAATAACTAGAAATCCCTAATGGCCTGAACATTAAATAAAACATTAAGCAATAAATTTTATGTTAATACATGAGTTGAAATAAAAATCAAAAATATGAAAATAGTTTTTAAATGAGTGGTACATTCTATGAAGAATGCAGCTAAAACAATGCTTAGAAAAAAATCTATGCTTGACACACACATATTACTGAAATAAATTGGTAAACTTTCATCTCAAGATACTACAATAAAAATAGCAAATTAATTTTAAGAAAGTGGAAGAAAATGAGTTACTAAGAATAAAATAAGTTACAAAAAATAAATTTTTAAAAAATTTAAATGTACCATAGAAACTTCAATGGCTTCATCATATAACAGGAAATAATAGTGATAACCCTCTAATATTAAAAATAGATGAGTAATATCAGAATTAAAATGGAATCACACTTCAGATGGTATAAGACACCAAAAAGTTATTAGTAACATATTATAAGTACCAGTAAATATGACAATTTGCACTAAAACTTTAAAGATCCATTAAAATAATGGTTTGCCAACACTGAAAAAAGAAATAAAAATCTGAATAATTTAAGATCTCATAAATAAATTGAAACTATTACTAAAGACTTCCTCACCTAAAATAACCAGGCCTATTTGGCTTCATTGGATAATTCCTCCAATAATAGTAGGTAAAAATAACACTGATCTTGGGCAGACTCTTTCTAGAAATAAACAAGTATTCAAGATGTTTACATTGAAAGCTCAAAACATTATTGGGAAACAATTTAAAAGACAAATAAATAGAGGATATTGCATGTGCATGGATTGAAAAGCTCAACATTGTAAACATTTTAAGTCTTCCCCAATCACTCTATAAATTCAATACAATCAATAAAAAAATTGTAAACTCTTTCTAAAATGCACATGGAGATGAAAAGGGCTGAGGATAGCCAAGGCAATGTGAAACTACAAAGTTAGGAGTCTTATAATAAGAAATGTCTAGACATAATCAAGTTATAATCATTAAGGTCATTCCATATTGATTCAAACAAAGACAAATTGACTAATGGTGCAGAATAGAGTCCAGAAATCAGTCCACACATACAAACATCTGATTTACACCAAAAGTATGCTAGAGTGCAGTAGATAAAAATGATCTTTTCAATAAGCAATGCTGGGTCAATTTGTTATCCATATGGAATAAAAAAGTGTTCCTTGGCCCCCATTTCATATCACGCACAAACACAATTCCAGATGGATTGCAGATTCAAATGTGAAAATAAAAACAATAAAGCTTTTAGAGGAAAACAGAAGGACATCCTTGTGACTCTGACATTGGCAACAATTTCATAAACAAGACACCAAAGGACTCAGCTATAAACAAACAAAGAGACAAAGATGAATTTGTTTTTAAATTGAGAACTTGTATTCACCAAAGACAACAGTGAGAGAGTCAAAATGCTACGTAAAATGGGTAGAAATTATTCTCAATACTTATATCTGCCAGTGAGCCACTTTCAGAACACGCAAACAAGAAATTAATAAGATAAAACATACTGCCAAATAGGAAGAAAAGGATGTTAAATGGCTAATAAACATATAAAAAACTTACTTAACAATCATCAAGGGAATGCCTAGTATAAACCACAATGTGATCAAACTAAACACACACCAGAATAGCCAAGTTGAAAAAGACATTCAATATCAAGAGTTGACAAGGACATGAAGCACCTGGAACTCTCAGACACTACCTATGGGAATGTAAGTGCTTTATTTGGAAAACTGATAGACTCTTCTATAGGTAAACACCCACAGATCCTACGATGCAGCAATTCTCCTAAGTGTATACCTCATACACAGAAGAAGGGAGCTCACATGTTTACCAGGCCTAAAGTGCAAACTACTCAAATGTCCATGAATGAATGAGGAAGTTGTCACACAGTGACACAATGGAATTACACAGCAATGAGGATGAGTGATTTATACTTACGTGAAAAATACAATGAATCTCACAAATAAAATACTGAGCCACAACAAAAAACGTCAAGCACAGAAGACCACATGCTATCATACTGTATATACTTCCATTTATTTAAAGAGTACAACACAGCAAAGGTAATCTACACGTAGAGGTCACGGTGCTGGTTACCCACGTCAGGCGAGTGTCTAACCTTAGAGAGGGAGGGATCTGGACTTAAAGGAAGCACCAGGGCAACTTCTAGAATGCTAGTAATGTTATGTTTCTTACACTTAGTGCTGGTTACATATATGGGTTCAGTTTGTGAAAAGTATTAAGCTGTACCCTGGTTGTGTATCCCCTTTTTGGTGTATTAATAGGGCTGAGGCCATGGCTTCCTCACTCAGTAGCTAAGTAAGCTTGGGCAGGTCCCTGTGCTGTGCCTGTTTCCTCATATGGAAAATAGCCATAAAAGAGGACTCAGTTTCAAAGGATAATTGTGGGGATTAACCGACTGAATGCATTCAAAACACATAAAACACCACTCCGAACAGCTGCCACTCAGTGTTGCAAAGAATGGCTCATAAGACACCTGTAGCTAGAGCTCAGCTGAAATTTACTCACATAAAAAGCAGCTCCATCATATACACATTGTCCTTCTGAAAGGAGTTTAAAAAGGCGAAACCCACACACGGTCTATGAAACAGGAGAGCCCCAGCTTATTTTATGCTTGTGGAAGCTGATTGACTTAAAGAATATGGAGGAGGGCAGTTTTCCCTCAAGCATACTGGAAGAGTTACTGGGGAGACAAGTGTAGTGATGTGTGGATTTTCTAAGGATCCTGTCGTCTCTCCTTGTAAGGCTGGTATGGGCCTTCTGTGGGTGCTTCCACTGTAAGCTAGATCTGCGGTGTCTCTCCCATTATGACTCTCAAGCTCCTCTTCCGGTCAATCACAGCTTCCAGAGGAAATAAGCTGAACTTGTGTCATCAGCTGGATGTCAGTTCAGAATAACTGTTCTGCAGTGTTTTGAAGCACCCGCAAATCAGGTGGTAGAGGCAAGTCACATGAGGAACATCACATTGTCTTTAGAAATACTTAGAACTCACTTTGTTGCAAGTGTTCTTATTGGCCTTAGCCTAACAAAGAAGAATAGTCCCGAGCATTAGTTAGGCTGACTGTAGATAACCAAGTGACCTTTTATCTCCATTGATTAATTGATTGCTTTACTTTTTCTGAGTTGCTTTCTCAGATGAAACAAGATATTTTGGTAATTGCATAGACTCCCACTTGGATGGCCAGTAAATGATTGAGGGGAAGTCTAATGCATAGAACTATTTTAATGGATTAATGTATGCTGGTCTATTAGGCTTCTAACATTTGTGCTATTATATTTCATTTGCTGTTTGGGTCAGTTCAGGAATAAATAGCAGAATGCAGAGTTTACTTGGGCAATGCCTAGCCAAGATAGAATTTTGTATGAAACCAGTAAAATACAGTGTCTCAGACTCTTTCTAATACATTAACATAGCTTTATTTCAACTAAATACAAGCAACCTTAAAGTTTGCATTAAAAAAGGGCCAGATAACCTTATGTAAAGCACAGGCCCAATTATGAGGTGATGAACACAAGATGGCATCTTATTTTATAAGAAGAATAGCCCCATGGGTACAAAGTGAGGGGACACAAATGTTGCTTATGGTCACTGGTGTGTACCAATTATTGTCTGGACTTTATTGTTCTCATTTCAGAGGACTAACTTTCGGTGGAGTTAAATCATGTGATCATTTCTACATAAGGGAGAAAATAATTTAACCCTAGGTCCAGTTAAGACATGTAGATGTGTTGGGTTTGTGACATTTATTCTTCTATTGAATACAACAGGAGATGTGATTATCACAGAGGGGTGACATTGGGCTTTGTGTCTGGCTATAAGATTCTTATTAGAGGGTTCTGGTGCCAGTTCACAAATCCAACATTTGGAAAGATCAGAAATTGCTGTACATGTTTGGGAAAGGAAACTTAGGGAGTTGAAAGGTTTATAGGAAATAAGATAGTTGAGAAAAAGGCAAAGGAGATGACATGGTTATTTTAATTATGTAATGTATTGAACTAACACAAAAGACAGAATATAGTAAGCAACCAGAGACAGAAAATAAGAAAATATTAAGACTGCTACCCTGATTATAGAATTTAACTCAAAGTTCTTAGAAGGAAGTAATCTACAAATATCATAATTCTTGATCCAAAGATACTTGAGACAACCCTCTACTTCTGGACTGAAACAATTTTGAGGCATTTCAACACATTTTTAGCTTCAGCACTGGCTCTCTAGAGGGAATAGATATACAGGCAGTAAGATCTGTAGAACATTTATACAGTTAATTATGGATCCATGAAAATTATGCTCTGGAGTTGAAGCCGCCATTAATGTAATGAAAGTGATCATTTCCAGTGATTCCAATCTGTGTCTTTTTCTATTAATCTAATCTCCTGGTTGTAGATGAGATAGGAGTGTGACTAGTTGTGTCATGTTTAGGACAGCAGCTTACACTTGTTGGGCATAAGGCTGTGTATGTGACAATCATTTTTATAATGCCTAAGAGAATCAGAATAAAACACGGCTGACTCTGACATGGAGACGTCCTTAGCTTGCTATTGCTGTCAGAAAAAAAGCTAATTTAATATACACAGCCCTTAAATTCCTTTTTCTCTAATTTTCATATGGGAGCAGGGACTTATTTTTCCAAAAGCTTGCCTTCAGTATAAATTCCATTCCTCATGACCGAGGCAATTAACTTAAATAGCTGTTTCACTCCCACATGCCAGGTTGATCCCAATTCTTGAATAACTGGATTTTCAGTGCCTTAGCTTTCATCGGACCAGAGAGCCAATCCCAGATTCCTTCCATTTCCTTGACTTTTGCTGTGTTGCCTGCTCTCCACTCCCAGTCCCAATCTCTCTAACAATTAGGGGCTATGACGGCAAACCTCTGACTAAATCCCAAAAGGAATATATTGGGTAGTTCATGGAATTAACAGGAAATAGGAGAACACAGTTCTTAAAATGGGCAGAAAGCAAAGGCAGCCAGAAATGCTAAAAAGACCCCATAAGAAGAAGAGCTGGTTAAAAATGCCCACAGGATCACTTGTTCAAGATGATGCCCACACTGTGACTAGCACCATCACTACCGCAGCTAGGCTCTGGCCGGCCCTTGTGATACCACTGCTACAAAACCCCTGGGCCCAGAATGAGTGGTTTTCTGTGCCTGCATCTGTGCGTCACTCCTTTTAAACTCGAGATTCAGGGTGGGAGCATTAGAGTCGCTGAGCTTAGATTCTGCTTTTGTGTTCTAGATGCCAGAGGTCAGGGAATTATCGAAGGCACGAGAGATTATTCCATAATAAATACCAGGAAAGTGTTAGATCCCGGCAGAAAGAGAAAAAAAAGAAAGGACAAATTTTAACTAAACAACTTACAGCACCATTTCCTGCTAGATTTTATGCTAGATAAATAAATACCCGTATGCATACAAAGGAAGATACTGCAGGCTTTTGCAGAGGAGCCAGAGGGGATAAATTTTCTTTTACTTGTCTGGCTTAAATCTTGTATGCTTCTTGTCTCTTTTATCTGTTTACTTTGAGATATAGTCCTAACAACACAGTAAGGCCCATAAGGCAAGAGAATATATATCTTATGAATCTAGCATCTTCTACATCTCCAAACAGAAGATGTTGTAGAGGATATATCCTTAATAAGTAACTATTGATTTATCGATTCTTTCTGTCAATATCTCCTTAGGCACCAATTGATTTATGAGCAAAAAGATAAAGGCTGGCATGTCAGAAGTAATGCGCAGCTGTGAAGGTAACTCCGGATACCAAGCTGTGGACAAGTTCAGAGAATGTGGCATTGAGTTCAGTAGGTATGAAGAGGACTCATGGATATTTTTCCTTTGAATTCCAAGGAAAACAAATGGAAATCACAATCATTAAAGGGCAAAAACTGAACCTACATGATTTCATTTTTTTAAAAAGCATACTCAATGCAACTATAATATCTACTCATTAAAATATCATACTTAACTACCTAATAACGTGCAGTGTTTTTGCTTGCCTGTTTTTCTTGTTTGTTTGCCCAACAGAATAAGTAAAGGAACAAGATATTAGTTTATCTCATCCTAAAACCAAATTCATACACCGTTAGATATGTGTAAGTTTAACTTGTAAATCTAGACATCTATGGTAACTGAAATAACTTTGTAAAGTATTTTATATTAGCTCACTTCATGGCCTCCATTTTTGTGTTTGCCATTTTGCGCTAATTAGTCCTGACCAATAAAACTATACTGATTACATTGACCCCAAATGATAAGTTTTACTTACACAACTAGGGCAAGTTATTGCAGTAGCAGGTCTAATTGTATTTTCCAAGCAAATTCTGAGGGGGCAAATTCTTACCAAAAATATATATTGAACTCTTTAAAAGCCAAGAACATTTCTTAATTAAAATGTCATTGCTGAAAAATTCAATTATGCTTAAATGTTTACTCAGCTGACTGTGCTGACATACAGAGATGTGTTTCAACATGACGGCAGTGTTGAATGGTCTAGAATTTTAATATGCAGAACTTATTAGTGATTATGGAAAATAAGAGGCAGATGAGCAAAGGTCTATGTAACCTAGGTCATGGGTAAAAATTTTAAGTGAGAAAAGCAAAGATAAAAAAAAAAGTAACTTGAAGTCCTTATCTTACTTATTATTTTAGAAGAAAAAATAACTTGATAAGAAGGCATAAAAGTAAGCATGCTAATACTCGTACCAATCAAAATAAATATGTGTTTGCACGCAAAGATATTTGAAAACCAGACCTGGTGTGTGGAGGTGAAGTGTGCCTTGGGAGAGAAGAATAAGGTTGATTACCACATGGTAACCACAGCCACCTTGTGTCTTTAGGAAGAATGAGGTTGGGGTACCCCCAAGGCAAGCATGCCATGGAGAATGGACTGTTGTAGTGTTGTCAGTTATAATGGAGATGATAAGGACCAGATACCCACATGCTCTTCCTGACCCCTATCCAAGGTCCCAGGCAGACGATGCACAGAGGAGTCTCCAAGGAAACAGGGCAATGCTTATGATTAGACAGAGCATTCTGTATTGAAATCACTCAAGGACTTGTGACTCCTGAGAAGCTGGAATGAATCTACTGAGCCACCAGACTCACCTAGCCTCTTTACTGCAAGTGCCCATCCAGAGGAGATATATATAGTAAGTGGCCTTGCCCTCATTCCTTTCACCCAGGTCAGCACCTGAATACCAGCCCTTTGGATCGCCTCCCACTGTGAGGAGAGACATACAAAAGGAGCCCAAAGAATACTCCAACTCAGACTTGAAACAGATGAGGCCTCTTCAACTGATCTTTACTAATATGCCTTGCCATGCTTCCCACTTAGCCTTCCTAAAATCGGAGAGGTCACTGGTTTGCAATGTGGTCAGCACATTGAAATCACCTGGGCAGGTTTAAAAACCACTGGTGCCTGGGCCCTACTCCAGACATCCTGATTTCATGGATCTGGGTTTATGGCCTGGCCATCAGGTAGAAGCTCCCTAGGAGATTCTTACAGACAGCCAAGGGTGAGGACACCGACTAGTTAAGGGTAAGCAGCGGTTCTCAACCTGTGGGTCACGACCCCTTTGGGGGTCGAATGACCCTTTCACAGTGGTCACCTAAGACCATCAGAAAACACATATCAGATATTTACATTATGATTCATAACAGTAGCAAAATTACAGTTATGAAGTAGCAACGAAAATAATTTTATGGGGGTCACCACAACAGGAGGAACTGTATTAAAGGGTCATGGCATCAGGAAGGTTGAGAACCACTGGAATAGTGGCAAAAAACGGAGACAATGAGGGCATGTGGAATCTTGAACAATACTCAAGAGACAGACAAAGAGAAGTGACCTATTTGTTCTAAATGGCAGCAAACCATGTGAAAGGGCTTTTGTGTTTCTTTGCAGAACCATGATCCATTTATTACCAATTCTGATCACCTAATCTACTTTTTAACTCTGATGTGAAGTGAGGAATAGACATCTCCACCATAATGAGATTCCTCTAGATGAATGAGGGTTTGATTATTGGCCTGTTTGCTGTTATTCAAAGATACATGTGCTGAAATTAACTTATTATCAGCATTCTCTTCAACAAAGTTGGGGGTTTGGTTGGTGTGAATAAAAAGAGAAAAGCCTACCCCTTGAAAGGGTATCTTTAACGATTTCTGTAGGCAGTCAGGATTCCGCAGAACAAAAATTTAACTTTTTACTGGCATATCAAACAGGAGCTGGCTGTAATGGTCAAGAAATAGCTGTGCACACAGGAAATATGATGAAAGGAAGGAACTCAGCACATGGTTAATATTACATGGGTGGCAGGAAACAAAACTCAACTCAAATGGGCCTAAACAATATAGATGTACTAGGTTTGATAAAGATGAGCTGGAACTTTGAGCAAACATAATCAGTTGGGAGGGTCTATGGGAGGAACTAGAGCTTAGGAAAGTTCTCACATGCTATGTAATCGCAAAAACCCTACACACACACACACACACACACACACACACACACACACGAGAACCCTGTAGGAAGAGCTCGATCTACATTTGTAATAAAGCTCTATGGTTCTAACCTCCTTGTTTTCCCTTTCACAAAGACCCCTCCATCCCGGCATGCAGGCCAGAGTGTGCACCTAGCTTGCTACGTCTGCACACACTGGGTTGCAACTCTTTCTTTTTCCTGAATAAATCCTTTTGGTGACAAAACACCTAGTTGACATTATTTTTTGGGTAACAGGTCATTAAAGATGGAAATCCTAGATGTAAGGGAGATTTTAGATGAAGTTTGGTCAGGATTCCAACTCAATTTCTTTGGAGGCCTCTGTTTCATCTTCTTTCTTGTACTGGCCTTGTCCTGAGTCCAGCTACCCAGAGGGTAGTGAAGTGGCAACCAGCTGCCATAGGGATTCCTGTACAGAGCTCTTTGGTCCGTCTCTTTCATTTGCAACAGGAAGAAATCTTGCTGTCTGACTGTGCTTTTGCAAGACTTGGGAAGGAAGCTGTACTTTCACTTCAATTCTCACCAAACAGCTCCCAGAATCTTACTGTCCCAAATTAGGAATGCTATTTCCATCCCTAAGCCCATCGCTATGGCTGGTGGGATGAAATGGACAGAATGCTTTGAGAAAGTCAGGGCCCACTCATGAACCTGGGGGCAGGACTAGCTTTTCTAGAATCATGTGAGTCCCCTGATATAAAACAAAAAAAAAAGCAACAGAAACTTCTAACAGGAAACCCATGAAGGAACCAATGTAGCTGGGTTCCGATGTAAATTCTGCCAACTGGTTTTCTGACCTCCATTGAACAAGTCAGTCACATTGTTAAAAATGAGTGCGTTTAACAAAGTGATCTCATTTCTAACATCCTGTTCAAACCTAAAATCCTTATCTTTATATCTCTAACATATCTTGCACCTGAGCTGCTGGTTTTCAGTCCTAGTTTGTAAAGAAGTATTTAAAGGAATAGATCTGATGTATACAGTCCTGGGCAAATTGTCAAAGGCAATTAAAGAGTGCCTCAACTTTCCTTCAGTAACATGCCCACCCCCCCATCTTCTCTTTAGCATCTACTGATGGAGCCACCTCCTTGTTTCTCTGCTACTGCTTCCCTAGGTGGCTGATAAATCAGAGCAATTGCTCTGACTTGTGTAAGAATGGATTTTCCTGTATTTGTTTTAAGACTTCCTAGAATAGTTCACTTGGCTACCACGATTCTGTTGCACTCAGAAAATGTTATGTGACACTGCTAAGGTAAATTTATTGAGGCTCTCAATTTTAATTAGATTTTTTCTCATATTTTCTCTGAAAAGTTAATCCCCTTTTAATGAAATTGTAAAATATAAGCAGATCTTACGTGACACTTTTATCACCTGCTCATGTGAGATCAAAAGTCTAACTGTACAGCTTCTAAAATTATACCAAATTTTAAGTGCATATTAAAATGGTAATTTTTTTTATCTTTGATCAATGGCTGAGCTTTAATTTATCTGAGCAAAATAAAACAAAGCAGAAAATGGTTTAATGCTGTATTTCAACATGTTTTATAGTACTAAGATATTATTATAGTGATTTTTATCACTGAAGTATATATAGTAGGAAGCAGAATCTTAACTCGAAAACTTAATACGTTGGTCTAAACTTTCCATTAGAAAAGAATCTGCCAAATAACTTCTCTATAATAAAAAAGGGAGATGCTTTCAGATTGCTACTGAGTTTTATGATGTAAAGTAGTACCTGCTGTTACAGTCTGGCGACTGTAAAAATCTAGTGCATGTGTGAGTTTGCCAGTTTAACAGTGTTATTCCTTGAGCTCAGTGACAAAGAAAATATTTGTACTCCGATCTCTCTTCCGAATTTTCCAAACATATTTCTTACAGTTAAGACCTGAACTAGCGTTTTTGGATCCATGAAGTGCTGTTGTATTCTCCATTTAATTGGGGCACCCCAGTTCATAACGTTTTAGCTTTCTTCTTTATTTATGATCAAAGTATAGGCTCACTTTGTAGCGTTACACTGACAATTTACAATCAGCTCATAAATGCTCCTAGTCTCGTGATTTACGGCGGCCCTCCTACTTTCTGTCCGTGACCTCTTTCTCCCAGGTCCCCACTCATAGCTCATCTCAGGCAACCAATTGAAATTCATTAGCTTAGGTACCTGTCGAGAAAGGAAAGCCAGTATTTAAACAATGTCCACCCTATCTTCAGGCCCTTGATGCTAGCATTTAAAAGGAGTGGAAGATAACTATTTGTAATGGTTTGGCCTGACAACTGCTTAGAATGTAACAGGACTTTGTGGATAATTCTAGTTAACTTGCACCAGAGGAAGGGAAAAAAAAAGCAAAAAACAAGTTTGGGTAATGAAATTAATTGAGGAAAAGCCAGTGCAACTGTCAAAAGAGAAGGACCTTGAGAAGAAAGGCAGCGTCTAAAGGTCAATACTCAGCGTGCTGTAATCTTTACCATCTGTGTTTGGGCTAGTAAGATTCTGAGACTGTCATAGGCACTCTTTTTTCTGAAAATAAAAGACAAGGGGAAAAAAAAGGCTTGCCCAACAGGGAGCCTGGATGTACTTAGCTGGATAGAAAATAAAACACTGTATGGTATAAAACAAAACACCTAATGGTATAAACTTCGGATGACCCTTAATTTTCTTTGCCCTGACCTACATGGATCCACAGATAGTTTCAGGAAAGTAGTGCCACAGCGAATTGAAGTAATTCCCTCCCCAATGGAATGGAATGTTCTTTTCAAAGGGGAACCCCAGGCATCTTGAATCGGTGTGAGCATTCTTCATTGTCTGACTGTATTCTGATGAAGGCTACCAAGGCATTCTCTCATTTTTTTTTCTGAATAAAAAATTAAAAATGAGAAGTAGAAAATGAATTTGGGTTCTCTTTATCTAAAATAGTTTGACAAATATATTGAAAATCTAGAATATTGTGATTCCATGTGTAGAAATATAAGTTTATCCTGTTACAACAGTAGTTAGAGCTTTGATGTTATATAGGCTTTTTAGAAGACTTACAACAAATCCACCAAATGTCATTGTTACTAAATCATAATTACATACCCTCTCATTTCTGTAAATCTGTAGTATTGCCACAAATGTTAAAAACTAATAAATTATATATGTAACATTGACATATATGCACGTATAGTGTTTATATATTTTTATATGTATATATACATATGTGTATGTGAATATTACATAACTATTACATATTGTTAGTAGGTCAATTATCATAGATAAATTTTGTTGTTTTTTTTGTTTGTTTGTTTTTTGCTTTTTGGTATGTGGGTAGCTCCCTGACTGGGAATCGAACCCAGGCCGCAGCGCTGACAGTGCCAGCGCCCAAGCCTTAAGCCACTACACCATCAGGGAACTCTTTTTTTTTTGTTTTGTTTTGTTTTGTTTTGTTTTGTTTTGTTTTTTGAATAGATAAATTTTAAGTGATTTTTATTGACACTTTGAGTATGCTAATTAATTAGAGTGTAAAATATTTTGTTTCATTTCCCACCATATATACAAAGTCAAATGTTTTCAAAAATGTTTTTTAAATATACGTTTTCATTTTTTCTAAAAGTCCAATTCTTTAAAGATTTAGGCTCTAATTCTAACATTTTCTGTAGCATAACAGCCATCTATATATATTACCTCATCTGAAGAGTTCATTTTTTATGCATATCATTTTATTTGTACCCACAAATCCCAGAGATTCACGACACACATGTGATTCTAAAGATCTATGATGCCCATGTACCATCATACGATAAAATACCTTCCTCACGTTCACTGCTGCTATTTCAACCACGATAGGGTGGCAAATTTTACAAAGCATGCTGACATCTAAACTTCATAGGTAAAGCCAGAGGTGACCTGATTTGTTGTTCTTGTCTGTGAATTCCTTGCTTTGTTTTAGAAACACGAAACAAGAGGCTTAGTCTCTGCTACATTTGTCACTGCTTCCACAGCCTCCGAGGAAAAGAGGATCCATAAAATTTTAGACATAAAAAATAATAACACTCTCCAAATGCTAGTTAATAAAACGCTCCACCTCTTTAGGAGAAAAAGATATTTTATTTGTATTCATTAGGGCGACCTAACCACTCTCTTGCATGCTTTATTATACCTCTCCTGTGTGATGTAACAGCGTGAACACATGAAAATGAAGCATGCAGATCGCATTGTTTGCTCTTTCCACGTATTTAAAACACATGTACCCTTTGTTTCTCCCTCCCCCCACCCTCCCTTATGGCTTCCTCCTCCTCCCCTTCCTCTCCTTGTTTCTTCTCTTCCTCCTCCTTGCTCCACCCACCAGTGACTCCCCTAACAAGTCATTTCACTTTTACATTCTGGAGGCAATCTTGCTGGTTAAAGCCCCTGTGAGGTTACACGACTGGATTAGGTTTATTTTCTCCTGGTTTCTTTGACATCTTGAGTTACATATTACTTGTCTCCACTGGTTTATGTTGACCTAAAGACCTTTTTTCTTTTTGGAAGAATGCATTGTTTTATAACTAATAAATGATGAAGAAATGATCTCAGTTAATGAAAATATAACTAAGGAAAGAAAATCTGGTTCTAGGGAAAGAGAAACAGAGAAAGAAAGAAGCTGTTTACACACAGGCTGGAAAATAAATGTCTCTTTGCGTTGGTTTTAGGGAAGAAATCTCACCAGTAACAAATGATACTGCTCTGAGTCCATTAGGTTGAATATTATATGTCACTGTCAATCACTTTGCAATCCACAGAGCAATAATTCTCCATAATAACTGCCAACTCTAGTCAATATATTTGCATCATTTTACTTTAGAGGCTTATGAAATGCAAATGAAAATTCTAATAATGATGCTTCTTATTTAATTAGTTCTGCCTGATGGATAGTCTCTTTCTTCAGCAAAGCCTTAAAAAGTAAAATTTTCAGTTCCCAGCTGGATATGGCTATTCGCCCATTCTTTGTTAGTTTTGCTGGCCCAGCCCCTTACTTTGAAGTTGTTGACCAAGGAGACAAGAATCATAACATGAGAAATGGGACCCTTCCTTGAAAAAAAGGCGCACTCTATAGAAATCATTGATTCACCATATTATTTGAGATCCAGAAAAAAAGGATCATAACCATATCGTATTCTTAATTAATTAAGAAAATCTTTGGAGAAAAGATGCTGCTTTCATCAGAAGTTAGAGCCATCCACTATGAGCATCCTGCTCTGTTACTATACCAGATGTGTGCACATGTCTTATTTTGGGAACGCGCTGCTCTCCCTTACTCCATAGTAATTCTGCTTATACACACACACGGTGGATAAGTGACACAGCCCTGGCAAATCCGAATACTCCCTTTCCCTGAGCACAGTTAGGGCTAGAGGCTGCCCAGCTGGTTGCTTGTAGAATACCCGTAGATTTTTGCTCTGCCCTACGGAAAGGATGCTCTGGCTCACCAGATTTCTACGCTCTTTCCGCAGTCTTTGATTCCATGGAGCATGACCTCAAATCAGGATTGCCAAGGAAGCATGGACGCTGCACTGTACTCAGGAGCCTAGGTTTAAACCATGAGGATGGTGTGTTCAACACTATGTGTCACACCCATGTGATGTTAAGAGCCCTTTGCAGGACTTTCCGAACTATCTTTATCACAGATGCGGCACAGTCTTAAACTGATTTATTTCTTTGGGTTCAGGTCATGGTATTCCTTGTTTTATTATTTTTGTTGCCTTTTCTTGTGTGACCCCTTTACAACTGCAGACTACACATGAATCCAATAATACATTTTGCAAAGAAGTGAAGCTGCTGTGGTAGAACCAACCAGAACTCTTTTATTTTATTAATTTTTATTTTTGCTGCACTTCCATTTTCCCAGTCTCTTGCACTTGTAGATCTGAGTCCTAAGGTTATTCTATGGGGGTACCAGTCTCTCCCCCCACACACAAACACATACACAGAAAAAGCTTTAAAATTACGAAATTAAGAAATTGAATTTTTGCATGTTTAAGAGTCACGTCTTCAGGCTCACTCATTCCATGTAATATACACATATTCCTATGGCATCGACTCTGTCGTGCTTATTCATTTCATTAATAAGAATATATAGAAATGGATGGATCAGAGAGAGAAAGGAAAGGTAGCTGCAGGCAGATAAGCACTGATGAAGGAAAGAACGGCCATAGATCATCGTAGAGTACATGAGTGGAGGCGAGGGTAATGCTGCAATTAGGGGGAGTCCTGATATGCCAGCACCATTGCAGTGGGTCTGTAAAGAAAAGAGGTTGGTTTAAGAGACAAGTAAGGATAACAGACATGGGGTCAGGAGTACATTTCATCTACTTTTCAGATCTGCTGAGGGACAGGTCTGGCATAACCAATTTCTTCCTTGACTTGGTATTATGTAGACACAGCCACTGCCGAAAATAAGGGTGGACCCACTTAGGGCGTTAAGGAACCGCCACCCACACCCATATGTCCTAATTTGTTTCCTGCCAAAACATGTCTTTGGAATTATGTAGGCTTGTGCTGAGTGAAAAATCAGGCAGCGTGTTCAATGGGATGTAGACAAATATTCAGAAACTCACAGGCTTGTGACTTTCCACAGGAAGTTTTGATTTGTGCTTTCAAATGAACCTGTCCAGGTGCTACTCAGAGGCTCATAGATTATAAAGATCAATCCAAAATACCCACAGTGATTGCTTTTTGGTTAAGATTTTGAATTTCTTTTAGAAAAATTTTAAATTGTGTGCAGAACAATAGGCAGAAAATATATACCACAGTGCTCAAAATATTTATTGTACACAAGGGTCTAGATAGGTTGTTTCAGTGTCAGGGGGGTACAAACAAAACACAAACCAAAGCCTGTAGATCACACTTAAACCCTCAGGGTAAATATGAACAAAGAATAGACTATATTTTTCTAAGGCATCTGGGTGTAAACCTTTTTTTCCCCTCTTTGCCAGAAACCATAGTGTTTATAGGCATGTTTTACTGGAAATCTGCTGCTTCTCACAATGTTTCCTGCACAACTGTCTTAGCAAAACTACATCTGGAAATGACAAGCGCACAGTTGTAAATCTGGAAGTCAGTGTGTTGTTGTAATAGCTTGCAGCTACAATATGGCCGTCTTGCTGAATGCCAAAGAGAGTTACAAAGACAGGGGCCAGCTGTAGCTACTGAAATGGATGCTATTTTTCTGAGGGGATAAAAGAGGTTATAAGAGGGTTATATTGTCTCTTGTCAAATTGCTAAATGAACCAGGGTAGCAATGAATGAACTGTCTCTTGGACAAATCTAATAATTTTAGAGACTGACCACCAGATTGGATTGACCGAGCATGGTTTGTTGGATGGTATGAAAACAGGTAGAGATCCCTTGAATGGCAGCTTTCTAGAATTAGGCTGAGTCCTAGGGGCCATCTAAGGCAGAGGTCTCCTTGGCTAATGAGCCTCCTTCCCAAGAGCCCCAGGAGGCCATCCTCAAGTATTAGCGTGAACATCACAGCAGTTCTCAGTCCTTGATGACTGATGTAATGCATTGAGGTCCCACACAAAGCATGCTATGTGGTATGGCTGAAACTTGCCCCTTGCATGTTCCTTTAAGTCTTTTAAATTAACTTGGGAAACGAAGATTTGTCACCATGGGAAGTTCATCAAATCCCATTTTTATATAAAAGCCACAGGGGACAATGACAGTAATAAATTAAGTAAACACTGTTTAGCAATGAGCGAAGTAAAAAAAAAAAATCAGGTAACATTTTATTTGCTTATTATTCATGACATAATTCAGTGTTAAATGAGTATTGGTATATTTAGATACATGGGCTTTGGTTGTAACATGCATGTATCTGAGTTTTATCATTTAAAATGGCTTACACTCTCAGTAATGTCTTCAACCCTGTGTTTAAACAGTGTGTATTTCAAATAACTGTGCCTTATCCCTTTTCTACCTCTACTTCATTTCTAGAATATTCTTTCTTTCTTCCTTTCTGTCTCAGAGGAAGAGCTGATTCTCTCTCTTTATTAGGCCAAACTCCTTTTTCCTCTATTTCATCTCATTCTACTTCCAAAGGGACTTTTGTATTTCATTTTTCTTGTGTAACTTCAACATTTAAATTTCCTTTCTAGGCCTCTTGTCCTTGCTTTCAATCATGCATAAATCTTACTTCTATTGAAGTGAAGGTGATCAAAAGTATCAACTTCCAGTTATAAGGTAAATAAATTCTGGGGATGTAGTGTACAGCATGGTGACTATAGTTAACCATGCTGCACTGTATGTTTGAAAGTTGCTGAGAGTTCTCATCACAGGAAAACAGTATTGTTATGCGAGGTGATAGATGTTAACAAAATTTGTAATTATCTTGCAATATAAACAAGGTGGGACAATTGATTTCTTGAAATCATCCTAGAAAAAGTGCTACACACCTCATTATTACTATCACTATGGTCATCTTTGAAGTTCTCCCCTTGGGCAGCTATCCACTGACGCCAAAGCCTAGTTCACCCTTGACGAGGTTATGACACCTTACCGAGTTGTTTGTACAGTGCTGCCAATGTAAGTGCAGGGTGGCAAGTTCACGAACTTAATTGTCAGATTTTGGATATGATGCCAGCTCTGATGGCCGTTCCAGAAAAAGAGTATCATAATTGCTTTGAAGGGTGGGACTAGGCATTGGCTTTGGTGCCTGGCTTCCCAAGAGGAGTACTTCGAAGGTGACTATAGTGATATTCAACAATTAGGCATGCAGAACTTTTTCTAGGATGAGTTCATGAAATTAATTGTCTGATCTCGTATATCCAATCATTATGGTGTATACCTTAAACTTATACAATGTAATATGTCAATTATATCTTAAAGAACTGGGGGAAGGGGATAACTTTAAAATGAATTATACAGGTTACTGAATCTGCCAGAATCAGAAGGAAAATAAAACTTTTCAAATAAGTGCTCTTGTAGGATCCATGAGGCATGATGGTGGCCAATGTCTGTGGTTCACTGGTTCTCAGTGTCTAAAAGAATATGCAGGCATAGTAGATGCTCACTAAATACTTGTCAAACAAATGAATGAAAAGAGTAAATGAGTAAATATATAATAAACATATATATACTAGCCATCTCAACTCCCTCACAATTTACAGGCCATTCTTTCCCTCATGTCAAATTTCTGAAAAATCACCCTGACCTGCTAGGTACCAAGTCATTTTTCCCATAACTTTTCCCATTTTCATTTTCTCATCTTTCTTATACATTTCACACTGTGGACTTCTCCATCACCAGCATCACTCCCTCAGCATACGCACACACACACACATATGTATATGTATATATACACACACATATATGTATATGTATACACACACACACACACACACACACACACACACACACTCTTTCATAGATTTCTCTTTTCCACCTTTCATGATGTGGCATCAGCCAGTTCTTACCTGAATTGTCTTCATCAGCTCCTTCCCTGCCTCTAACTTTTCTCAGAGACACATTCCCTTTGGTTCCAAATCCCTAGGTACTGAACTTGGACTTGTCTCATTTCACACCTTGGTGCTCTAATGGTCTCTCTTTCCTGAGAGGAAGGAAGTGGGTGAGGCGGAAGGGAGAAAGCAAAGAGGATGGAAAGACTTACACAGGAGAGACCTGTCATTGGAGAATACCTTCTAAGTGACCCAACACTCCCCTTGCCCCTCCCTCCACACCCTGTTTCTTTCTCACATGGTAGCCCCTCTACAACCTGCACTGGAATTGTTAGACCATTGATTTCTAGGCATGACCTTAGTCCCTTTGTCCTACCAACACAGAATTCTAGGGATGGGACCTCCAGAATCTATATTAAAAAAGAAAAAAGACGTAGATGATTCTAATTTGCAGCCAGGTTTGGAGACCACTGAAATATACAACATTATATAGAACAGGATAACTTTAAGAAAAAAAAAAAAACCTGAGGAATGCAAACTTATTCATTCAAAGGCAATGGCAGTTGGGTCATACATCATGACCTACATTTTGTGCAGCCTTCTCTTCTCCTAGCTAAAAAAAATCCTGTACTGTATGAAGTTAGTTGTCTTCAGGGTGTTGAAGAATTTTTTAAATCTACTTCTTACCTTCACTATTACTTCATTCTATATGAGACATCTCCAGCAAATAGCTATCTCTCAAGTTGGTAAAATATGATTATGGCTTTTCAAAGTAGTTTTCTCAAGTAAATACCACACAACAGATTCAAATGGTATGATCTGCTAAGACTCTGGCACTTCTGTTTCATTCAAAATTCTGCAATTCTCTGCTTCTCTTTTACCTTTATTTTTACTTTTTCATCTTTCCTTCTATATCTTTACTTTTCAAACTCAAATCAATTTCAATATTTCTGCTTTTCAAAAATGAAATATGTTCTTTGTGATATTACACATATTAGCAGCAAATGCACAATTGTTCTTAAACATGTAGGGCAGGGTATCGTTACGAACCTTGATATAGGACATGGTTTACTTGCACAGCACAAGCATATGAAAACAGGGCTAGTTTATGGCCATTCACAAAATTAGTGACAGTTCCAAGCAACAGCACATGTAGAGTAGAAACAGAGAGAAAAGAAAAGAAAAAAAGTGATTGACAGTCAATGTAGTGCTCATTGGTACTTGTTTTTAATGATACACACATAACTTCACTCTGGGAGACTCCTGAGAACGCAGTCCTGCCTCACTTCCTGGTCACGTTCCGCTCTGGCATTTAGCAATGATAGCGCTCCATGGGGGCCGCGCCATGGCATAGCCCCTACACGTAAGGACAGGAAATATGGCCACCACACATGGGAAAGCTCACGCCTTCCAAAGGACAACTTGGTCCAGATGCCACAGCTTTCGTATTAGGCCCTTAAGTTAGAAGAAGAAATATGCAGTCTTTAATGATAGCTACGCCCACTCATGCTTAGTTTCTACTCTGTTTTTTTATTTGCATTGTTTGTTTTTAGTGCTTCCAAGTCACGATTCTTTGACAGGCTCATCATAGACATCTAGCAGGGGACATAAAAAAATAAAAACGTAAAGTCTTAGAGTATTAGATGTCTGGCTATGTTTTAACCTTGACATTGTTCGTGTGACCCAACCTCAACTACATACAGGTTGTCTGCACTCTAGCTATCTCTGAAATTTGGGAGTCATTATCTATCTAGATGCAATTTGACTTCCTTCTTTCCACTTGGGAAAAGCTGTATCCTCGATAACATCCTTACCTCATTTTTTCTATGTCCTTTTACTAATTTGTTGATATTGGTCTTCCTAAATATAGTATCGAAAATATATAAGAAATTCTACTGTAAATAACAATTTTCAATATCATATCACCCAGAGCTACCTACTGTTAACGTTTTTAATACTTCTGCCCACCCCTTTTGCTTTTCTGTTTTAGAATTGAAATCATAATGTGTCTTTTTTTCTATCTTGATTTATTTTCCTCAGCATTTTATCTTAAGTATTTCCCATTTAATTAAAAACCCTTGATAAATATCATTTTAATGGCTTCACGATACTCTACTAAATGACAATGACATAATTTGTTTGAACATTTTCCTAATTGGGGGCATTCAGGTTATCCAAGAGTATGAATTGCATACATTTGAGAAATAAACATGAAGAAGTGTATTTGTTTATGTTTTAACTGATTTGTTTTCCCAGGACAGATGAATCAATGGATTGGAGAGTGTAATTTGTATGTCACTTGATAGGAGTCTTGCTCACTTCCAAACATGATTTTAGATTTTACCTCACTCCAGATTGTTGTAACTATAAGTAGTCAACGTTTATTTGTGAGAATTGTTAACTAGAGGTTATGGAAAGAGATTGAAGAGGAATACAAATGGAGGGGAGTGGTTTTCTAGAAACACCTACATTGAAGTTACTACATCCTTGACTAAATAATGTATACAGGTATAAATTTTAAATTTACATTCTGATCATAGGAAACATACCAGTTCTTTCAGTTTTGCCTTAGGAGCCGTGTTCAGGGTTCTTGCTGCCTGCTTCCTCTCCTACTTTTTAGGGAGTTTAGACTTGCTCTTTCCTTGTTCTGATGCAAACATCCTTGTGGGCCAGACAGCAGGGAAGCATCCCTCTTTTTTTCTTGCCCTGTTATTTGGGTTTTCACCTGGAACACAGCACAAGGTGCCTCTCTGATTGCTACACATTACTGTTTTGCCCTCAATCCTGCTCTGCCCTTCAGATTCTGCTTTGGCTGCCCACATTCTCTCTGCTTACCCACTCACAGATCCTTCAGGACAGCTCGAGTTAACAGTCGTATCCAAACTGTGGCTTGAGAACTATGTACTCAGAGGGTTGTCTGGTGTCACTGTTACACAGCCTTCCAGTGAAATTCCTTTACGGTGTGCTAAAACGTTCACACTCTGACATAATGCCCTATCTTTTCTCTCCCCGTGAAACAGCACCCAGTCTTCCCCTCGAAGCCCCATTTTAGAGCAGACCTTCCCCTCGGGGGCAGAGCTGAGGGAGCTCAAGGGCAGCCCCGACACTGCAATGGTGACTCTTCCCATGGAGCAGCCTGTTCAGCAAGATGGGTAGCCACGGCTACTCCAGCTTTTGGGTTTTGTGCGCTCAGAGTGGCTGATGGCGGTGAGATGGGCAAGAGCCTGAGAAAGTACTGCTTTTATTCTCAGCTTGAGGAGAACATCACTTCACTAAAAGTGGTTCGGCATCTAACAACGTTTCGTAGGCAAGTCCGGCATTCAGTAGTGAGCGTCACTGGTGTTCTGCGGGAGCCTTCACCAGCCTTCTTCTCCGTAAGTGACACTGCTGGAATGTAAAACATTTCGATTTTTAGAAACGCTGCTTTTACTTGGGCTGGAAGCCGTGATCTATGTTTCAGGTCAAAGGCAAGAACACACTTTTCCCTATCTGTTTCCTGTCTCCAAGTGATCAATCATTTATTTCCCAAGGGGAATGTAGTTCTTAGGCATGTGGCCTGTTTTCCATTGGCTTCTATTATCATTTGCTAATTAGATTACAACCTAGTATTTACTTTACTCTGTGGCTTTGAGACCTTCCCCTGCAGTGTTTTTCTGTTAGCTTTACAAATGCTGCACATCATGCCTTTCCCTGGCCTATTGTCTTAAACCCAGCAAAATGGGAACTTGACATTCACATCGGATTTTTCATGGGGGGTTAGGGAGGGGAAAGGTAAAAATTTAATATTAAATCAGTTCTGTTTTATGTTCAGACATGATTCAACTTTAAGGATATGACTTAGGAAATTTAAAGATTTTGCTATTCCTAGACTACATTAGGTTTTAAAATATAACTCCTAGCTTGAAGTGAAATCTTCCTTAAGTTTAATAAAAATTTGTTCTTTGACAGGAAATAGTGTCATGTCCCACTGCAATGATTAATTTTCTGTGTCGAGGACTTGCTAGGCTATTGTGCCCTATTGTTTGGTCAAACACCAGTCTAGTCTAAATAGTTCTATGAAGGTATTTTTTAGATGTGATTAATATGTAAATCAGTAGACTTTGCGTAAAGCAGATTACACTCCATACTATGGGTGAGACTCATCTAATTAGTTAAAGGCCTTAAAAGACTGAAGCCTCTTGCAGGAATCTTGTGTGCAGATTGCAACATAGAAATAATACCCGTTTCCAGCCTTTGCACTCAAGATAACCACTTTCACTCTTGTTCAATTTCTAGACTGCCCTGTAGATTTTGGAATTCTATCCCCAGTCAACATGAGCCAATTCCTTAAAATGAATTTCTGTCTTTCTATATGTGTATGGCCTACTCATTCTGTTTCTGTGGAGAATTTTGACTAATATACTCACTCACTCTGTCCCATTTACCTCTAAGCTTTTCTAAATTTCCCCTTAAGATTTTATTTATCAAAGAAGTTCCTCCAAAATGCTTTATGAATCCAAGGACCAATAAATATACTTTAGTTTCTATTCTGACTATAGAGGAATAGCTAACTTTATTTTTGTAAATTAAAAGCTCTTGGTACTCTTTGGGACAGTAAGCATCACAAGGGAATAAAAGATAGCCCAGATACTAGAAGAAAAGAACTTTTCTCAACAGCCCAGGGGAGGCATTCATTACGATGCGATTACCAGCTGTAAACGGTCTAAGGCCTGTTTTCAAAGTGGATAGAACCCTGTCTATGCAAGAGCATTTTGTAAGCTGTCTACAGACATCTTCTGTGTGCTTGGGGGAGTGGTGTGGGGCACACATCAGAACTTCGTGTGATGCTCTTAGGAGATTTCCATCTCTGGTCTGAGAGGGCTGCTTCCTGGGGGGCATCTCTGCTCCTGCTGCACGCATAACCTTCCCAGGCTACACTCACAAGTCCTCTATTCCTAAAGCCCTCCCCTCCCTGCTGTCTTCCACCACCATTTGACTACCACCGGCTCTTAGGAGGAATAGACTGGACAGGAAAGAGGGGGTTTTCTGGATCAGAGAAAATTTCCAACCAAATGGGCAGTCCTAGTTTATTGTAGAACTTCCAGAATATTCTAGACTCCCCACCTAGAACAGGTTTCACAGGATTGGTTGCCAATTTCTTTCCAGAATTCCTGGCAGGATTAATCATTTCTGTCTAATTCCCAAACCCCCAAAGTCTTTCTATTATAGTCTAAACTATGGCATGGATGACTTCAGGAGCAGACAAGTGGACCACCTATGAAGGGGTTCATTAATTTCTTGTCTCCTGTTGAGCATTTCATTATAAGTGGTGTGTTGGGGGAATGTGTGTAGGGTGAATATAAAATGTCCAGACCAGCTGGACTGTAAGACATTACACATGGCTGAGAACTCTAAGTGACACTAGAAAATAAGAATGTGGGGCTCTTCCTACCTTTCCCAAGATTCCAATTTAGTTGAGAATGGAAGATGAGAGATACCCCAAAACATGATGATAGTACCCCAGGCCTCCCAAGGTCCTTCAGTGCTAACACTGCAGGGGCCCCAGGCAAACAGGGCTGAGATAGTCACTCTAAGTATCAGGTGGGAATACCATGAATAGGGAAAATAAAGGGAAAACACCCAGGTGAGGCAGAAGGGTGACCAACCTCCTGGGGTGGGGCATTAGAATGGGGCAGATTTTCCTAGGCAGGAGGAAGAAGGTGTTTCTAGCAAAAGCTCAGCCAACACCCGGAAACAAGGCAAGATTAAGCCCAATGCTCCCAGAGGGCAGCAGACAGCACTGAATGATGAGGGAGGGAGACAAAGAAAAGATAAGACTGGAAAGGCTGGTTGTGGCCCGATCTTATCCTGTTAGCAGTGAGAACCAATGGATTCTGAGCAAGGTCTTGCCCTGATCTGAAGAAGGCTTGAGTTTTAGACTATAAAAAACATTGCACAGGAGGTAAGACAGACTAGAGTCCGGGAGATCAGGCATTTTACTAATTAAAGTTTGAGGAGATGATAAGATAAATTAGTCTGATTGCAGCAGCAATATAAAAGTAAGAACAAATATAAGAAACATGTCAAAGAAAAAGTTGGCTGAATCCTGTAAGTGATTAGGAATGGGAGTGCATAGAGAAAACGGAGTCGGTGATACCATCAGACCTGGAGTCTGAGTCGCTGTGGAAACGCGGGCAGCTCCTTCACTTCCTGGGAAAGCTGATGCCCTCAGCTCTTAAGATGATATCTTTCCTCGGGGCAAATAAAATAAGTTAGCCTACTCTTGCTGATGCCTTAGATCAGGGGTGTCCAATTTTTTGGCTTCCCTGGGACACATTGGAAGAAGAAGAATTGTCTCGGGTCCCCGATAAAACACATTAACACTACCGATAGCAGAGGAGCTAAAAAAAAGGTCACAAAAAATTTTCATAATGTTTTAAGAAAGTGTACGAATTTGTATTGGGCCACATTCAAAGCCGTCCTGGGCCGCATGTGGCCCGCGGGCCGCAGGTTGGACAAGTTTCCCTTAGATAATTTAGTGACTGGTATTGAGTATATGTTTGAATCACAGATTGACAACCTAACACATTTATAAGTCTATCTCAACTTAAATTTTATTTTTAGTTGACTCGAGCCAGGGTACCAAGTTTTAGCTTTTAATCCCAGGCATTTGAGACACAATACTTGCCCTAGGTCTATCCCTAAATTCTGAGTGTGTAAGGACCAAATAAATAGCTTAGGGAAGGAGCAGCCATAATTTGGGTTTCCAGTGTTCTTTCCAGGTGGTCTCTGAGATGTCAGTCATATTCTGGGGGTCCCATGCTGTAATGACCTTCAATCTTTTCCAATTAACCTTTGCATGGCTAGTGTCTCATTCAACTATGTCTCTGCCTTGCTTGGGAGCTTATATTCTCTGGCTTTCGATAGCTTGCTAGGGCATAGAAGTTTCTGCCAAGTGATCTAGGGTTCCAAACACCTCAATTCACTATGGAGCTTCCTCTTTCTTGGGGTCTGTTTGCCTACATGATGTTTTGTCCCCCAGAAAGGGGAGGGTCCCACCAGCTAAATATTCATGCATTCTTTGCCTGCCCCCAGTTACTTCAGAGCCTCTCAGACTTTGTGATGAGTATCAATCTCTTCATCCCCCTATTTTGTCATCACTAGATACTTATATAAACAAAAATCAAATAAAAGTGAAAACATTTTAAAGTCAAGCTAATTTATTATATCATGGTCAATAGACAAACCATTACTGTTAAATTGTTACAAGTACTTCTAAATGTTTTCTCCAGTATCTGCGCTTACTTCATTGAGAACTGTTCATAGGCAGGGGCCTCAATCCATAGTCTACACCATAACTGGCCCAGAACTAGCTCTCAATGGCTGGCTTGGAGCATCTTTTCCACTTGGGGATAGAGTGGAAAAGAAATGACATAAACTATCAAGAGGAAAGCAATATCTCAAGATATCTTTGCCACATGCTCGGTGATAATGTTATGGTTGTCTGAGCATTCCATGCCCCCTACCCCTATCCCACTACCCTCCATACACATGAAATTATTTTCAAATTATAAACTGGGCAAATTACTGAAACCCTGAGAGCCTCACTCACCTCACTCACTTCACCTGCAGAATGTAATTAAATTAATTGTACCTGTGAGGACTCATAGGTACATGAAGATTCCATAAGGAAATGTCTGTCGAGCATCTGGCATGTCATAGCTGATTAGGAAAGGTGGCCATTACTGTCACCATGAAGACACAGGCTCTGGGGAAAATGAGGTTAAGGACAAAAGGACTCTACTGTCCATTTCAGGAAATCAGGTTACAAAAACGAGAAGGATTAGACCTACGTGGCATGTTTTTGGGTCTTCTCATGGAACACAAAGTTCTTGCTAAATGTAATCTAATTCATCGTCCCCATGCTTATGGAGGTGCCATGTACTACTAAAACATAGCATGTGCAGTTGGGCCATTAACTAGCGGGAGCCTCACCACTGCTGTGACTCAGACACCTATCTCCTAGATGGCTTTAGCACTTGCAAGTTAAATGAGTCCCTTATATTTATGGTCTTTAAAGCACTTTCGGATGCTGGAGGATTAAACATACTGGAAAAATGTCTCTATCGTAGTAATAGTATCATGGTTTTTTCTTGCAACATTAAATACCTCAGCATACAGGATATTCAATATAATCTAATGCAAACAAATCTTTAAGCTATCTTTCTTGTTAACTAAAAATGACACAAGTTTAAATTAATAACTGATTTAGCAATAAAGCTGCTAAAACATAGAATTCATTGTGCATTAAGCTCTGAGTTTTTTATTTAGGCTGGAAGTGATTATGTGATAATAGGATAAATGCTTTGCTAAGTGTATAAAAACTAAAATACTCTGTATATCACAGAGGCACATTACATCTGCAGGGCATTGATTTACCTCATTATGCAATAAAATTTTTCTTTTTAAAGTGAAATCTCAAGGAAAAATCACTGTGCTGAATGGAACTCAAGATAGGTTAACTTTGGATGAGAATCAGCATTTGGCATACGTTTTATGTCATCTAAACAGCTTTCTTTTGACCTTTAAAAAAAGAGAGGATTCTAGAGAAATCCAAGCACACTTTGGCAAAAAGCCAAGCATTCTATTCTACTTACTCACAGACTTTTCCTCAAAAGTATCATGCCTAATCTCTAATACCTACAGGTGATAAAGTACTCATCATTTTGAACACAGGTACTGCTATAAGTCAGAATAGTTTATCACTATATTGAAAAAATAATTTAGAGTAAATGGTTACAATTTACTCATAGTAATGACTACAGAGTTAGGGATTAAACAAACAGAAAACCTGTGGTACTACATGGGTCATAATATTACACTTTCATATTGTTTGATTACTGAAGAAGGTATGTCTGGTTCCATTGTGCTAAGTCTTTGTTTAGATGGTCATGGAAGTAACCAGAAGTATGATCTCCTAAACTGTTTAAGTCAAAAGCCAAAGAATTAGCTCACCCCATCTCCTTCTTTCCTTCACTCTCTTCACATCCAATCCATCACTCTGTTCTGTCAGTTCAACTACCAAATGGTATCTCAAGTCCACCCACTTTTCTCTGTCTTCACCAAAATCTCAGTCCAAATCATCATCTCTTGTCTGAACTCTGGAATTGCTTCTATTGGGCCTTCAGCTTTCTTTCTTTATCTGTTAAAGTCCATTCTCCACATAGCAGCCAGAAGAGTATTTACAAAAAATATAAATCCTATCGTACCACTCCACTGATCAAGCCTCCAGTGACATGCTAGTACATTCTAGCACATCAAATTCATGTCATTTTCTGGGCTCGGTCTACTTCTCTGCTTTGGTCTCAGACTGCCCTCCTCCCTTTTCACTATGATCTATTCATGTTGGCTGCTTCCTTTCCTTCAGATTCCCCCAAGCTGTTCCCAGGTTGGGGACGTTATGCACGCTGTTCACTCTGCTGGAATGTTCCTCCAAAATTCTTTCAAGGCAGGCTCCCTCTTATGAATCCTATCTCATGTTCTCAAAAATGTCTTCTCCAACCACCCTATACGATGTAAACATTCCTGCTTGCCTTCTATTGTATTATTTTCTCTGTATCACTTACCACTATCTTCATTAACTTGCACCTTGATGGGTTGGTTTGTGGTCTATTTCCCTGGACCAGAGGTTCTGTGGGACTAGCAATTGGGTCTGTATTGTATCCCCAGAGCCAGCACTGTGATGGGCATTCATTAGGTCTCTGAAATTTTTCTTAGATACAGCAGACACTTCATTAACTGAAATTCAGCAACTAGAAAAAAAAATTGAAGAAATACTACTAACATTTATTCTGTGTGGGTACTGGTTAGTTGAGAGTGTACTTAACACTTATTCAGTATCTACCAATCCCCACGGGTGCTGGTTAACTGTGAGTCTACTGTACATTAATTGACTAATGTGTGTAGAGTCTGATAGGCATGGTGTTGGCTGGTGAAAGGGCTTTCTGGCCTGTCCAAAATAGAAATATGAAAGGACAAGTATCTAACATATTTACATCGTTTTAACAACTCTTCATCAAAGACCATTTTCAAACAAGCAAATTCACTTAGAAATGATTGGTTTTTTCAGCCCTTTCAACCATCTCTAGAGGCTTGTGATTGACTGATGACATTTTCTGCATCTTCTGATAGGGGTTCTTAATGTTACTACATTCTCTTGTGGGCCATTTTAGAATTTGTGTTACTATTTGCCATTTTTATTTCTACCCTATAAAGTACATAAATCAAAAAGGATGTTGCTATCAGGGATGATAGACATTTTATCAATTCTTGCTGCCAGCATCAAAAATAATGTGTAGATCATTCCCTTGAAAAATTAATGGCTGGCCTGGGCCTCCAAAAGAAGAAATGCAACCCCTCCTGATCTCTGCAATTAATGAAATGGGTTCCTATACACGCTTGCTTCAGAATGCTAACAACACAGTGTACTTCCAGAAACATCGATTCCATTAGGGAGGTAACCTGGACTACTTACAGCCAAATCCACTCAATTTGCCTTAAGATGTTTAAATAGTGAAGTGAAATTGAGAAATCATATGGGAAAGGAGGTGGGGGAAAGCATCGTGCCAAGGAAAGATAAAGCAGAGAAAACGAAAAAGCAAAACACAAAAAAATCGACACACCCCAGTTTAGGGTTTTCAATAGTAATAAGGAGGAGAGCACATGTTTTGGAATCAACATACGTATCTCCGCTTCTCTTAATTGGGAAGCCCCCTGAGCTGTTGTTGTACCTGGGTTCCCATGAGCACGTTTGTTCTCCTGTCCCTTTCTTTATTTCTCTATCGCTTCATCTGGGACACGCTTCCAAAGGTCAGCCTTCCCGCCAGAATAGTCCACAAACTTGAAAAATGTCGAGGATAAATGGCTGAGGGCGGGAGGAGATAGAGGAAGCATGCAGGTGCTCATGGGACGTGTTGGCTCTACAGGGGCCTGGAAGATCAGAACGGCAAGTTCAAGGAGGTGGAGTGAAATGAAAAGTACAGCGTCTGGGCATGGTGACTGGGGGTGTCTGGGGAGCCACAGCCTGACCGAGGGTCACGTGGGAGTGTTTTCCTCCTAGAGGAGATGGAGGCCAGTGAGATGTCAATCACAACTTAGGAAGAAGGCAGTGTCGGAAGGCAAGGCAGTAAGCCGAGCGGGTGCAGAGCACTAGAAGGGGCCTGGGAGTTCCTAGCAAGCTACCTTCAGCATGTACTCATTTCTCAGGCCCACCCAGGGCCTCCGTGAAGTCGGGGTGGTCAACAGAAAATTAGGCAACTCCTGAAAGAAATGGGGTATTATTATTACTGCTCTTCTCTTGTGTTTGTTGTTCTCTAGAATTTCTAGTTTAAGGAATCCTGTAGGTATCTTTATGCTACTAATGTCCACCTGATACATTCATTTTTTCCTATTCCATTTCCCACTGTCCCTCTGGGCACTTCCCCAAATTGTTCTCCATCCATACTGTTGAATGGATGGCAAATAACCTAGTATTAGTTGTCTAAGTGTTAATGAGCATCAGACCTTGAAGTTAAGGAGGTGAGAGAAAGTGAAAGTCTCATGAGAAATAGTAATACAGTTTACTTGGTTTTATTTACAAATACAGCAACAGTTTTCTACAGACCCACGTTTAGCCAGCATGAACCCTGAGTTCCCTAAATACAAAATGCAAGAATGATCTGTTTCTCTTCTTTAAATCAGATGAAGTAATTGTAAGTCTCCATGTTTGAAGGCAGGCAGGATAGTCAAACTTAGACATCACAAGTCCTGTGCCCATTCCCTGGACCTGATCCTGGGTTAGCTCAGATGAGAAAATGGGGTATTTACGTGAGGTCTAGAAAGCTGGAGCACGGATGCTGGTGTCCAGTGGTCACAGTGACTGCTGGCACCCTCCTTGTCTAGGCCCACACTGGTTACTTGAAAGCAGTCACTTTCAGCAGGCAATCTTTGCTGAAACCCAACTGCACTCCCGCCACTTCTTGGGACACAGCAAAGGAGCAATGGGAAAAGGCAAAGACCCATTCTGGGTCTCTCTGGGAGAAGTTTCTCCATCTGCTCTCTTTCCTTTTCAGAAGTACCCCCCCCCCCCCACTTAGCTTCTCATTGTCCTCCACCTCCCCCAAGAAACCTTACAAATAGATTCCTTTTTCATAGTTGTGTTAAAACCAAGGACATGACCTAACACCTGATAGCAGGTGACCATAGGAATTGAGTGCAACCTGTTGGGGAGATCTTCTTTTCTGCTCTTAGGGGCCTGTTGCCAGTGCAAGCTGTCTGCTCTGCTCTGGAGAATGACAGCCTCCCGCGGGCATCTGCTGGGACCCAGCTGGGCCACCAGGCACAGGGAGCTGCCTGCCAGGGGAGCTAGAACATCCCCAGCCAAAGCCCGGCGAGGGGAAGGCCTGCCATGTGCCCCTGCAGAGGACCCAAGAAGTTGGAGTACGTTCTACTCCAATTTCTCTGACAATCAGCCGAGCAGCTCGCTTTAATATTTTTTTAATCTATCACTCCTCTCACAACAACATGCACACAGAGCTGTAATTTCTTGTCTACGCAAAGCTGTCAGATATGCAAAAGTCCTCCCGATACCCTCGTATGCTTATGTGTATGTGTGCACAGATGTACATATTACATACATGCACATGCACATATGTATCATCAGTGTAGCATCCTTGCTGAGAGCTAAATGAGACTCCCTCCTCTACAACCTCTGTAAATACCATGCAGGCAGCTACTCCATAGTGTGGACCATGCTGCTTGCCATTTAAAGAGCCAAGATGTCTTTCTTTCCTGAAAATGATTTTGGAATATGTGGCATTGACGCGACTTCTCTAAATCAACTGCAGATTCTCTTTCAGCCCATTCTTGATAGAGGATAAAATTATTTCTTGAAGAATCTCATCTTCTTCATCCAAAAGTAACCCACATACCCCCAGGGAGGAATGCTGCACAGTTCTTATCTACACTGATGGAACCTCACACCACCTAGGAAGAGAGGGCGTGGTGGAGCCCATTCTGAAAGTCACTTGAGCAGGTACTAGTGGGCAGCATCAGTCTGTAAGACTTGATCACACAGTCTTTTTATTTTGGGTTCCACTTGGCTACTCCAGCCCTCGGCAGAGTCTGAGGGTGACTGGAGGTTTGGTAGTGGCTTCTCTGCCTGTTTCATTGCTTTTCCTTCCCCCACTTCACTCACCAGAGGTTTTGGGTTTTCTTCACTCTTTTGCTCTCTGCTCTCTGAGTGCATGCATTGCATGCACTGGTGCATGCCCTAGTCCTCTAGCTTTGCCTTTGCCACAGTTAAAAGGGAGCAAAGCAGAAGACACAAGGAGGGAGATAATGAGGTGAGGATATTTGTCTTGCCAACTCCCTCCTTAAAGACTTACCTCAAAGTTTAAGGCTCCCTCACACCAGCCTTCTCTGTATGACTCTCACCTGGGGAGTGCCAGTAACCCCTTCCTATCCTGCCTGGTTAACAATACTTTTATGGAAGTATCTTTGCATCATTCTACTTCAGATGTGCTGTCTGTTTCCTACACTTGCTAGTCATTTATTCTTATTCTAGTTCCCTGCTAGGATGAAGCAGAAGAAAAAGAAAAGAAACCTTTACTGTGGACTGCCTCAGGGCATGGGTTTGTCCAAGAATATCAACACGTGGCACTGCTGCTCCAAATAATAAGCCTGGGAGGTACTTTGAAATAGTCTATGGCTCCTTCTGTCATCCTTGTCTGATTTATGCCAAAATCCAGGAGGTGAAGGAAGAATGATTCTTCCTGCTCCATTTAGCTTGTTTTATTTCACAATGTTTATTAAGCACCTGTTGTGGTAGGTGGGGAGTGCACACAGAAAAGAAAGAAGCAAAAATTCTATACCAGATGGTGGTAAGGGCAGTGGAGAAAAATAAAGTTGAGGGCAGGGGGAGCAGAGTGCAGAGCGGGCAGATAGGAGCTCCCCATCTGAGACACACTGGTCGTGGGCAGTTTCATGGGGAGGGTTCACTGGAGCTAAGACCTGAAGGATGTGGGGTGGAGTTATGTAAAAGAATGGACCAAGAGCATCATAAGCCACAGAGCTCTGAAGCTCAGGTGGTAGTTCTCTCAGGGGTCCGTTTGCAATTGTGTTGGTGTGTGTTTGGATGTCACAGTGAGTGAGAGGGAGGCAACTACGGCTGGTCATGTGTTGATGGGACCAAGGAAGCCCAGGGTCCTGCAGTGCGTAGGACACCCACAGACAATGCAGATCATTCCAATAGAGAATACCAGTGGCATCCTTGTTGAGAAATAATGAGCGTGAGTAGGAAGTGCAAGAGCTTTGAGGCTGGGGTTCCACCCTGCCCCCATGCACACTTTTTCTTAACCTAAAGCAAGACTACTGTGATCCCCACATGTTCACGTCTTTCCCAGCTGCCCTGCTGTATCACAGCTCTGGGGCAGTCTGTGGTGTGTGTCTGCCCCTCCATGATCTGTGCATTTTATTCCAGGGCCTGAAGGAGAGCACAGCGCAAGACCCCATGATGGGAGTGTTCAGGGTTGCCCTTCAAACTTGAAGGTGAATTTGCCGGTGGTGACTGATTCAGCTGGAAAAGACCAACAAGAGACCAAAGGTCCTGTCCACCCTGTGCACATGCAAAAACTGCTGTTTGCCTGAAGAGTTTTTTCTTAAAAAAAAAAAAAAGAAAGAAAGAAAGAAAAAGAACAAGAAATATAGGTGAAGCTGTACAACATAAAATCCTCCTAAGGATTTCACTCACTTTGCTGGAAACTAGCAGAAATTATCAAACACTTTTGTTGGCAATTTAGACTTAAATTGATCAATTTATGGGCTGTGCTTGTGGAGAAAGGATGCATTTTGCTTCTACATATACATGTTCATGATTTCTTAGGAAATGAATTCATCTGGCATAACTGTCATACACTTCAGAAATACTCTATTCATTTGTTCTTTCTCGTTTTAGTATAATCTTCCAAGATAGCAGGATAAAATATTAGGCTCTCCTTTGATAAACTGAACTTAAAAACAGTAAACTTCCTAAGGCTTTAAAATCCACTCAATAGAATCATCAGATATGTCTGAACTATTCTTCCATCTCCTACTGAAATCTTATATGCTTATTAATAATCGTTGTTCTGCCTCTTATGAAGATAAACATTATAGCCAGAGAAGCATTCCATTTTTATTCTACTTTGTTGTTTTATTTTTTCTTTCATTGATCAGAATCCTGCGAAGAGGCATCAGAACCTTTGGCCTCCAACTACAGTTTAAGCTCATAAGGACCTCCAGCTAGCAAGCTATGCTATAAACTAACTCTAGCAAGGGCTGCTGCCAGTAAGCAGGGCCATGCTGGTTGGTGGAGCCGTGCTCCTACACAAAGACGACATAGTTTGTGAGGGCATGAACTGAAGCAGGGCCCTAGTAGGTTTTCTCAGATCACTGTCTCCTGTGGTCAGAGGCATGGGCATTTTCTGTCCTCTGATAATTCTTGGGATAACACTCCCACAACTGGTTTCTCAGAGCTATCGTCCACCCAATTTTCCTCTCCCTGTCCTAAGGGACTTAACACTGCGTCTTCTGTAGCACTGAAGAAGAGACCGTCTCTCCTTTGCTCTTCCCGTATCTAACCTGAGCTTATTGTCAGTGTCTGGCAGCCTGCGCAGCACTGTTCTTGCCACTTTTCAGCAGGTTCTAGCAGTGGTTCTCAACCTTCCTGATGCCCTGGCCCTTTAATACAGTTCCTCAGGCTGTGGTGACCCCCATAAAATTATTGTTGTTGCTACTTCATAACTGTCATGTTGCTACTGTTATGAATCGTCATGTAAATATCTGATGTGTGTTTTCCGATGGTCTTAGGCGACCCCTGTGACAGGGTCGTTCGGCCCCCAAAGGGGTCGTGACCCACGGGTTGAGAACCGCTGTCCTAGGGGGACACCTGTAGATGTGCCAACAAGTGAGGGGGAACACTTTGGACCCAGCAATCTAAACTACGGCCTAACGTTTCTTCCTCATCTTGATCGCAGCCACATGGACCTGCTCGTAAGGGCCAAACCCATTCAAGAATTTAAAATCTTCTGTGAGAGAGAACAAGGAAAATGAGTGTTCTGCTTGGTAAAGAACTTGATTCTTCCCCTGGTGGGCTCTCATGCGTCCCTGGGGTAAATCCCTCGGTGTTTTACACTAAAATGAGTAGACAAATAGCCTACAGTAGCTTTTTCCACAGCAACCCTCCTCCCCCCACCTCAGAGCATGTTTCAAGATTCTTGGTGATGTCCAACATTTCCAAAGGGGAAATAGCTAAGACCTGACACTGTCATTACCCTAAACATTGAGGGAAAATAGTTTGAATGAGGTCAGAAGTTCTTCAATAATATCCCATAATTATATCCACTTTTGAAGTCTCATTGCAATGAACTCAAACTTATTATTAACTCATAACTTATTATGGTGTCTTTCATTCTTTCTTATACTAAGATTATTTTTTTGTCTGATTTCCCAAATGGATTATAAATTCCTTGAGTGTTTTATCATCTCTGTTTCTCTATCACATTTGTTATAGGAGAAAACTACTATAGATGCCCATGAAATGTGGGTCAAATAAATAAATGAAAAACTAGCAATGTACCTGCCCAGAATTATTACCAGTTCAAGAATCTTGGAGGGTGATCATTACTAATAAATTAAGGTAGAGGAGTATCAGGTACAATAGCTTGCTTTAGTAAATAAAAACTTTGTTGAGTTAATCAGTTTTTAAGTAAAATGTGGTACAAAATATTTTCATAAACAAGGAGGTTTTATTTCCAAGATGCTCACAACAATCCATAAACATTGTCCATTATCAAAATAAATGTGTCTGTGGCCCTAGTTAGAATACGAATCTCATTAGGGCAGTTATTGCATCTCTTCTAACTAAAGACTAAATGCATTTATGTTTGTATGTCAGGGTTTTACATATGGTAGCTACTCACTAGCCGTCCAATTTATTTTCAGAAACTTTTTTCATATTTTGGCCCTAAAGTGCATGAAAAATTTTTTTCCTTGTTTGTATTGTTTTTTACATTTTTAAAATTTTATGATTAAATTCATTGGAATGACATTGGTCAGTAAAATTATACAGGTTTCAAGGATATAATTCTATAATAAATCATCTATGTGTTGCCTTGAGTGCTTAGTACCCAGAGTCAGTTCTCCTTCCATCACCATATATTTGACACTCGCCTTTCCTCCACCATCCCCCTTTCCTATTACCTTTAATTTTCTTCCTTTCTCACTGGTATAAATTCAGACTTTGGGGCCCAGCACATGGCCTTTGAAGGCATAAACCCAACTAGGTTATCCAGATGTGATATGCCACTTGTGTCTGAACAAAACAACCAATGCTGGTAATAAAATCTTGCCTCTTCCCCAGGCCCGGGGTGTGAATGGTGTGGTTAATACAAGCTCACCCATGAAAATGCCTGGCGCATCATGGCAAACTGCCAATGAGTAGGTGAGAATGGCCAAGGCTAAGGGAACCAGCTTCAGAGTTGAAATGCCCCCTGACGAGAATGAGCCCAATCACTCTGGCCAAGATCTGAGGCCTGCCCTGACCCTGTTTGACTAGGTAGGCTTGTTCTGATCACATGGATGGGGACCCAGTGGCAGGAATCTTTGGACAGCAAAGCTAGTCCTTCTGGAATTGCAGAGGTCTCCAGAGGTCCTTTTGGACTACAAGATAGCCCTGTTCTGGGATGTGGAGTCCTTAATGCATACACAGAGCCTAGGAGGGGGTTGCTAGAAAAACTAACACCAACTGAAGGTTACCTAGCATTCAGAATAGTGCAAAAAGTACACTTGAAACTGGTGGATTTATTCCCAAAGACAAAGGTTACTAAGGAGAGCTATAGCGCTATGACATAAAGTTATACGGAACCAAATCTTAATAATATCTCAGTTTAGACTGTGATTGGTTCAAAGACTGAGTTATGCTGAGAATGTAGGTTTCTGTGCGTATGGACAGGTAGTCTAGTGACTGGCAGGAAAAGCTCACTGACTCGGTCCTAGCTCTCTAAATTCTGACCCTATTTGAATTCCTAGTGTGTCGTCTCAGCATTGCTCTCACATCCATAGAGCAATTCTTGACCAGCCATCAGTATGATACTTCTAAATCACCATGCCTACCCAAAATAAATTTTCTCGGCAGTTAGCTTCTCAGCTGACTGGTCTACTGCAGTCTCCTAAGGGATCTTGCCCACCAAACACTGATCAGTCAAGCTTGTTATAAATATGGTCATTTTCATGACACATATAAAAAAATGACACACAGAAATAATTTGTGACTTATTACAAAGAAAGTAATCCCAGAGCTGGGAATACACTAGCGCCTTTAATACTCTCTATCATATGAAGTTATTTTCTTTTCCATTTCCAAAATGATCTTTCACTTTACCATGTTTGACAAACTAACACTGATTCCAAACTAGGTTCTTTCGCTTCTTTATTTGCTGACTCTAAACAAATTCCACGTGTAGCCAGCTTCAGATTAAGTTTTCATGTAAAACAATGAAGGGAAGTAATCACAATATTGAGATTCTTAATGAGAGAATCACCAAGCCAACCTAATTAAAGAAGGTCAATTAAACAAAGCACTAAACCATCTGAAGTATGAAGAACAATCTTCTCTTTAGCAACTCAGGATATAGCAGTTGCCTGGTTAATTTGACATGTAAGCAGGATATAGATTCCCAAACCACAGTCCTGTTCCTTAAACTTTTCAGTAGTTACTTTACACTGCTTTTCTCAAGCACTTATTTTACAGGGTCAAATTTCTTTCTAGGGTTGCTTTGGAAAGCACATAGTTGAGTCAGATTTAAAAATCAGTTTAATACAGTCTGTTGTTATCCTACCGATCCTATCCTTGGGTCAAGTCTTGATTTAATATCCAACTGGGATGAGACATCTAACTAATGTACTTCTGAAGAAAAAAAAAGCAGCCAAGTTTTAGCATTTTCTATGAAGCCAGAAAACTTCCTAATGAAGTGCTTCTCAAAATTTAGGGTTAATGTAGCAGTTGGAAATATGGCAAAAATATGTTTTCAGGCTTTCTAGAAATTCACTTGGTCAAAAGTGAGACTCAAGAACTTGTATTTTAATAAATACACACTAGCAATTTTTTTTTTGCGTGGGTCCACAGACTATAATTGGAAATATCCATTCCTTATAAAACTAATGAAATATTTAAGACCCTCCACACCATCTCCATGTCCCTACCTGTCTCAATTCTTGATATTAACCTAGGTTTGATGGGCTCATGTAATACCAATTCCAAAGACCAGAAGGCTTTCCAGTTCTACCTACTAGTTTGCTATTTATCTTACAGACTTGAATAAAAGCAACAACATCTTGAAAATACATCATCTTGAGTTTATTCCTCCCTACTCAGAAAGAAGTCCAGA
The DNA here is from genome assembly GCA_004026885.1 of Lyroderma lyra. Taxonomy (NCBI): domain Eukaryota; kingdom Metazoa; phylum Chordata; class Mammalia; order Chiroptera; family Megadermatidae; genus Lyroderma; species Lyroderma lyra. The sequence continues at coordinate 122,035 of PVJL010000705.1, read as the reverse complement.
ACCTGCATGTATGAAACCTAATCTCCTTAATCATGTGCTTCTCTTGACTTAAGGTTTTTATTTACTACATTTCTATGTCCCTACAGAATTGATTACTGGGTGAACCATTTCTGGTTGTCTCTTAAAGTTGATTTCTGTGTGCTTTATAGGTTTGGACAGGCCCATCAGTAGTCCCAAGGACATTATACAGGTGGCTGCATAACATTTTGAGTTAACAGGGATATGAATGAAGGTCCCACAGGGTACACAGGTTTTTCCCTTTTGCAAAAACAGAGTATCGATGTAAACAGAACATTAGCGCAGCTTCTATTATTCATCAAGATCTCACTTAACAAAAATATGGGGAGCAGATTTTTAGGTTGAGGTTTTTCACTTTTTTGAACATGCAAAAGAGATGTATGAGCAATAAACCATTCATTTTTATCATAGGATCCAACAATAGTCAATATGAAGCCTTGACTAATGATTGTTCCAGTGAGTACTTTCTGGCCTGTAGTTTATTGCTTGTTCTGATAAAAGCTCCTGCCCTCAACGCGGGGCCCTGGATCCGTCTTGACAAACTTGCATGAACTCCAGGCCTGGCTCAGTGCATCTGCACCTCAGGCTCATTGTGATGCCCTGATGATCCCTGCAACGGAGTCCATAACAGCTCTGTTTTAGAGCCAAACAACATCCAATTCTGAAGTGGCTCCGCATCCACTCTAAGTACTAGGTGGTCTGGGACACCCTAAGGCCACATGACACATTTCCAAGGGAATTGCTTTGCTACATTATCTGTGCATCTCTAAAAGAAGTCATAAATCCAAAGAGCCTGTGGAGTGGAAGAACCCATTTGATCAGGAATCCCTGGATTCTAAGTGACTATGAGTAACCATAGTAGTTTCGTTGAGTCCAAAGTAGCATCTTGGGATGGCCAAGACCCCAGTGTCTCAAGCTCCACATTAATGTGTCCTCTGCTGGAAATAAGTTAGGGGTATTCATAAAGTGTTCATATGCTATTTCAACTACCCATCATCAAAAACCACAGACCTGTGAGACCTTAGAGAATACCAAAATTCAAGAATAACTTGTTGCTTTTCAAACTGGAATGTACATATTTCCAGGACTAACTAATGGTATGTCAGGGGGATCTATTAATGTAAGTACATAAGATCTAAGTATCGCATGATTTTTTTCAACCCCAAATCTGCCTGAAAATTTGTAAGGAAAATTTCATTTTTTATAGCAATATTCAAATATTATGGAGTAGGGCACAATATTTGAATGGATTTTGCAACAAAAATGCGCTTCCAAAGAAGATTCTTGCTTACGTTGGCCTCCTGGAGCTGTGCCTCTTAGACCTCATAGAGAATAACACATTTATTCTCTTCTGTCACTCAAGTATACAGTCAGAAAGTTGGGAAGCACTATGCCAGTCTCCTCATTTTGCAGATGAGAATACTGAGGGCAGAGAGAGTTCATCATTTGTTCAAAGTCAACAATTAGCCAGTATTAGAATTAACCATGACTCCATTGCATAGCCCCCACTTTTGCTATCATGCGTGCAGTCTCCCAGGACTACTACACCATAAACCACACAAAGAGCAATTCTTCAGATTGTTTTAAGGTCTAAAATACAAATAATCCCCAAAAAGATGTAAGGCTTTGGTATCTTGGATACAGATGATTGACATGTCTTCTCTGTTTCTTAAATATTTTTATAGGAAAAGGAAGAGGCTGAATACTCGCATGATGGGACTTTGGGAGTGAACACGGTTGATTTCTTAAGTGTATGTGTGCATATCTGTGCACACTTAACATGTGTGAATACATAAATGTTTATGGGTCTAGGTGTCTAAGATTGTCCATAGACATGCAGCAGAGGGGGGAACAGTACAGCACAAAACAGGGGCAGAACCAAAGCAGACATTTTTCCTATTTTGCAATTTTGCACAATGTAATAGTAGTTGATATTACCCAAGTGTTACTTGCCTAACCTCAGCCTTTTCCTTGGGAAAATCATTACTTCTTGAGCATTTCCAACACTCATGTGAAAATATAGCTAAACGTCTTTCCACTTGCAGCTGCCTGAAGCAGTGGATTATGCCTTTGAACTTGCCAGTAAACTTCACAGTCCTGGTAAAAATACCAAACTTGTCAAACTTGCTTTCCAAGGAAGCCCTACAATGAAAAGCTTATCTGTTTGGGGGGGAGTAAGTTAATGCCTCAACTTTGCCTCGAAATCAGATCCTGAGAAAATTTTGCCTGCTATTGGAGTCATCTTTAGCCACCCCAGGAGGCTGGTTTCACTGAAGTTTCAATTCCGACACTATCCCTGCAGGCTTCTCCAAACCTGGCACGCCCCCTTGAGCTCTATACCTCTCTGCTTTTCCCACCCCTTTGAACCATCACATCCAAGGATCCAAGAAATGTACGTGCCAGAGCTACCACCAAAGGCAGGGAAAGAAGTCAGAATTGGTGAAAGTGTAATAAGGTTTTGGCCAGGGACCTTTTGGGTGCCTAATGCTGCCGTGAAAACCGTCTAAAAAATCATGCTAAGCCTGCTCTTTTCCAGGTGTTAGGTGGCAGTCTGTGGGGACAACAGCAATTTCTCAAGTTTGGATTGCAATGAGACGGCTAGCAATTTTCTTCTTTCGGGGGGGGGGGGGGGGGGGGCGGAGAGAGAGAAGAAAGGAGAAACCCTGAAAGAAAAGGCTGCATTTTAACAACAAACTGCTTCTCAGTGTCAAATTTCACAGGGTCAAAAAGTATTTTTCTACAGAGGAGTTAGAACAGAAATATTATTATTGCTAGTATTGCTCTAAAGCAATTGCCTTATAGATAGTCCTTACAGATGTTTATGTGTCAACCTCGTTTTTATAGCAAAATGCTGGCTTTATGCTCATGCGGGCTGTTGATTTCTTAGCAGTGCCCCCTAGGTGCTGGCCATTTGGGCCACATCAAGAGTCCTCCACGGGAAGGTCAGGGGCTTTTTTGTTTTTCCCTTAGGTAGTTGCGAAATGATTGCTAATGAGAACCTTCTGGCCTTTTTAGACAGCAAACGTGTTTCCACAGTATGCCCTAGAGGAAGGCTGGGGATTTTAAAGCACTCTCTCTGGTACCAGACAAAGGGAGAAACTTGGGGAACAATTGCTGATAATCAGGCCAGCCTCTCTGAACAACTGTTTCTACCTGGACCCACTAATAAAGACACCAGGCCTGTTGTTTCTTTTTCGTGGGTGTTTTTTTTTTTTTTTTTTTTTTTTTTTTTTTTTTTTTTTTTTTTTTTTTTTTTTTTTTTTTTTTTTTTTTTTTTTTTTTTTTTTTTTTTTTTTTTTTTTTTTTTTTTTTTTTTTTTTTAACACCACTTCTAGATTTGTGGCCAGCTGTATTGTAGTTAAATTTCAAAATGCTCATTTGCCAGCTTTGTACAGTGGTCTATAACGTTTATGAAGCCCTGGGCGCTAGTTTGAAAGTGACATGCACAGATACGCACTTTAAAGGGGGCATAAAATGAACGAAATGCATTACCAAATGCAGTGCACGGTCTGAACCACGTTCTTATGAGTTTTGTATTTGATCCCATAAACCGGTGGTGCCAGATGTAAAATTAGCCTGTAAAACTTTCCCTACACTTTAACCATCCACTGTGGCTACTCTCAAATACCAATGTACAAAGGTGGCATCTTCCCTAAAAATAAATAAATAAATAAAGTGATGCAGAATACCGTACATACCACATGCAGCACACATATGGTTGTTACCCACCATTATATGTTTGTATATATCACATATACAATATATTGCATTGCACATGATATCAAATGGTTACCAGCAATTCCAATTATTGAAGAAATTGAATGAGATGCTCTCCTTCCCAGTTTGAGCTACCTCACATGCACAGAACCCTGGCTAAGCAGGTCACGTGGTCCCCACTGTCCACAGGTTTGCACGTGGGCAGGGGTACACATGGGAGGCAAACGAGGGCCATGAAATACAGTACAGGCTTCCGTTAGCATCTTTGGGCAGAGGAGACCCTGGCCTCATTAAACTTGAATTTCTGAGGATGCCTGCCTGTTGCTCACAGGGGACATCTTCAGAGGAGAGGCTGCCCACCATCGGAGCTGAATCACAGGAAAGCAGAACTAAAAAGAAGGAGGGAAGTTAATCCCTGAGGACAGGACTTGAGAAGGTGCCTGAGGACAGTTCCTTCTTGGATTTTTCAGGAAAGTCAGTGGCTACATCCTGTTTTTTTGCCTAAATCAGTTAGATTTTCTCCCTTGCAACTGAGAGTATGCTGATGAATATATCTTTGTTTAGGGGGTTCCAGTTAATTTCTCTCAAGTAATCTATGAGGTAAATGTTATTATCTTCATTTAACAGATTAAAAATCTAAGATTCAGATTTAACAACTAAGAGAACTAACTGGCTTAAGTCTACACAACTGGAAAGTCATAGGTGTAAAATCCAAGTCTAAAACCTAGGTTTTTAATATAAACAGGGGCTTTTTAATAGCTTCAAATGTAAATAGCTTTAAAATGAGAAAAAATTGGAGCAAGTTATAAATAATTTAAATTTCAATAAACAAAAGAACTAAGTGTACTTTTGGTGGGAGAAACAAAAATGAAATTTAAATGAAGGTGAATCTGAAAGACGGCTGAATGCGTATTTGTACTGACTAGCAACCCTTGGAGAAAGCAAACTGACTTCATTTCTCTCAAATAATATAAGGTGGATACTACTATTATCTCCATGGTATAGGTGGAAACAACTAAAGCATAGAGTTCATACCACGTCCAACAACATGTCCAAACTTACTGAACTCCTACATGAAGGCAAACCTCCACGTTTGATTTTCATCTCAACGTACACGGCAAAACGAGGGGTGAGTTCTTAATAGAAGGCATTACCTGTGCTGACAAACACCCGTTAATTGCTTTGGCAGAATATTCCTCTACAATCCTACTATTTCTAGAATGTGGTTTGGTAAAAGATGTGATCCAACAAATTATTCATCTTTGAGACTTGATTTTAAGAGAAAGTTGCTATTGGATAGAAATGTATTATAAACAATGATTTTCCACTGAGCTATTCAGATAGGTAGAAATTATAATAATAATAGCTCTCATCACTAAGAAGCTTATTTAGCAGCATCTGAAGTCCTAGGATCTTCATATTCTAGGAAAGAAGGGAAAAAACTATCAGAACTTTCTTGCAGTTTAACGGCCAGAGATGTTACTCCAAGTTGTTTGATGATTACAGACAGTGCTACAGGATCTAAGGTACTTAGTAGAGTTTCCAATAACTACTTAAGATGACTCTTGAGAATTTAGGTAAGTTCTGAAAATATGAAACAAAAATGAAGCCCGAGAAGGAGTATTCATAGTGTACCTGTCTGCACTAATAACTGTCAAACCTTCAGAGGGCTCATTGATAAGGGAAGGGGTAAAGGTTGTCTAAAATACTGGCCTTTAAGCAATGTGGATTTCCATGGTCCTGTTAGCCTTCTATGATCTTACCCTAATTTCTCAGAAAAACTGGGCTGACTTTTCCTTTGTGGAGAAGATCAGGCAGGGAACATCTTACAAGGGGATAAAAGGTGTGCTGGAGAAAAAAAGGGAATGCAATTCTTTCAGAACCTTGCCATAAGCTTACCTCCATGTGCTAAGAATAATCTTGCATTATAGTTGCCTGCTACTTTCAGTTCTTTTATGTAAAAACAGCAACTTCAGAGAAGCTTATATAATGGTCATTTTAACCTGGTGCAGAAGGTCCTTCCTCTCAGGCCTCAGCTCTCTTAGCATGGCTTCTCTGGACACGACCAAAAAACCAGAGCAGCTTGTGGGAATGCTCATAACTGCATTTTTAAATGGTCCCTTCTGCTCATGAGGGATGTGTAGGCAAAGTATGAAGAAATACCGACACAGACTTTTTTAAATGTCCCATTTAATTTTTCTGTGATAGGATAGAATGAGTTTTCAAAAAAGAAAGAATTATTACTGGAAAGAATTATTCCAGAAATGGAAGTAGAATTTTCTAGAAAACTCTTTAAAGGTTTAAAAACACAACCTAAAGTTTCATGCTTTTGTTTTTATTTTGGTTTTGGCCCCAAGAGCTTTTTGAAATAGAAGAAATACACTTTAAAGTTCTTAATTAATTTCTCCCTTTCATTAAAAATGTCTAAGTTATTAAAAAAAGAAAGAAAATGAGCAAATTCCTGAGTAATTAAATCCAACTAAAAGCATTGTTTTATAAAACAGCTCGCTTATACAGGCCTTTACGTATCTAAAATACAATTTTCTTCTTAGAAATATAATTTTTACATCATTTACCATAGTAAATACCTTATTATGTACAGTGCATTCGAGTGTTACTTAAATCAAATTTTATTGTTTTGTTTTTATTTGTTTCTATTTTCCGCCCAAATGGAAATGCACACTGCCTGAGTGGGGAAAAAATAATATTCTCTTTCATGAAAAGTTGATATTTGGTAGATACACACTAATGCAAATTCTTCAGAAACTTAACATAGAATGGAACTCAGAAACGATGAGAAAAATAATATTAATAGCCAGAACTATCCTTTATTATAACTGTGTAAAGTTTTGGGTTATCCATATTTTGGTTCTTCTACATTGGTGTGGGTAATGGAGAGGAGAGTATAATCGTATTCAATTCAGTGACGTTGAATTGAATTTTAAGTCCCGGATCATTAGCTGAGCATTACTCGTTAGCATTTTAAATGATCATTACTCTTACCATGGGTGTTCTTAGATTCTCTAAAAACTGGGATTTTATTAATTTGAGATTTAAGAATTTGCCTAATACCCTTAGAAAATGAAGATTAATGAAACTCTGCCCTAAAAATATAAACCAAGAATAGATTATATTCATTTTAATAATTTGCCTTCCATTAAAAAAATCAAAAGTAGTTAAATTTGATTACTAATAGGTACTCTACCTAGTACATCGAAGATACTGAATGGTAATTTACTTTAAAAATGACATTAATGTGAAACAATTCTGGAAGCTAAAGTTAAATAAACAGATTATATTAACTTCTCATAACTTTGAATATTCTGTAAACTTGTTCAAGAGTTTCAGCAATTTCTACTGATTTTAATTAATGTAACCATTGGTATATGTGATGCCTTTCATTTTGATTCTATATCTTGTCATGATTTTTATAAAGTTTTTATTTGAAAAATCAAATTTTAATCTTTAGTGACAACCCGTACATGGAGTCACCACTGCCAAAAACCAAATGAAGGTGATGAGAGAGGGAAGAAGTCACCTCTACCCACATGTATGCAGCCAAAGACCACTGGTTCACAGCTCCTTTCCTGCCAGGCACCGAGGTCAACATGCAACCCCCTAATAATGCAATCAAAAACAAGACAAAACAAAAAACCTGGTCCTTAATTTCAATGACTTCTACTTCCTGAAATTCCCATATTCCTTTTTCAAAATTCTATGAACTTTTCAAGCCCCTTGTATCTGCAGGCAGAAGGATTCCTCTCTCTAACCACTCACTCCAATGCATTTTATTTCATGGTTATTTAAGCATTTGTCTTGTTTATTCTCCTGGATTGCAAATATTGAAGCATGCATGGGGGACTGTGTTTCCCCAGCCACATTTAGTCTGGCATTCTGTGCCAATACATTGCTGAATAGTTCTGAGAGTTTCATTAAAATTCATTCAGTGTGAGGCACAGGTAATGCACAGATGACTCTTTACTGAACTAGCCATGTTACAGAGTTAACAAATAACAAATGTTAACTCAGTTTCTGTGGGTCCGGAAACTATACTGATGCATAGCTAGGTGCCTCTGGTTCAAGGTCTCTGATGATGTTGCCATCAAGCTGTCTTCTAAGGCAGCAGTCACCTCAGGACTCAAATGAGGCTGAAGGACCTACTTCCACCAAGATCACTAATGTGGTTATTGGCAGGCTTGGGTTGGACTTGTGGCCTCAGTTTCTCATCATGTCATGTGGGATGCTCAGAAGATGACTGCCTACTTTCCTCAAACTGAATGATCCAGAGAGAAAAGGAGGGATTGAGACAGGGCAAAAGTAAGGGAGAGAAGTAGGGGAGAGAATGGGGGGGGGAGGGGAGAGGGAGAGTGGGAGAGGGGAAGAGGGGGAGGGAGAGAGAGAGAGAGAGAGAGAGAGAGAGAGAGAGAGAGCGCCACAGTGCTTTTACAATTTAATATCAGAAATGATATTCACTTTCCATCACTTCTGCCATATTCTATTTCTTAGAAGGAAACAGTAAGTCCAGCTCCTACTCAAGAGGGGGGATTACACAAGGCTATAAATAACAAGAGGAAGAGACCTTGAGGATCTCTACTACAATGTACATGAGACAAAATATTGCCCTATCATTCTTCTCTTTTCAATGCAGTTTACTTAGGAATTAGGTGTACTGTAAAGTCAATTATCCATACATAGAATGCGTTTTTAGTTCTTCATTACAGTTTATGTCCATATTGACCTCACTCATACACTTGATGGTACTAGCTGTCACCTACTTTGCCTAGGGTGTGTTAGCTGCTACAGCTCATCTCTGCTCCTCATGGGCTTTCGTCTCCATGAAAAGGAGTCTAAGGTCTCTGTTCTACCAAGGTGAGAATAGAAGCTGCAAGGCCTCCTGAACTCTAGGCTCGAAAGTCACATAAAATCATTTCTGCCACATTCTTCTGGTCAGTGCAAATCACAGGGTAAATCTAAGTGTAAGGAAGGGGGAAACTTCGGGAAGGAATCATTACAGCTATGTTTGCAATTCATTGACCAAAGGAGGCTACCGGCCAAGTCTGCCCCAGATTACTGCCTGCGCCATCAAATGAAATTTAAAGATTATACTTTAAATATTTGTGGCAATTTACCAGTATGTATCTACATACTATTTCTACATATATTAGCCCAATTCCCTTCTCTACTGGGGTGCTGACATAATTGCTTGTACAAAGGAAGAAAAATAAGCATTTTAGAGCACATAGCACAAAAGAAAAAAGAGAGTTGGAAGTGAATATTTACGCCAACTCATCACTTCATCTAACTGGGACGTTGTCAGTGACTTTTAGACAGCCGTGCCAAATGACTCTTTACTCTCAGAGATGTGGGAATGGAAGAGACCAGCTGTTTTCTTATAATAAACCCACCAGAAATGACTGAGTAAAATTTGGAGGTCAAAAGAAACAAAGGAAAAGTAGCTTAGCACCCCAAATCCAAACAGGAGATCATGAAGGGTAAATAGTTTCCCACCTTGATTGACTTACAGAGTGTGTGTTTGTTCAGATTTATTAATAATGATGCTTGAGGATAAATTTCCACAAACTAAGACGTTACATGTATAGCATCAACATTAACCAGTGACTTCTGCTTTTAAAAAACTTTTTACATGATCATTTAGTAAAAAAGTTCAAATACTCAGTAATATTCAGTAAAATAAAAGGCAGAAACTCTGGTGTTGTAATTATTTGTGATTGTTAATTATGGAGAATCATTTGATACAGTTTATTTAAAAAAATCAAGAAACAAAAGAGAACTATTATCTTTTTTTATGCTACACTTTAATCTTCAACTTTAAAAATATTATTTTGAGTACAGCTCAGTGTGAAAGAAAAAAAAAGAACTTCCTACTTTAAATGTTCAGTTTGTTTTCATTAATTGAAAGATCAATACAATTGAAACAACTAAAATAGTTCTAAAGTTGGTACATTTTTGGTATCTTGGAATTATCCACCGTGCATTCAGGCCTGAAAATACCTTCTGAAGAGAACACAGAACAGCTTAGAGACCGTGTGGTAATTATTCTTCCTAGGATTAGGATAGCTTAGAATTAACTGGGGAGGAGCAAATATAAATAACATGGAGGGTTAGCTTTCCATACCCCTCCCCCACAGTCCTCCTTCACTACAGTACATTTTTCTGGGCAAGAATGGGGGAAATTTTCAGCAATAGCTCTGAGCTATCCCCTGCAAAGGGGTGGGCACTTAGAAACACCAGGTAGCATGTTACAAGCACAGAACACAGAGCCTGGTGAAAGCTTAACCAATTACTCAGAACATGGCTTTCATTTTCGGTGAGGGGAAAAAAAAAAAAGGACACCCAGAAAGCCTCTCAAGGTCACAGGCCAGTTAATTCTGAAGCAGCCAGCAAGTAGAAAGCCCTTCACTTTCTGAGGCTCCATGCAGTGCACTGCAATCAACAGCTACCCTGAATTCCCCAGCTTTCCCCACACCTAGCTGCTCTTCTGCTGGCTCTCACACCTTCCCAGATCTGAGTCAGAGAATCTCCAGCACGTAGCAGTCCTGGGAGCAGCCCCACCCCACTCTGCCTCTGCCCTCACCTCCACCAGCCTGAGAATTTATGAACTTGATGACAAAGTAATTCCTTTAAAAAATGCAGAAGGTGAGCACAGATAGATTTATACCCCTCTATCTTTCCAGCAAGCAGAAACATGCAGGTGATGCTTGACAGTCCCTCACTGAATCTGCAGATCTTTCTAGAAGACAGACACAGGATAGTTTCCCTTTGGCAATGAATTGCTGGCTCTTTGTTTACTTTCTCCTCTTCCTTCTTTTCTTTTCTTTCTTTTTCTGTCTATTCATTTCATACTGATTGATCACCAGCTATGTAAACTGGAAAGGAGAGATTCCAGTGCCATTGGTTTGGAGCTCCAGCTTCATGGAGACCGTAGATAGCTGAGTCTGTAATAACTCTGAACCCACAGTATCCAGGTTCAAAGGCACGCTGAGACTCTATTCAATGTGCAAATAATGGTGCTACCCAAGTGGGCTGTTGTGCGGACTGCACAAATATATAAAAACTCTTAACAGGTTCTGTTAAAAGTTAGCTATTCTAATTGGCCCATTACTGCAAATTCTCCTCCATGTTTAGATAATCCCTAGGGCTGGGGAGGGCCACAGACCTGAGCTGAGTAGATCACTGGCTGAGATTATTATACTAAATAACAAAATAATCATTACTTTGACTGACTTTAGATAGAAGTAAAGAAATGGCATTTTCCGTTCTTAGGTGGAAATGGGGACATGAAATAGAAATGAGGTGAGTTATAAAAATCTGTGTTTAGTTTAGAGCATTTTTATTTGAGTGTGTGATTGTGAAAATATTATGTCCATTACCCATATAATCACAGTAGAGTGTGGCAAGACTACTTGGGCGATAGGGTAGAGAGGATCTTATGCAGGAGAGAACGCTTTGTTTGGGAAAGCATATCTTTGCTGAAATCGAACAACATTAGAACAAAAGGGATGGTGGGGATCAAGGTAGAGGGCACTCCTTTTTTCCGGGCAAAAAAAATGAGAGAGATGGGCAATCCCCAACTGGATGTACAGCAAGGCTAGAAGCAGTACCTGGAAGGAGGTCTGCTAAGGAGCTCAGGTCGGCCAGGTAAGAAATGGCCACATCATGAAGGAACCCATGAAGTCATAGTATAGAGTTGAACATTGAGACAGCAATGGGGAGTCTTCCAGTGTTAAACAGGTTAAACAGGAGATTCATAAAGTTACTTTAACATAAATATCTACTTTTTTATTTTTCATCATTTTCTTTTCCCAATGGAAAACCCAGAACTTTATTTATTTTTGGTAAAGGATTGTATGGGGGAAGCAAAAAATTAAGAAAAGGAAGAGACACCCACAGCTAGCAAAGAAAAATGATTCTCTGTGTGTGTGTGTGTTGGTGTGCGCATGTGCGTGTTTTATTATAAAAGAACACAACTCAGTTTTTTAAATTCCCACTCCTGTCCAAGCAGTGATTTTTGTGAAAAACGAGATCATTCCTTTTTTTGCCAGAAATAAGTCCAACGGAGCCATTGCCAGAAAGGACTGCGAGAAAGCGCTCAAGTCCTCCACAAAAGAATGCAGAGAAATAAAAGGATGTAGAGAAAGAGGGGGAAGCATTCTGCCCATATTCCCCAATGAAACCTCTTTTAGCTTTGACTCGTTTTGCATTTTCTCTTATCCTTCCTCCCCAGCATGCACATACACATATATATTCTTAAAGAAGCATCTGTAAAACATTTGGTTACCGCGAGATTCAAACACATTGAGTCAGGTGATTGCCAAACAGCTTTATTTTTCGCTCTCATAGTCTATCAGAAGGCCTTGTGATCATTCTGGGATGATGAAGAGAAACAGAAGGGTTTATGACCAAAAATGAAGCTGTCTCTTAATCTCCAAGCTATTTCTTACTCTGTTTTTGAAATGTGCTGGTAAAGAGATGGAAATGGATCCCTTAAGAAAGAGCTAGAATGATTTGTGGCAATCTATAAGGAGGTAGAAATGGATATTCAAAACATACCTGTTCAGTTTACATGAAAATGCGCTTTTCAAAAGGACAGGAAAAAAAATGCTTTGATTGAGAGAGGAGCATCCAAATGTGGTCAATAGTCATACAATTTTGTCATCAAACTTGGGTGTCTCGGAAAGTGTGGAAAGCCACAGGCTGGAAGAGGAGGTGACCAGGAGCCTCCTTTTCTCTGTAACAACATCCCCTCCTGTCTTCACATCACCACCCAGGGCAGCCAGGGGTCCTCGCTGTCTCAAGTCAAAGACCCATGAAAATTAATTGTGCTACATTTAATGCTCATTCAAAATGTAAGGAATGCCACTGATATTATGTTAATGCTCTCTATTTTTTGTTTCGCTTATAAAATTATCTCTTGCATCGATTTAGCTATTTGTACAAATGCTCAAAGTTTCCAGTTTAACCAAACTCTGCCAACCCTAATTTGTCCATAAAGTTTTACATTAGATCACCAATCATCATTGCTATGAGATAGGCGACCTGAGGTACCATTTTAAATGGGACAGAAAACAACAGTACTGTCCTGTTTCAAATGGTACGTCTGGTCAGCCTACTGACACCTTGAATGTAGCCCAGTGAGACTAGGGTGACCAGATATCCTGTTTGAAACAGGACAGTACCATTGTTTTCTGTCCTGTTTCAAACAGGATGTCTGGTCAGCCTACTATGGGGTGTCTACCTTACTCTGCACTGCCTGAAAACCCTCCTAAAGGTTGCATGGTGTGCCAATCAACCAGACTGCATGTACGTTAGAACTGAAGGGAGTTGTTTAGTTTTTAAATTCTCTTTTTTCCCCTCTTTTTTTCCCCCCAGACACAATGTTACATGGAATATCAATGCAACCACTGTATCAACAGATAAATCTATCACTGCTTGTTCCGAACCAGGGACAAAGGACTGGAAGTCAGCCCACTCACACTGCACATTCTCATCCTCTTTTATCAAGAACTTCTCTGCAGTCCAGGGCAATTCTGCGGGAACCTGGGACCCCTTGGGAAAGCACTAACCTGTTTTAATGCACTCATTTTACTAATGAGGACTCCGAGTTCCAAAGAGGTGAGCTGACTTGTGCAATGTCATGGAGTAGTGACCACCGAAATGAAGACTCTGACTTAGGAATCCTAAAAACAAATCCTGGCTCCTTCAAGTATATGGTCCTGGATGTGAAAACGACCTGATTTGTTTTCAGTTCTCTTACCCCCTCAAAATAAGTTGTGAGTCTGATGTAGGCTATCCATAATTAGTTGGGTGTATTTAGCAAGTCAGGACAGAGCTGAATGAACATCAGAATATCAGGGATTTAAGTAAACAACAAAGATACTGAATAATGGAATGGGAAGATAGAACCTCAAGTGAGGAGATAGGCTGGTTGCAAAAATTGCCTACTAATAGCTCAGAATAGGACAGGCATTTTCTAGATTCATGATGATCCAGTAAGTTCCAAATAAAATCGGTTCTGAAATATTATATTGCATATTCGGAGCTACTTCTTTGCCATATGACTTAATTAAACTATCTGAAATAATGCCAATTCAATAATATCCCACATACCCATGTGCAAAAATAAATATATTTTAAGTCATGTATACATGCCTTTTGGATTGCCTGCTATTTTTGGATTATTCTCACATTGTTTCTCCTCATTAGCAGTAATAATCAAGAACTAATGGTGGAATTAGTTGAAGGGAGAATATCATATGTAAAAATAAATTCTTTCCATCTTTTGTAACAAAGAGCACACTTGAATGTTAACCCACTGAAAAGTAGGAATTATAGAAACCCACAGTTAGATTTCACCCTCCAAAATGAATATAAATACTTATGCTTTGCTCATTTAAGTTCAAATGTTTTAAACAAAAAAGTCATACATAAATATACTTTTAAAATTCAATGTTAAAGCATAGAATATATTTTTGTCCCAAATAGTTGTTTCTATCTAAGTCTTTCATGTGTCATAATTTCAAAATTTTTGCAATCACTGTTGCACCATTTGAAAATCAGTTTGGATTATTCCTCTTGGGGCCATGTGCTTTGGCTTTTCAAGAAGAGTTCTGACTTCTGGGGCAGTACTGATTGCCAATATCCTGTCCTGTTATTAGGCTATGTGTTTTATGACTTTGCATTGTTCACAATTTTTGGGAAAAATATTACCACTAAGATTCCAGTTAAGTTGTTCTGATAATAACTCATCATTCCTGTGCTCCCATCTTGCAAGTCCACTCAAGCAGAGGTTATTCCAAAACTCAGAGGCTCCCCCTGAGACAGGGAGGGAGACAACCTGAAAATTCCAATCTATGTGGGGAAAATATGACACGTCCATTTCAAACTATAACAACCTCAGAGACTCAGAATTCCATAGGGTGAGACAAGCAGACGCAGAGCCATTTTCAAACCAAAGTTTGCCCTTGTCCAAAGGTAAGCTGTCAATACGGCTTTGGTCTTTCACTGACCCAAATCCTTGGGATGGTGCTAGAAGTGGTTGGGGTCCCCCTAGGGGAGCTTTATTAGTGCCCCTCCCTCCCTCTCTCTTACTTAAATTGCATTGAAAGGCTACAGATTCCAAACTCTATGGTTTGAGAATTTAGTGCAGATGGAAAGCATAAGAGAGGTCAGTTGGTTGTCATTGGGCTAAGGGTGTCCTACTTGTAGCCAAGTGAAAAAGATGACTCTGAAAAATAGAAAATTATTGTTTATGCAGAACCAATGTTGAACTAACAAAACTTCTTTAATAACTAACAGAACTTGTCAGTGGTAAGAGTCTCATCTAGCAGTTCACATGACTTTGAATACTGTTCAGCCACCCACATGTCACAAATGTCATCTGTTTTCCTTAATGCATGAATGTGTGTGTGTGTATGTCACTCTTTTGATTCCATTTAGAAACTAACAAGTATAAGTTTACTGTAAGTAAATAAATTAAAATGTATCATTTTTATTTTTACTTAAATGTACTTATTTGTAAACTCCACCTGACCACAAGGTGGAGAATCCGCAATGCCAGAGTTCAAATGCTTATAAGATTTGGAGTACTTTCCAGTTGTTTTAAATCTGATTGGCTTTGATGTACAACTGGTAATGGCAATGTCATTGGATGGGATCTCCTGGTGGATGAATAGTTACTTCCTCCATGACTTAGACATCCTCAAAGATGTCCTAATGGTTATGGAATTCTCAAGTGCCCATTTAATAACCTTTCCCAAGTGGTCTCATGATCAAAAAAAGCCTTAGGACCCTGTAAACAGGATTTCTCTTGGACCACGGCTATGCAGCTGGTTACACAGCTGGGAAACTGGAAGAAACAACAGTCAATCAATTCATTTTGACCATTTCCATGATTATCAGTAATTGCTCCAGCTGCACTGCTATGTGGTGATCAATATTCATTTTAAAGATGGCAAAAGTGGACAGCATGGATGCCCCTTGTCTTTTCATTTCACACATGTTGACCTGGCCAAATACACACTGACTAATTCATTCAAGCAGCAGTACCTAGCTTCTAATTCTCCCATTGCAGAATGGCACAGCGGCAAATGACTATTAAAAGCAAAGCAAAGCAAAACCCTCTAGCAACTGGGTGCCTTAATTAGTGCAAAGAATAATTGGGTGGGTACAGATAGATAGATGGAGAGGATGGCAACATGCCAGTGTTCCAACATCTGCAGCATTTAGATGCTCCAAGTTGCATCCGGCAGGGTCAGCTGAGCCCTTGAACCTACCCTTAAAGAATTCTAAGAGTTGAACTTCTAAGAGGATGGCTAAAACACTGAGCTCTAAGCAGAAGCCCAAGGAATCCCCAGAACTACAGTACAATAAGAGATGCCCATTAACCCTTACCTTTGGGCTTTAGTCACACTATCCTCCTGAGTTTCACTGCCCCTTTTTGTGTTTCCATTGACGCACAGAACAAATTCCTCAGAACTGGCTCTCAAGAGTGAGATGACAATATGTGAGATGCCAGCCTCTAAAATACGGGAGCCTGCTACAGCCATGGCCAGACCGGGGATTTCAGTTTTGGTGTGTGCATGCACGTGTGTGTGTGTGTGTGTGTGTTTCGGTCAAAATGGGAAGGGATTTTAGATTTGCTGTTGTTGTTTGAGTTAAAATGGGAAGAATATCTTGGCATCCTTGAAATCTGCCTTGAAGTTCAAGCACACTTTTATCCTCCCTTTGAGAAAACCAGCGAATTCTTCAGATGCAACTTGTCGTCTCTTATTTAAGAACTCGCAGGTGTGCTGAATGACACATTGGATTTCTAATAGAAGATTTTTAAAAGACAGATGAATGGAAGAATGAATGAATAGTACCAAAAGTATAACAAAGGGTGTATTCTCTATAGGAAGAAATATAACTAAAAACTTCTTTTTAAAATAAAACATGGATTTCTGTGAGGGGTCATAATTATATTCTTAGAGAGCTAAAAAGTGCTTAACCATACATGGAAAAAGAAACCAACTTTTTTTTTCTAAATTGCCTTCAGTTTCCAACATTCAGCTGCTAATTTGCTTTATCTTTCCTTAACTGTGCAGGGTCCTTCTCCATCAGCAGTAGGTTGAGGTTTCACCTTTTCCCTGGACTTAGTGTGTGTTCTAAGACAATCACTCTACCATCCTAGGCTCCAATTCTTTCATTAATAACCAAGATCAAGCCTCATTTTCTCCAGATACTGGGAGATCTTAGCACAGAAATTGCTTATAACGTTGGGGGGGATAGTAATTCATTTTGTGTAAAGTGCTCTTGAGACATGGCTTTTGCCTGTTACCTCTCTCCTGGTCATAATGGAAATTTTCTTCTACTGTTGAATGCAGGTTGTATAATACTAGGTAGTCTCAGCAAATTTCTATCTGATGCAATTTAACAAAGATACAGTTGGTTATATGGGAAATGCATAACATTAATCCTCATTATTACATAAAACTTTCTACAACTTGCTTTCCCATACATTATCACATTTTTGTTCTCACAAAACCTTATAACCTCGCTTATTAGATAATGCTCAATGATTCTGGTCCTTAAGTGTTCAGGCTTCCGATGACAAAGCTGGCCCAGGTTCTGCTTGTTGCATTTTCTTAGCTTGGTGTTTTCAGAAAAGTAGATGTTTGGCTCCAGTTGCAAACCCAAAAAGCAGCAGATCCTAAGCCAAGGGCAGAGGGCAGTGGGCATAGGGGCTGGGCCTGCACCTGGACTCTAGACCCAGCACCAATTCTGGAGAGATTTGAGGAGGAAGTGAAATCTCTCCAGCCTCCAGTTTCCTCAGCTCTAAAATGAAGGTGTGGCCATCCAGGTGATCCTGGGCTCCTTTCCAGTTCTGTGGTTCCTGGGAATTGAATTTAAATTCTAAGTACTGGGTTTTCAGATTATTTCAAACACTGATCACATTTTATTTTTAAAATTAACATTAATGACTCCTCTTGTGACCGAATCCTTGGTTTGTTTCATGTAACTCCAGCGGCAACACAGGGAAAACCAAGGCGTTTGAGCGGGTCCTGCCTGAGAGAGGAAAGTTCTTTGCGTTGGAAAAATCTTATTGCTATTATTAATAACACTGTGTAAAACACAATGCTAAGAATTTCACCCACTGTATCTCATTGAATTCTTCAGGTAACTCCGGCATGCTCATTAGTATTGTCATGTTCGTATAAGGAAACAGAGACTGAGAGAATGTAGATTACTTGCAGAAGTCACACTGCTAATGAGTGATTGACCTAGAGTTTAAACTTCTCTGTGACTGATTCCAAAGCCAGTGTTCTTAATAAATACCTATACTGCTTACTAAGAAATTAAAAGACACACACAGACATGTGTGCCACAGAAAACATGTCTACGTAAAAGTAGCGAAGTGCTTGATTGAGAAGCTGATTGCATAGATGCATGCAGTGTTCCTATGAGCAGTCATGCCCCACACTGGTTCCTAAGTGTTTGAACCAAGTTTTATGGACAAAAGCCTGGCCTTCAGCTGCCAATGAGTCATTCCAGGTCAGCTTTCCTGGCCAAAAAACAAAACAAACAAACAAACAAACACTTCAATGAGCTGTCGATGTCATTCCTTCCTGGGTTGATTTTTAATGCCCTTGACTCCATGTAATAGACCACAAATACAGAGACAAGAAACAGGCTCAGCACATTCTGAAAATGTCTGCCATGCATGATGCTCCTTTTCAAATGAAGACTACCTGTTCAGCAAAGAAAGGGGATTTTCTTTAGAAGAGTTCTTCAGCACAAATACTATCGTCACATAGGAACCAGCCCTAGAATTGCTTTCTTGGGTAAGTAGAGCAGGGCAATCAGACTGCCTTTAAAAGATTATGCATTGTGCCGAAATTCCCCTAGAATATATTTCCTATATTGAGCAGTTATAAGCCGTAGACTGACCAGAAACATATCTATCTTTCTGTCTTGTGACACGGCTACCATTTCTTTTCTTTAAGAAGAAAGCCCAGTTTCATTTGGAAGTTATTACCCCTTAGATGACCAAATCCTGCCCCAAGATGCCTAATATTTACTTTGCCTTTGAAGCATAATGGTTAAAGTTATTTCCCCATCTGCATGATTTTTTAAAACTTCTTAAACCCTGTCCAGTTATGACAGAGACCGAGATTCCACAATGTAAATGTGCCTCATTAATCAACTCTATTATTTGGGGGAGTAATGAACATTTTGCTATTTGACATCTGGTAGTGATTTACAGTAACAGAAACAGGAATTCCTAGTTTACAAAAGTGCACATGTATGATTTGATTTCTTTTGGTGTATTAAAAAAATCCCCGCTGCTTTTCTTGGCTGAAAAAAAAAAAAGTGGTGGGAGCAGGGGAGCTTTCTGGGTAGGGTTGGACTGTAAACGAACTAACCGGCTTCGAGCAAAATGTTGTGTGAGCAATGTAATGTGTAAAGTCTGGTGTTTATGTCGCTCTCAAGCTGGCTCAGTCCCAGTAACTAGTGAGTGATATCTAAACATAAAATAATTTCTACATAAACTGTGGTTTGTAAAAATGTAAGCACTATATTTTTGTGTAGTCTGAAAGAAGGTATTCTTTGAAATAGATTATTAGTGTAGGGCCTGATTCCATCCACTGTATTTTGGTGAGTTGTTTTCTTTTTTTCCTTTCTTGGAATACTGATTAGGGACTTGGGCCTTTACCAAAAAAGTCAACATGTACTTATAAAACTCTTGATATGTGATACACTGACTAAAGTGAAGTTTATGATTTACTTCAAGTTGACTTTGCTACTGTGCAAAGAAAGCTTTAAATGAATGCATAGTCATTAGGAACGTGCAGCCTCCAACTGAGCCATTAGGGTACAGGCCGTCTTCTTGGTTGTATCACCTTACAGACAACACAGAATGCTATGTTAATGATTAAATATATAGGAAAAAAATCACTCGGCTGGAGGCGGAAAGAAAGATGAGAAAGAAAAGATTTTCAAATCATGGGAATTAAGCATTAATGGGTGGTTGTTTAGATTTAGAAATGCAATACTTCTTCTACAGTGGGTTATGAAATTAGGTATTTATCCCTTTTAACAAATTCCACATGTAATGAATGGACTTGTCAGTGGTGCCATTATGATGCTCTTCGAAGAGGCTTTCAAGGTTTCTTTGCATATTCAGACCTCATCATGATCCTCTCGTCAGAGTCACTCCTAGTTGTTCAAAGACAGCTTTGACGTCTAGACAAAGGCCAATTGAAACCAGAAGGCAAAAGTAGGATGGATGGTTGGGTGGTGTTGGTAAGAAGAGTTGTCATCCAGACATGACCCAGAATTTGAGTCTCAGGAACAAATCCAGTGGTTTCCCTCTAGTTCTATCCACACCCTAGCAAATGAAGTCAAAGCCGGCAAGGCGCTCTCTGGTGGTGAGTGTTCTGGAGGGAGAATGGTTTCCTGCTGTATCAGTTGTGACTGTTTTGGTTGCAAACGACAGAAACCTTTCTCAAAATGGCTCAAGGAAAGCAAGATAATATGTCGTCTCGCTAAATGAAAATTCCAGGTGTACAGCTGGCCTCAGGTGCAGGGGACTTGCAATTCATACATTTTCATTGTGGGTCAGTTTCTTGCCATCAGTTCACTCCGCCTTCTGCTGGGCTGGCTTCCTTTTCAAGCTTCACGGAGATTCTCAGTAGCTCCCGGCTCACATCCAATGCCTGCCTTCCACCCAGGCAGGGCGGTGCTCCTGTCCTGACCGCGTGCTTTCACGGGCCCAAACACCACAACTGTAAGAAATCACACTTCACCTAAGACACGGGTGTTTCCGGCACTTGCAGTTGTGAACTTAGCTCTGGCACAGCGAAACCTACCACCCCAGCTTCTGCTCTCGTGACTAATTCTCTTTGGGCCCCGGAGAAATGCTTCTCCCCATCATTTCAGAACAATTAGCAGTTGCTTCCAAAGGCTGTGAGGTATGTGAGTAGCCACGTTGCTGGCATAGAAGCGGGCACTGCTCTGGAGGGGAAGGGCTCTTTGAGCAGAGGAAGCACTTCGGTAAGAGAGAAGTCATCAACCTCTCACAGCCCCTCAGAGAGCAGGAATGCAATAGTGTCTCCCATAATTAACACAATATTTACAATAGCTGAATACAGTAGGTGAGAAATATTTTGCAATATTAAGCAATTGGATTAATCTTAAATCTGTACCTATTCAGATCAAGATAAGACAGAAATGATATGTAATATGCACTCTTTACATTGCCTAATAGCTGGACATTGAATGCTATAATAGTAAATAATCTTATTTTTATGACAATATTTAATAAGATTTAACTATATTTTAAAAGTTAAATGAAAGTTATATTAATTTAAGTATGCTCATTTAAAATTATTTTCAAGTAAATTACAATTCATTTATTATTCTTTAGTTTCGACAGTTTGATTATTCTAGAAAAAATTTTTTGGAAAATATAATAAAATTATTTACCTAATTTAAAAATTTACTTTAATTTATATTTTTGATAAACATACATCCATGAAATACATAAAATAAACTTTAATATATTTTGATTAAAGTATACTTTGATTTTAGTCACATTTTATTCTTAGTCTTTTAAATTGTTGAAGATAAGCTGAAACAGTATTCTACTTTTTAGTCATATAAAGACAGTACCACTGCCATATTTTAAAATTTTATTATTATGAAAGTGTATTAGTTAAAGTAGGGGGTACAATGTAGTTCATTTAGCCATGTAATACATTGAAGTATAATTTTAAAATATGTGTAACGTCTGCGTTTGCATCTGTACTCTCAGCTCAGGTCTGCAAAGCTTCGGTGGGTGGGGTTCACTCAGACAATTTCATTACCACATCCTCCAGAACAAGTGGCCCCAGAAAGAAGTGGGAGAAGTTCTGGTCAACCATCCGGTCCTGGAATTGAGTTTTACTTGTACTAACTGCCTTGATTTAGTCCAATCTCTGTTCATTGATTACTCACACCAAAGACAAGAGTCCACTGCCATGAAAGAAGAGAAGAGTGAGGCAGTAGTTTTAGAGACTTTTTTCAGTTTTATAAACTGGGGGAAATGTGAGAATTCTTAACATATGATCTTAGAAAAAATTTTAATTTGGCTGAAAGGTGATGATATAGACATTAAAGTCTGCCTTCAGGCACCACCTGTGAAGATTTATTTTCAGTTAAAAGACGTTTTGCTTTCTTATACAAATGCAAAAATAAATATTAAGAATAAAAGTACTAGAAATGTTTCCTGCATCCTAATGGTTTCACTCACCACTCTCTCCACAGTTCATTCCCAGCTCCTGAGTAGACACAATACCAACAGCTAGATGCTATTACTGCATACATTAATCAGATGATCTTATCTCTCAGTATAAAAATGGATAATCATCATTTTGAAACACAGTTCAACAAGATATCCGACCTTTAACAGTATATAATTTAAAAAGTTTCCAAGGACTCAAAATCACAGAGACTTACTAATACTTATAATACCATATAATATTTTGAAAAGTTTGTATATTTTCAAAATGCTCTGACATCCAATGATTTCCATCACTTTTATATTGCATCAGGTACTGTAAATAATCTAAAGATGACTTGAAGTATACAGGAGAATGTCCATAGATTGCATGCAAATACTCCACCATTCTAGGTAAGGGACTTGAGCTTCCCTAGATTTTGATGTTCTTGGCAATCCTGGGACCAATCCCCCATGGAAACTGGGGAACCTACTATACAGGCTAAAGCTAGGTCAGTAGGGAGCTGTCTTATTTGTTGCCTATTTCCAAACCCTAGTTTTGAGAAGTAAAGACTTGGGGTGAACTATTCCTGTAATGTGCTGTTGAAGATGAAACTTACTGGGTGGTTTTTTAATCCACACCACTGTCACAGAGGCTCTTTCCAGTTTATCTTCCAGCTCCCATGGGATCATTCCAAAAAGAGGATTCTGGGGATGCTTCCAAATGTCACACTAAGAACGCAATGTCAACCACTTTGTTCTATGATACAGTTAGCCAACTACCAACATGATTTAGATGAAGAAAAGACAAGTCTAATTAGCCTTAGGTTTTAAATGTCTTTTACTATTTAAAATAAATTACTAAAGCTGGGCACTTAATATTCTAAAAACAAAGATGCACTTGTTAGCTGATTTATTAATTTATTATTAATTTTCTTGATCTGTTATATTTTTTGCTGGTCAAGGACACCAAGTTCTTCCCTTAGACCTTGTTTTCTTAACATAATCCATAAAGGTACATACATACCAGAATGATTACTAATGTACACCCATCACTCTGCTTGAGCTAGGTATGGAAGTTTGTCCTTGGACTCTGTAATGGAAAGTATTAAACTAAGTGTTCATTATTAAACCACCAAAGTGTTTATTAAAAAGATATGGTGATAGGACAAGCAGAAGCCTCAGAATGGGTGTTTACAAAGTAGGTGACCTCACAACATGATATGTCATGTCGCAGATCCTTCTCTACACAGCTGCCCCCAGCCTCCTGCACCCCGGTAGCAGGAGCAGTGTCGAGTTTTGGATACGCATCAGTTCAAGGCCAGTCACAACAAGGACTGGTAAACGCCAGCGACACAACTGCCCGAGAGGTGGGGCATCCCCCAGGGACTGTTCTGGAGGCTAGATCCTGTTGACATGCCACCGTGGTGCACAGTTACCCTGAAGCACTTCTAAGTCACTTCTCATGGGTGTCTGAAGATGATCCCCTTTACTAAGGAAAAGGTTAGAGGGGAAATCTCCCATTAATTAATTGGATTTATCTCACAACATAAGAATGTGCTGAATCAAACGTCGCCAGCTGCAATCTACCTACTATTATCAAAAAAAGCCTCGGGCACTTTGTCTTGCTCACAATAGCTGTTCAGTAAATGTTTCCCACTATCATGATGGTTGTGAGAGGAGGAAACAAACACACTGTGGGATGTCTTAACCAGTTCCAGGGAATTAGGCAGGCACTGACTCACAAAAAAGTAGATAGAATGGTGTAAAAAGGGTAATTTACTTCGGGTTAAGCAAATCCCTATTTGTATGGTACTTCTAGATTTATTTTGAGTTTTCAATCTTTCTTCAGTCCAGACAACCCCTTTGCTCTCTACCCTTATGACCATCCCATAACACACAAACACACACACGTGCACACACATGGTCACCAACACAAACAACTGCCCACCTGGCTAAACTCCACCAGCCGAACTCATTCATCACTCTGAAATGCCCTTGGATCCAGAATATGTCCTTAGACCCTTTCGGTCCCCTGGAACAGTCTTAGAAGCATCTCATTCCCAAGGTGCCCCCAGGGTTACACAACCTGACCCTTGCACATTCCATCTTGTCAAGTAATCCCAATGACCCCAACAATGCCAGAATTACACAGAGCAAGTTTAGATCAGTGCCCTCGATTTTCAACCAGACTTAGACAATTTTGTAGAAAACAAAAGCCCCTTTAATATCAGTGGATACACGCTAGAAAATTCTTTTTTCAGGGATGTGAACTTCTGACCTATTTAGGCAAAAGATAACAGATGATGGAGGAAAAAAAAAAGACTGTATCACCTCTCCAGGCCTGGGAGGTGTCCCAGATGAGGAGCCCCCCTAAGGAGCCTAAGATCTGTGTGTGCTGCCTGCGGAAGAGCAGGTCGGGGAGGGGAGGTGGGAAGCTTGGGGAGGGGGTGTTGCTCACCTTACATTCAGTGCTGGGGATCTGGCATTGGCTTTGACTTTGCTCTGATGTTCTGGGCTCACTTATGGGCCCAATTCATCCTAGCTTCCATCAGCTGCAGATCAATTTCTAAATTGTTCTGGGAAAGCCACATAATGAAAACTTGTCAGTGAAGAAAAATGACTCACGTCAGTTGCAGCCTGACACGTGACTGGTTACTAGTGGGGGTTTTAATGTTCATCGGGTCTCCCTTAGTGGAATATTATATACACCACCTTCTTAATGTGCACAGTGGTGTGAATTAGCTTTTTGAAACTGCAGGAGAGCCTATAATTTAGGGACTGAGGGCCATAACCACAGCAAAGGAAAGGATTAGGGTCAAAAATAGTATAGTTCAAAAATACCATTGTAAACGTTTTTACCTAGTATGAAGCTTTTGCCAAAAGAAAGAACAGCCAGTATGTTCTTAATTCCTCCTTGGAGAACATTAAATTCAGAAGTATGGTTTTTGGATTTGTTGATATGATACATAAACCCCAACGTTCTGTGGCTATAATTAAATCACTTTAAAACCTCAATCTAAAACACAATGACACTTTCTTCAAATCAATTTGTCCTGTGCAAAGGATATGAACACTTTAAGAGTAGATATTTGGAAATTCTGTATTTGATGCCATTGGTAAGTTATACTGGTAGATAGGTAAATGTTTTAAAGGTACAATTCCATTGTATGCAAATGAAGTTATTTCTAACTCCACCTAAACAGGTGACTAGAAAACGCTGGAGGGGTGTATCTGAGTTGGGTGGGGGTGTGCTTCATGCATCTATCTGCTCTCATTATTACTAAGACATATGTAAACTGCATCAGTTGTTTGCATGTTTTTTCAATGGCAGAGTCACAAGGCAGGGCTGGAAAATCTAAGTGCCTTTTTGCATAATAAGGAGTCATAAAGCTAGGGTCCTTTATGAAAAGGAAAAGAGATTTTTAAAAAGGCTACAAATTTCATCTTTTGCTGAATAAAAAAAATAAAATCATTTAGGCAATGGTGGACATTGAGACCTCTGGTTCCCTGATTTTCTCGGGCCTGGCTATACCTACTGATTACATCATGCTCACATGAATTGGCAGTCTGTGTTTACGAGTTCACTTAGACTATTCACTGTGATTGTTTTCTAACTGGCTTCCTGGTGTTCCCTCTTGCTTCGAAAGAATTTTCTCACTTAGAATGAAATCAGACCAAACCTTCTACTGGTCAATGCCACCCAACCTCCTCACCTTGGTCTGTAGTGCCTGGTCTAGCAGGTGCTTCCCTTCCGGCCTTATGTCCCACCCTCCTCTTCTTCAGTCACCGGGTTTCAGCTATCCTTGTCTGTGAATCATCCCTAACAGCTAGGAAGCTAGTTTGCACTTACTTTTCCCTCAGCCTAAAAGATTGCTCTTCACACATTTTCACATGGCTTCCTTGCCTCATCTCAGTTTTGGTCCAGTTGTGATTTTCTCAGACATGCTTTCATTGACTTCCTATTGAAAGAGCTACCCTACCACCCCACTTCACTCTCTAACACTTAAAAAAAAAAATTATTTACAGCACTTACCACTACTGGGTATTATACAATACATGTATGTACCATTTAATATTGTATTTGTCTGTATTAGTATGTCAAGTTCTGCTAGGGAGGAATCTGCTTAGTCTTATTTTTATTTACTGCTATATTCTCACCAGCTACAATGATAATGGATCAATAAATACTTGTTGAAACAGATAAATGTCCATAAACAGTGGAGGAAGAAAAATTCGGAAAGAAATAAGCACAGGTAGAAAATTTCACAAGAATATTCCCTTGAGTTTAGTGCCTCCAAATATTAGCAGCTCATAAACATCATTTTGGTTTCTCAAAACACAAACACACAGATTCTTGGGGCCCATCTCAGACTGAGTAATTTAAGAACCTCAGAGGAGCCGTATTTAGGACGCTGGTTAAGTCTAGGTGGGATTATAACTCGAACTGCAAACTCAATTTGGAGCGTATATCCTCTCAGCCTTTGGATTTTGAGAGGAAAGGGGTTCCATTTTGTGCTCCCCTTCTTGGCTCCCTTTTATTTGTTTTAGTTCCTCAGGGTTAGGAGGAGGGGGGAAGAGAATTAAAAGGACAGAACTGGTTTTCATTATGTGGGTGTTGTGGTCCTCAATTGGCTGTGCCTACCAATGCCCCACTGTGGGACAGTAGCCCACATACTGTCTGTCTTGGGGGAACATCAGTGAATTATGTAAGAGGTACCTTGGATGAGATCTCTCTACTTTGCAGTTCACTACCACAGAGATGTTCTGTTTCAGTGTTTTTTTTGGAGTCCCCTTAAGCTGTCTCCCTCCGTGGATCTCCTCTAAGCCTCTTGTTATGTGTTGTCTCTGCCCATCTCTCACAGGAGCTTAATGATCAATGGAAAATGCAGGCAAAACTTAGGGCAAATGGTGGGGGTTCAGGATACTTCTCTGCTGAATTCTCTCTCTCTCTCTCTCTCATTTCTTTTCCTACTTGCTCAAATAGACAAAATGGTAAATCAACAAGTCTGCTGCCCACACTTGAAGTCTGACCAGGAATGAGATGCCAGCTTCCCTCAATATCCCTCCTCACCACAAATGGTCCCCCTGAGGGCTGCCTCTATTGTTCAGATCTGAGGAAAGCTCTCAGAACTCTAGGCCAGCCACACTTACAAAACTGTCTTGGAATTCTCTCTCTCCTGAGTCATTTAATTATGTGCTGGTAGAAAGTGAGGAAGACAATGGTGGAGATGACTGGCCACATCTTCAAAGGCCCACAGGCTTAGAGAGGTACTAGGAGTATTATTTTAATCTTAAACCTTTACCTGCAATCTTGAAACAACAGGAGAAGTCTCATCCGTATACACTTTCAAAAACTCTGAGATTTACATTTTTGATGAATGGTTACAAGTTTCTGCCAAAACAGACTACATATAATGGGTCCGATGTCACTGAGGTGCTTCTGGAACGTTCTGACGGGGACCTCCTCATGACATGATAGGTTGTGTTTTTCTTTACAGAGTAAAATAAATTCCTTTGGTAGATCTATGTTTTTTAATTCATTATTACCCCCTTTCAGCTTTTAATATTTTTTTTCTAATTACTCCCTTCCCTGAGAAGTTTTAACACCACAGACGTACTGTATAACTCTCTATGCAGTCTCTAAAATTATTTTCCCACCTCTCCCTGAAGAACTGATTTTTATCCCCTTGGGGGCAATATTGGACCCTTTGTGAATGCATGGAATAAAGTAGTAACACTGAAACGGCCGATTTCAGAGTACTCTTAAACATAATATTGCTTTATAAGGCTCAATCACCATAAATTTTATCCAGTGTAGTTCATAATGTGATTGAAATAAACACTACAGATCTATTCTTTAGTATCTACACAGATTGCATGGCAGAGTTCTCAGGTTAGAGGAAAAAAACATCCGCCACCACATCCCTTAACACAAACATTATCTCTCTTACCTGGTGAGCTCTCTAATAGTTTCCCCCTTTAACTTGCATTTTTAGTATTCTCCAAAATTCCCCATTATCCTAAGCCCTTACCTTCAGCTGATGCCCTCTTTATAGACATTGGACTTCATTCAAATTTAACCTCTGAGGATGATGCCAGCTCTCTGCTTCTTTTGATATGTGTGAGCCTTTGTCAAAGACTAGTTCTCTCTCCAGTCTGGAGTCCCTTATGTCAGAGAGAGACATAATGTGTGATTTTCTGCTTTCACCTTAGCTGTAAAGGCGAACTTCAAATTTCAATTAGAAGTAATAGTCTATAAACCACCACATAAAAATGTACAATTTTCATTCCCAATACTTAGTCTTATGCTTTCTCATTAGAGAGCCATACTGAACAATGGACCTTTGCATACACAGGTTAATGGAAATGCCATGCCTGAAAAAAGGCCATAAAATGCAAGCTCAAAACAAAAGGGTTGAGAAATTTATATAAAGATTTAGGTTTTTATTGTAATCCCCCTGAACTAATGCTATACACAGTGCCTTTTAAATCTGTGCCATGACTATGGAGAGGAAAATTGGGAAATAATAGACCATTCCTTTATTCACACACTCTTCTTACCTCCCCGCACCCCACCACCACGCAACCTAAGCGCCTAAGAGTTCAATTGTAACAATAATCACAAAATTAGGCATTAGAATTTGGACTCTAGAGTAGCTACATATTCTATAAAGAGAATCCCACTGGAATAAAATATACAAAACTGAATAGATAATAACAAAAAATTAACAGTGAGGTGGGGGTGGGGAAATGCCAGAATATAATCTTTACAGTTTTGTAATAGATTGTATTCAGCTACAAGGAACAGAAAACTCCAACAGCTTAGGAAAATCTCTGAACTGTGGCATGATATGACGAATGGCTCAATAATGTCCTCAAGGCCTCAGCTTCCTGCCATCTCTGTCCTGCCCCTTGTCCTCAGAGGCTACTGCCCTGGTGATTATATGGTGGCTGCCACAGTTCTGGGTACCCCATCCAGACTTACAAAAGACGTGGTCAGGTTTTCCTTTTTAAATCCGTCAGGACAGCTTTTCCTAGAAGGCCCCTACCTGACTTACTTTTATTTTTCTCTGGCTAGATTGGTGTCACATAACCAATGCCTGGAACAGTGATTAGCCACGGAAGTAGGGCCATCGTGAGTATGCTAGAAACACTCACTACGGGCTGCCCGTGGAGTGAACTTCCTAAGGAAATGGACCGCTGAACAGAGGAAGGTGGAGACCTAACCAAGTCTAGGCCTCTGCTCGCCTGGACGAGGGTGGTTGGGGAGGAAAATGGTAGTTGGATTGGCAGTTACCAGTGTTCATGCCACATTTCTAATTATATTGAAAAAAAAAAGTTTCCTTGCTCCTTTGAGCTGTGAAATGTTCAATTTCTGGACCTCTTTTATCTGTTTTTATTGCACACTATAAAGGTACAGCTGCAATTCGCTTACTAGTGAAGTTTAATGGCCACTGCCAGGACCTTGGTGGATGCTGGGGAAGGAATTCCAACTTAGTCCTTCCAGCAAAATGTCACTGTCTTGTTTCAGACCTGGAGCAAACACCCTTGGCCTCAGTAGCATCTTTCACTGCTGATGTCTTTCCTGGCATAATCCTCTCAATCTTCCTAAAATTTTCCCTCTTTTAGTGTTTGTGTTTAGTGTTTAGTGTTCACTGACAACTTAATGTCCCCTCCCCCACAGGGCACAGGTTAAGGTGTCCACATTGGTTAGCCACAGATGATATATTTTGTCCTATTTATATTTAAACCAAACCAGTGTATATGCCCTCAGTAACTTAGCACAATTTTTATCTGACCATGGGGTCAGAATTGTACTTAGTGTGGCAATATAGTGTCATAAGCAGTCCCAAAATCAGTTTCATAATGACTGTATTTTATAACTTGGGGACAGGAAGAAGAAAAAGAGAAATAGTCAATAACCAAAGACTTAATCTGCAAGATCTAATAGAATATGCTTATCAATAATAGCTTCATGTTCATAACAGCTTTGTGTTTAAAGCTTCTGTCGCTTTGGTCTTTGGCTTTTCCCACTGATGCAAAGGCTAAGCATTAGGCTCCTGGTATCTGAATCTGTACTTTCCTAGCAACATTCTCTTTTATATCACGGTCTTCCCATGCAAAAAAAAAAAAGGTGGGGGGATGTCGTCAGGTTAACTTTCAGGCCAGAAAAAAAGAGAGAAGGGAAAGTGAGGTAAGAAACTGGCAGAAAGAATATGCCCAATCTTCGTTTTAAAAAAGATTTACTTTGTGGGGTATCTGGATGAATTCAGACTCTATCTATGGCCCTACATTAGATTCTGATACCTCCAAACAAGTGGAAGAGATTATACAATATCCAAAATGTCATCAATATGCAATGAAGTATATTCATGAGAGAATAAAAGTAGAGATAAGAGCAGGAAGACATAAATGAAAAAACATTTTTATGTCTAGTTCCCTTTGGCAATGTCTACACCATAGAACTATTTTTCAGCAGTCTTTCATTGGTGTGCATAAATACTAACATTGGATACTGCTTGGGGGTAAGATTCAGAGTGACTTTGGTGGATCATTGAGGAGTGAACAGACATTATGTGATCAGCAGTACAGATACAGTTACCCTAGAGTGATGCCAAGTGCAAAACTGGTTTGCAGAAGAAAAATTAGTTGTATTCTCTTAAGCCAAGAGGATACAAATCAGCCATTAGCCCACATCTTCTGATTGTATTGTAGTGTTCTGCTGATGTTCTCAGTAGCATGTAGATTTTGGTATGCCTGTTTAAGTCCTCATACATTAATCTGGCTTTATTCTTTCTTCATTTGCTTAGGAATATTTGGCTATTAATGAAAACAAAACTGTCTCTTGAGATAGAAATTGTTTTCAAACAATTTCTCTAAGCTGACTCTGAATTTTTGTGACTGCCTCTTCTGTTATCTGTATCTCTGGCCTATTTTGTTTGAGTGCATCATTGCCCCAGGGGAATTATGCTCTCTTATTAGCCACGAGACCCAATTATCAAGGAGTCAGTGTCACCCAAGAGATAATGTATATGTTTTCCCCTTGAATGTTACTTTAGGAAGAATGAGTTAATTTTCTCTCTCTGTTTTTTTTTAAGGAGTCCAATAGGAGTCTCTTATAAAAGCATAATTTATAACATGATTAATTTCTCATTCAAATCCTACCCTGATGTGTCATTTGTTCACTTAGTACAAAGCAGTTATTGATCAATTATTGATGTGATTAAGAGCATTTCAGCTTCCCAAATATAACCATGAGCTCTAAATGGTAACAAAGAACTACTAAAATCAAGGTTGTGTTTTATCTTTTATACTCCCTGTACTTCCTAATACAGAGGCTCAATTAATGTCAATAAGTTCAACAGAAATTATCTATTTTAATCATGTTTCCTAAGGCTGTAGTATTTATTTTCCACCCCTGGGAAAATAGCATCCTTTTAACCAGCTAATTACAAATAAATATCTAATTTCTCACCAACCTAAAAGAAAACTTGTATACCCAATTGCCTTATTTATTTTAATAAAATATCTAGAATTTCTTACTAATTTTCATCACAAGATCATCTCTACTAACTCAAAAATGATTGAGTTGAAAAATAACAATTACTTGAAAAGTTACGAATGCCTTGGTGAGTGCAGGTGAAAGATGAAACCAAAAGAGTGAAAGATATAGATAAACTATTATTCGGTTTTAAAAGAGGAATAATGCCGCCATTTTCAACAACATGGATGAACATGGAAGGTATTGTGCTAAGCGAAATAAGCTTGACAGAGGAAGACAAATATGGCATGCTTATCATTTGTGGAATCTAATAAAAAATTAAACTCATAGAAACAGGGAGTAGAAAAGTGGTCTTTAGGGTGGGAGGTGTAGAAACTAAGGGAGAGGTCGTTAAAAGGTACAACTTCTCTGAATAATATGAATAAGGTCTGGGGATCTAACGTATAACGTGGTGACTATAATTGGTAACACTGTATTGCATAATTGAAATTTGCAAAGAGTAGAACTTAAATATTCTCACAAAAAAGTGAGTATGTGAGGTGATAGACATTAATTATCTTGATGGGAATCTTGTATTTATGTGTGTGTGTATATATACATAAACACATTACACACATTAACTATCTTATAATTTTGTCAATTATACCCCAATAAAGCTGGGAAAACAGTTCCTCGACTGTGGGATTTGCAGTTACTAATATTGTGGCCTGGCTTGGGGTATATGTGTTTCTGCATAAAGCCTGTGTTAGGGTTCCTACTATGTGATCAATTTAAGTGGGTTCTTGTTTCTGAGTGTGCTACCAGGGAATTTACTAAGTTATTGGCACTGGCAAGTGAAAAAAATTTTCTTTTTTTTTTTTTTTTTAATGAGACCGAGTGAGTAATGGATCTAGGGTTAAATCCAAACAAAGCCTGGTTCCCTCAGTTTGGGAAACCTACTTGATGCTGTCATGAAATCCACTGCATTCTCAAGATCACGTATTGGCTCAACAGGACTGAAATTTTGATAATCTTTAATTATGGTTTTCAAAATACATGTAGCCTGTAGTGGACTCCTATTTAGAGATTGTCCAATATTTTATTTTCTGTTGATTAGTATGTACAAATGTCTTGTGTGTGTTAGTGTGTTTAATAAAAATAAAATAATTCTATGCTAGGTTTATTAAATTGGTATACCTACCTCTTTTTTATAGATTATTGTGTTATTTACTGTAACTATGAGATAAGTATTTATATCCTCACATTTCAAATGAGAAAACTACACATCCTTTTTTCTCCTCAGATATGGGATGGAATACAGTGTCACACTCATGCTTCTAGTGGGCATGAGTTTCTGACAGCTTGTTGAAGACATATTTCTCCAGAATGGTTTTTGGATTTAACCCCCCTGGCCAGCAATGCAATTATTTCTCCCCATTAGCACTGGCATCCTGAGGGATAAGAACTCAATACTTGTATATTGCAGGAATTAATAGTTGATTATGTTTTCTTAAACAGAAGTACGTTTTTTTAAAAGCAAGCAAAATTGATATCCCTTTAAATGGTATTAATTGGAACTAATAAAACAAGCTGGGAAACGTATACCAGGTTAAGTTTTCTTTGATTCTCCAAATGTAACCCCCTGATAACAAAATCCTTCACCATGGCTCCAGTGGGATAGAAATTGTGGCTTAAATTGCTTTATCCTCTACAGAGACTAGCTTTTCCCAGGGACACTCCAAGACAGCTGGGCCTCTCACAACGTAAGTTCTCCTCTCAAATATAAGCAAGAACACAAGCAAGTAACCTTGAAGCACCAGTGCATGCAGACATCTTGTTACATAAAACATGCCTTTCTAGAGCTTCTTGGAATGCACTGATAATTCCTTTTAATACTTTCAATGTACATAAATTTTCATCAATAATGTAAAAATTGTAAGGCCAAATAAATGAACTACTAGAAGGTAAACTGAGGTAAATCTTACATTGTGCATTCATTTTCTCCTTGTATTTTACCTTAAAAAACTAAATATATAATATTTTTACATGTGAACTCATTAATCTTTTCTGAGAAATGAACAATTATGTGTGATGACCAAGTCAGCTGCAAAAAGTGAATATCCGGTTTTTAAACAAATGTATTGACCTTAAGAACAGTATTTTAGAAAAGGTATAGAGTTGCTGCTTAGATGCGTCTGGCAACAATATACTAACATTCTAGCTCATTTCAATGAAAAAAGATGGTGTGGCAATGTAAAACCACCACCACCATTCAAGTTAAATAATTCTGAGCTCCCACATTCCTACCATAATAATATTGGCCTTTTGCCTTTGTTATAGCAAATGTATTAAACATTCATGCTGATATTTATTTTCTAAATGTAAAATGGAATTAGGATAACAAATAAAGTCTACCATCTGGTGATAATATTGGTTATATATTATATATATATATATATATATATATATATATATATATATATATATATATAGTTTTGTTTTGTTTTGTTTCAAGGGCTTTTACATGTTTGATTCAAGGTAGTTTACTGAATAATTCATAAACGTCTTTAAAAATGCATTTCAATGGTTGAGGTTATAGTTGGTTGTCAGGCTCTCATCTTGAACTAATAACATGGTGATTTTCTTTTTGTGCAGAACAAAACTATGGAGAACAGAGCCATTAGAAACCTAATCAGTGTTGAGTCAAAATATTTTTGTGATATAGATTTGCTATCAGTGAGTTCATTTTCAAAAAAGAAAAACACAATATTCTTTACAAATGTTAGTTTTCCTTAAGTATCTTCTTAGGAGAACTTTTTCTGTGACAGAAAGCAATCTAGAAATAATCTAAAGACCTAAGAAATAGGCTATATTTACAAAACCTAAAATAAGTAAATGATAAAAGCTATCGAAGACAACCTATCTATTTGCCATAGTTCCGCTGTTTTGAAGGACTTATTTTTATCTTTCTACTCAGCATAAACTGGTGGTTCACACATTCATGCTTTACTTGGAAGCTAAATGGATATTCAAAGCTTAGCTTTTCTTTACATAGGGCTTTCTAAGTAGGAACTATCCACAACATCATAGTGTGCATACTGATTCTCAGTTCTAAAGGGTCAGAAATTTGATTGTGTTAACCTACTTTGTGATTTTTTTTTGTTTGGTGGCAAACCACCTTTAAGCAAATCCAGTGAAGATTAGTTGATAATGTAAAAACCTTATTTCATTAATTTTCAATGAGAAACAATCACAAATTAAACTCAGGACTGGCCACATATTTGGTAAGGTCCAGCACAAAATGCAAATGCAAGGCACTTGCTCAAAATGATTACAAATTTTAAGACAGCAGAACAGACCTTTAAACTGAACACAGGGCCTCTCTATGAGTGACAGACTTGTATAACTGCACAGGTCACATGCCCATGAAGCTGGCTCTGATTAAACACATATATCTGCCAATGATTGCTTGTAAGTACAGAATCAGGGTAAAAGTATTTGGACATGCACCTGTATTCCTGAGAACATTGGTTGAATTACTCTTTCCAACATTAACAAAGTGTGTGGAAACACATTAGCACTTCCTACTGTTGGCTCATCTTAATTTAGCTCATTGCTCCTCTGTTGTAGCAAGGCAGGCAGGAGCTTTCTCCGTCGTGTCACGATCCAGGTGAGCTGGTAACAGCTTTTACAAAACACCTTGTCTTCTTAATTGGATTCAGTAGATGACCTAGTCTCATCAGGCACACTTTCAAAACCTATCTTAGTGTGCACTATCTTTTATACATGAAGGGCTGGTTTTATATAAAAACCAGAGGATGGCCTTTCTTAGCCCTATGCCTGGACTCTGAAGAAACTTATAATAATCATCTCTGCACTGACTAGGCTTTAGTTATTATTCATTCAACACATCTTTATTAAGTACCCACTGTGCATTTTGTTAGGTGCTATAGCACTTTAGAATTATGAATTATAGAACATATTTTTATACAATTATAGAATTATAGCACATATTTTTCAACATATGTTGTATCACATCTATTTAACACATGCCATTCAATATGTGTTATTCTGAGAATCAACATATATTTGTCTGTTATGCCAGGCATATGATATTAGTCAGGACATGTTTGTTTGCATTAATAAAACTTAACTCAAACTATCCTAAAAATTAAGTAGATGATAGATATATAGATAGATAGATATAGTAGTTTCAACTGGCTGAATTCAAGAATATAGAACATGTCATCAGAGCATCTCTCTTCCTATCCTCATCTTCCTTCTCCCCATCCTTGACTTTGTTGTCAAGCAGGATCCCTGCCTGTGGTTATAAAAGCAGACTCAAGTACCTCCAAGCCTAAGTATCAGAAGCAGAGAACATCTCCCTTGTTTGGGCACTCAAGATGATATGAGAAATGACTCTGGTTGGATTTACTGGGGTTGCCCACCAACCCTGAATCAATAAGTATGCCCTGGGGCCTGAGGTATTGTTATTAGTCATCCATGAAACCGTGATTGACAGTTGCATTGGGAGGCAGAGGGACAGTTAACAGAAGGAAAGGAAAGGTTTTGTTATCAAAGAAGGAAGAAGAGATCTTGTGTAGGTAAAAACAATAGATGTTTCCTCCAGTACAATACAACAGGACCCTAGAATTGAATGTAAAGATTTGAAGTCTGGGGAAAGGTATGGGCCACTGTACATGGGAATGTGGTCAAATCGGGTCCAGAAGAACTAATGATTTTGATTCTCAAGGAAATATGATGCAAATAAACCTGTATGTTTCACAGTTCTCAGAGGAAACCAAATTTTTACAATTTAGTATAATCAAGCTGTCAATTCTAATTTTGTTGCATACATGAAGAGAAACTATTTAATTTTTAAAATTTGGCCAGTATGTTTAACCTTTAGGACCTACAGTTACCATATTATAAAATGGGATGAATACTTCTAATGTGTAAGCATTCATCACAGACAAAGGGACCGTGGAGGCCTACAGTCCCAGGGTGGGAGCTACGACTCAGGTATTTCTACTTTCAGATGTTGCATTAATTCTTGTGTGCCTCTCGGATACTTTCTGAATTCCACAGGAACCAAGTTTTTTCCATGTCTCCTGTCTGACTCCCTATGAAGAATGCTCAGAAGCATTCATATAGTTCCGTACCCATCGTACCTTTGGCAGAGTTGATATTTTAAAATCCTTTGAAAAATTCTTTTCTTAAACTTTGTCCTCACAATAAACTTTGGAGAAAGGTAAGAGTATCATTACATAATGCTGTGTGACTTGACTAGAGATAATCAGCTCATTAATGGACCTCTCCATGGGTATTACAGTAATTAATCCTGTCATAAATTCCATTTGTTTCCCTTTATGTAACGCAAGGTGGAACAACCCCATAGAAAGCTGAGGTGCTCCACACAGAGAAAGCACGTGCTCTCTTTACCCACAAGCATCACCCCTCCATCCACACCCACACCCACACTTCAGGAGTTTGACAGGACACTCTGACCCCTGAGACAACACATTGGAAAAATGTTGCTCTTGTGTGTATTTTTTATCTGTGGGGTGAATGGGGTTCTCAAACTTCTATCTAAAACTCCTCTGATGCATCAGGGGACACTTCTGGGAGCCACGGTGACAGCTGGTGCTTATCCCATCTGAGCAGTAAATAGGGGCCACTCTTCCTTCCCCAGCTTTACAGCGATGCTCAAGCAAGTCTATGAGACAGCGGGCCCCACTGCATACTTGCCACTTTTAGGAGACACTATAGTCATGGAAACTCTGAGATCAATGAACCTCTGAGAAATACTAGTAAAAACAACAACAAAATCAGCACCAGAAAAGCCTGCCAATCACAGCATTTTTGTCGATACTGCTGTGGTCACTTCGGCATGGCCCAACGATTATTGTCTTAGTGGGGATTCTCAGCCAAGGAGGGGTTTTAGAGATCTGGGCTTCTGAATCAAAGGGATGGATTGTAGTGTCATTAGCTGATGACTGGGCTGCATGGAGAGAGAACCAGAAGGCAACAGCAGGTCCTAAATGGAAACAAAGACATGCTCAGAAGTAGATTAGTCACAAATATGGCACTGAGGTAAAAGGAAAGAGAGAGAAATGTATCATATGTCTTTTTTTTTTTTTT
This sequence comes from Lyroderma lyra, assembly GCA_004026885.1. Classification (NCBI taxonomy): domain Eukaryota; kingdom Metazoa; phylum Chordata; class Mammalia; order Chiroptera; family Megadermatidae; genus Lyroderma; species Lyroderma lyra. The sequence continues at coordinate 84,419 of PVJL010000705.1, read as the reverse complement.
CAGGTGGAGGAGGGGGAACAGAAGGAAAGTTAAAAAAAAATGATGTGGACTCAAATTCCAGGAAGCAGCTAAGGGAAATTAAAAATAGCCAGCTCCCTAAATAGAGCATGATAGCTGTCTGCAGCGTGGGATCCTGGAGACTACACCTCCCAGAGAATCAACCAGCACCAGCACAAGTCTTTCCTCTCTTAATGGATCCTTCCAGCACTCTAATATCCTCGAACACCTCTAATGGCAGCAAGGTCCCCAGAAGACCAGTTGGTGGATGTCTGCAGGGCAATCCTGTTTGCAAAATGGTGTGGCTCTCCCCAGTTTGCTCCTTGCCACCCCCTTACACCAACAAGAATATGTCCTTTTGGCCCCCAAAAGAAGAAATAACTGTGGTTCTATTTCAGATTGTTTTTTTGTCTCAAGTTGCTGAAACTTGGTCAAAACAGTCAAAAATGTATTTATAAAATTACACGAAAATAATCTAGTTTGCGTTACATAATAACAATAGAAATAGAATATCTAATACTGGCTTCAGGTCCAATTTAATCCATGAAAAAAATCTTCTGCTGCTTTCTCATGCCCCTCAATAGACTTTTTCTTTTTAACTTCATCTTATTTTCAGACTTGTCAAACCCAAAAGTGCTTCAGTCAAAATGTTTTACCCTGTAAGTTCACATACTGGCCTCCATTAATACTTTATTTTTTTCTCCTTATCCATCAGCTTAAAGCTGCCCTAAGGCTTTTAAAATCATAAAGTTGGTAGTATTTGCCTACAACGTCCATTTATCCACCTTTCATCACTTTACTCTTTCAAGAGCCCTTCCTTTCCCTTCCCTTTGGTATCCAGTGATCTTGAATTTTCTGACCAGTAAGATGCGAAGATACTTTCATGAAGCTACACCCAGGCCAGCGGCTCCAGAAGCCCTGGAGGACGGGAGCCTCTCACTGACAGTCATAAGCTGGGAAACTCTGGACAGCTCAATCTCCCTGGGCCTTGCTTCTCCCATCTGTACAATGGAACAGCATGTGCTCCAAAATGCTCCCTCACAGCTGGAGCCCACCTCACACTCACTTCCTCCCGGCTCAACCTCACCTCTGTGACCTCACGAGCCATAGTCTAGGCTAGCCTATCCTTTCTGCTTCAAGTCTCAGCTTAAAGGTTACGTCAGAGAGATCCTACCAGCCCAGCCTAAGAAGCCATCCCCTTCCACTCTAAGCATCCTTTATGTCTAACTGACACAATCTGTGATAATCTTATGTCATTTTATCATTTTGTTCATCTATTTTATTCTACCTTCCTATGGAGGGGTCGGGGAGTGGGGGGTCCTGCCTCTATTATCAGACTATAAGCTCCACCTATGAGAGCAGGGGCTCTTTCAAGCTCCTTTATCATTGCTGCCCCAGACCCTAGGACAGGACAGAGTACTTGGCACCTGAAAGTCTCAATAAACACTTTGTTTGCCCTCTGCTAGCATGTGTGGAAATAAACGAAGACTACTTAAATTGCAACAAACAGAAGCTATTTATTCAAACTGTGCTATGGCTAGGGAGTCAGCCACCATCACTTGTGTTTGGCAGAGATTCAAGGGCTTTTGTCGGTGGGAAAGTTTTATAGTGAAAAACAGGATGCGCTGATTGGTGGTCATTGGCATGGGGAAGCTGGAGGTGGTCCATCTAAAAGCAGGGCATTTTATGGGATTGGTTTGGGGACCAATTTGGCTTTCTCTGGCTGGTTCTGAGTTAGAAGTGGGGGCAAAAAATGAAGAAGTTTGCCATCATTGATCAAGTCCTAGCGTTTGGGGCTGATTACGGCAGAGGTTGTAGGTCAGAGTTGACAACATATGGCAGTCTGGGGTCTTGCCATTGTGTGTTTGTACATTCCATCTCTCCTGTGATTCCTGTCCTTTTCTTCCTGTATCCAGAGCATAACCTATACTCTCAGGTGAAGTATAGAGGGACTATATTAAGTAGCTTAAAACAAGCAGCTACTATAGGGTAACATCTTTTGGTATCCACTTCCAAGAGAACTGTCATTTATTAGAATGACTGAGGACTCACACAAGTGGATTGGGTAAGAAATAATAAAGACCAGTGAGGGGAACGATGTTTGGGGGCAACCTTATTGTAGTGCTTGCTCTATTGAAATTAGACTGCAGGAATAGCTCAGCTTAATTTTTCTCTTTAAAATTTACAAATAATGAAAAGTTAAAATTCTCAAAGCTATTTAGCATATTTAAAGAAGACCACGAAAGAGACCTTTAATGCCTATGCATTGACACCTGGACACACAAAGGACAGTGCCTTTGTCTAGGGTGCTTTGCCCTTCTCCAGGCCTTGACCTTCAAGATGAGCTCTAAGAGTCATCCCCTCCATGCAGCTATTGCCAACAATAGACTCACAGCTCTTCTGCTGTCTATATTCCTAAATCTCTTATCTGTGTCACTCAACACTTAATGACATTTTTCAGTGGGGTACTTCTTATGTTCATGTTCTTTCTTATCAACTAAATTGAAAGGTTTTGTGTCTTTTGTGTGTCTACCACAGCAACCATAACACGTACACACTCAATTCCTTCAGGTGTATAAATGCTTTCTTTCTCCATTAATAACAATAGGAAATCAATAAACCTTAAAACTTAAAAGAAAGAAATATCAATATTTTGCCCTGTGTATTTGGGAGTAGTGTACACAATGTTTAATATTATGGGTTCCAGTTTAGGCTGTGTGATTCAGACCCAGCCTTGATTGCATCATAAGTAAATAGCCTTAGACAAGTTTTAAAAATAACTCTAAACTTTGTATTCCTCCTTTATAAAATGAGGATGATAATGTATGGCCTATACAAAAAATATTGTATATAAATGATCAGAGAACCAGTAAGTGATCAACGAATATTAGCTCTTACAATATTATTTTAAAATTAAATAAAATCATGTTAAATGTTTTTAGAAAGACTCTACTTATAAAATATACATATTTCTAAAAGGTTGTTTTCAATGGGTTTGGCTTGTTTTTGAAAGTGTTTTAATTGACACAAAGATTAAATCTATTAGATATGTGGAGATAATATTAGCATATAATTATTTACTTCAATTGAGCACCATACCAGAGGAGTCATGGTAAAGAAAGAAGAAAGAAAGAAAGAAAGAAAGAAAGAAGGAAGGAAGGAAGGAAGGAAGGAAGGAAGGAAGGAAGGAAGGAAGGAAGGAAGGAAGGAAAAAGCAAAGCAAAGCAAAGAAAAGAAAAGAAAGAAGTGTGTGTATATATTTATGAATGTTAGTGTGTGCACTCCATTAGTACTTGTCAAAAATAAACACATGACCATTGAGGGATATCCTTTTCTTTTATGAGCCTCTCAGGTAATATACTTACCAACTGATCAGATGTTGGTTTAGTAAAAGAATATGGGTCACTATGATGTGATATAAAGAACCCTGAGCTTGGAGTGAGAACTCATGACTGAGTATCTACAATTCACTAACCATACAGCTGTGGTAAGACCACATAAATATATAAAATAGAGATATTCGTAACGTAGAGATAATGACACAACACGAGATTAATAAAACACACATGTGAAGGGACTTCTGCTTCCGGCTATAATTGACATGCTTATAGCAGACCAACAGAGCGTGAAGAGTAACTGAAAAAGTCAGATGGAATACATAGAAATAAAATCTGTGTGAAGGCTTTGGAAAATTGCTTAGGCAGCCAAAATTTGACAGATAAGATCCCAGGAAAAAGTGACAATCATTGAGATAAACTCAACTTACACATACTTCTTTTCCTTTCAGGGAAGTTAATAATTTTTTATATCAGTAAAAGACTGTGAATCCAGGTGAGAGATGGCTGCCAAAAGGCAGAGGGGTGAGCAGAACTCTTGAAAATATCATGGGGCTGGAAGACAAAAACTGGAGTTCAGGCCAACAGACATCGAGAGTTTGAGCAACCAAGATCATGGAAAACAAAGAGGCACACAGAAGTAAGCCTGACAGTGTTTGCACTCCCCATTAGGCATCTGCCAATCCCTTACTGGGCAGTGGCAGAGGCTAAGAAGCTAAGTAAAAAGCAGCTGACAAGAAGAGAATTTTTGGCAGTCTCACAACACTGGGTAAACAAAATTTGGAACTCAGGACTGCCAAGGCACAAAGGTCCTAGTAAACACTCCAGCCTTTCTTTCAGCTGGAACCCTTGGCAAGCTGCACTCTACAAACTGGAGGTGACAAGTAGACCAAGACTTAAAGGGACTGCAAAACAGTGTTGGGTTATATCATTTCCTGATTGAATTGGGATGATCTCCTCCTCCTTAGCTGCAGGATAGGGTGAACTCTCACTGTAGCAAAAACACTTCAAAATACTTGCCATTGACAAGGCCTGGTATTCAATCAAAATTACTATGCATAACAATAAGTATCAACCCCAAAATCAAATCAAAATCAAATCACAACAGAGTCACAAGCGATAATGTATACTAGGGTTTTTCAGACTAGACTTTAAGTTGATTTAAATGAACAACTTCAAAAAAATAAATGGCAAAATGCAAATTTCAAGGAATCAGAGATCTATATTTAATTATCCAGGTCTACTAAGAGACTGGATAATAGGGCAGAAGCCAAAAGAAAAAGGGACAACAGAAAGAGGCACAGATGATACAGATCTTGACTTCATAGATAAGGTTGTTAAATAACTATAGATATTATATTTTCAAGGAAATTGAGGAAAAAGAGGACAAAATAGATAAAAATGAGAATTTCAATAGAACAGTTTCATATAAAATATTTGATATTTTATACGAGATTATCTTCTTTGGAATGTGTTCTCACTTTCTTCTTTTAGTCATAAAAAGTGGGGCTTATCACTATTTTCCAATTAAGGACCCAGTTGAGGCCATTTTTGCAAAGCTGAGACTCATTCCATCTTTGGTTTTCTTTTATTCCTGGAATACAGCATTCTAGATAACTTCCAGCATTCACAAAGGCCTGGTCCCTGGTGGCTCTGCGCTCTAATTTTAGTCTCCTCAAGTCTTCTCAACAGTAAGGGACTGAGGAACATTCCAGTTTACTTCTCAGATGTTTCCAAGTTAGTTTTTTTAAATGTACTCACTTTACACAGCTTCAAATTTCAGCAAATGCACTGAAGGAAATACTTACTGTGTGTGTGTGTGTGTGTGTGTGTGTGTGTGTGTGTGTGTGTGTCTTTCCAGCTTTATAGAACTCTATAAAGTCTCATTCATTTGCCATTTCCCAGCCCTCTTCCAGATCAGATCCTGAACTCTCACCCTGCTGTCTATACCAAGAATCTGCAAATCCTCTTAGCAACAAAAACAGCTACATAGTGAACTCACATTTCCTCACTTCTCCCCTCTCTGGAGCTTAGCCTTTCTGGTTTCTCTTGTTTCACCAGCTCTCCGGTACCTTTAAACAAATTATTTTTTTAAATGTAGGTTTTTGAGCTGAACTCAACAGAAGCATCTCTCTTTCTTACATTACTCCTTCCTGAATAACAAGACTAACAATGCCAAGAGTTGGCAAAATGTCAAGCAACTGTGACTTTTATGCATTGCAACTGAGTATAAATTAATAAAACCATTTTGGAAAACTGATATATATATATCTCCAATGATGTAGCCATTCTACTCCAAGAATTACACTAACCTAAGATATGCATCCATACATTCATCCATACATACACAAAAGCATCAAAGTGGAAACATCCCAAAAGTCTTTCCACAGAAGAACTGATATACAAATTTCAATATAATTGTTCATAAAAACAAAACCACAACCACATACAAGGTAATAAATCTTACAATATTCAACAAAAAAGGTAGACTCAAAATAACATCTGAAATTTGAAAAAGGATTGCAAACAATTATCACACATGTAAAGGATAATCATTGGTACAATTACAATAAAAATACAAAATATTGCTATGCTCTGGAAATTTTATTTCATATGAATTTAACTTCTAATACTCTATGAGTATGTGACTTCAGTGAAAATCCATGCACTAAGATAAAAAATAATGAAAGGTAAAAACAAAAATAGATAAACAAGTAAATAGCAGACTTGAGATAAACTTAGTATCGAGACACTGCTAACAAATTATGCAAATTGCCAAAGTGCTCAACACTCCATGGTTTTTATCTCCACTGCTCAAATGCATCTCTGTAGATTTTTGCCTTGCTTTGGCCTGATATATGACTCTCATTTTTGTTACATATGTTTGAAAGTGTCAAATTCTAATTTGGACTGCCACATCTTAAATCTAGTATTTGTGGAGTTGAAGGAACGCAGTGGGTGCATCACATGGCTTATCTCAATGTTTTCACAATGATGGGTACCCAGCGATCAGAGGCTCCTGACCTCATTCTGGGGTTAGGTCTCACAGTACTGCAGTTCCACTCTGCACAATATTCCTTTTGCAAAGGAAGTATTTTCAGAAAGCTGTGAGACCAAAATACCTTGATTAAAGTTAAACCATGTTTACCAATAGGAAAAGCTTAATATTAAGGACTACCTTGATCTTTATAATTGTACAAGTCTCATAAATAAAATATATTATCCAAGTATATGAGACGGGTTTATCTCAAAAACATAAATTTTTGAGTTTAGAAATGTCAACATGCTTGGTAAATGTAACTTGTCAGAACCTCAGATGGGGACTATTGCACACAAGAAGTTAAATATTTTTGCAGCCAGACACTGAACTTACATCTGGAATATCACTTAGTCCAAACCAGGCTGCTGATTTTTTAAAGAAACGGAGTGTCTTTATGTTGGGTGATTTTGTTTTTACCTAGAACTTTTAAAACATCTCTTTATTTTGATATAATTTCACATTGAAAGAAAAGTCACAAGGATAGTACAAGGAATTTCTATATATCCATGTACCCCTATTTGGCCAATTATTTACAGACTCTTACCCCCTTTGTTTTATCATGTTCTTTCTCACTTTCTCCTCTCTCTCTCTCTCTCTCTCTCTAACTAAAACATTTGAGAATAAGTTGAAGATATCATACCCTTATCCTTTATTCGCAATTCCTAGATACTTTACTGGGTATTTTTTAACAAGAAAAAGTTTACTAGCCCTTCTTTATCCTTCTTGAATTTTAAAGCGAATTAGTTTGCAGAATGTTCCTCACTTTTGTCTCTTGTTGCATCATGACTTCATTCGGGGTATGCATCAAAAATGCAAGCACGCCACAGAAGTGACATGTGTGCTCAGTGCATGACACGAGGAGGAAAATGGCGCTGGTTTGCTGCTGACATCAAGCCTGTCCGTTGGGTGAAGGTCTCTGGAACTCTTAAACTTTTACCTACTATTTTTACCATCTATTGGAGATTTTCTACCTTCATTTGCTCTTCCATACTGACAAGTTGACATGCTGCTATAAGAAAGGGTTTTTACTTTTAGCCCATTAATTTATTCACTTATTAGTTTATTACCTTATTATGGACTAATAGATTTGTATTTTAACCAATGGGCTATAATCCACTTCGTATCATTATTTGTTTTTAACTCAAATTATCCAAGATCGACTGTGACTTCAACTGGCCCCGTGTGTGTGTGTGTGTGTGTGTGTGTGTGTGTATGAGACTGTGTGTGTGTTTATGTACTCTCATCATCCTGTGAGAACCTTTTTGCTACTAGGTCAAAAATAAGTTCCAAGCTTATATTCCCCAGGTCTTACATGAGTTTTTCCTCAAAGGAGTCCTGGTTTCTTTTAGTGGAGAATGGTATATTTTCTGGTATGTCATTTCTCCCAGGTATCCTCAGTGGAGAAGAGTAAGGAAAAATGTACATGTGTGCTACCCCTCTAAATTTTAAGTATATCTACATTTATATCCATAGCTATAAAAACAGCAAAAGCTCATATAGATGCCTTCAGCTTTAATCTAGTATCCCAGGGCATTTTTAGTCTTTCATCCTTCCATCTGTAATGCTCATGCTCCATCTTGAGTGAATATGCTTTTCTCATTTTGCTTCTCTGCCCTTCCTCTATCCTGCTTTCCTCTCTGATTTCCAAATACACTTTTTACTTTTAAAATATACTCGTCATAATATTTCAGAAGTTTCAAGATTAAAGACCAAAAAAGTTGAGGCTCTAAACACAATTCCATGAAATGACTCCAATTTTCAACACTACATTTTGCCCATACAGATGTCTGCTCTACCTGTTATATTGTAGGTTTCTTTAAAATTCATTCAAGAGAACTCTTTTTCTTTTTTAATCAGGATTATAAAGAGGTTAAAAAGATGGTAATGCATTTGGAAAGTGTTTCCACTAAGTGGTAGGTGTCCTCCGATTTTGTAAACGTGTGATGGGACAGGAGCTCCTTCAGTGAAATTGTCAACCGGCGTTCACTGACCGTCCGGGGCACCTGAGCCCCTCCATTACACTCTTTGCATCCATCAAAGCTTGTAATAATGACCGAGATTATTTTTGAACAGTGATAACCTTCAATTACCTTTCTAGGAAAACAGACAAATATTATGCCCCAGTGTTTGTTCCCAGCTCCCTTCCTGAAAGTGGAAGCCAGAAATAATGGACAACGGAGACATGAAACTATCTGGAAGTACCACAGAGAAAACTTGGGCTGACAAGTGAATGTGAAGTGCATTGCTCTACAGCTGGGAGAAGAATGTAGCCGGATAGAAGATGAGGCAGGAAATAACAACCACCTAAACAAACAAATAGACTTAAAAATGAGAAATGCAATAAAAATAGGGAAAGTGAACACTATCTTTTTTTGCGAGGGTCTGTCTTTCAAATAACACTTGACTTGGTAATGATTCTTCCTTATCCATAAACCAGATGTAAAAACCAACTGTCACCCTGAGCATGCAGGGATAAAAGGTAACATTGAGTCTGAAGAGAAAGAAAAGAGCGGAATGACTTTGGGACCTATTCTTCAGAACAGATAGGGGAAATGTCATGATGAATATTCAGTGTGAGGCCAGAATGTCATTGTAAATGTGAGCAAATCCTAAATGAGTGATTAACCATCCAAATCACTGTTTCTGGTGCCACTCAGACATGAGCAAAGGTGCTTATAGGTCTAGGAAGCTGAGGTCCAGGTTTAGCATCACCAGAGGGAGAGATCCATGTCCCCAAGAGGTAGATGAAAAAATGATGCACATGTTAATGCAGTACCAGACATCAGAGCCTCTGGAGAGATGAACTTATCCCACTGCCCACAAAGCAAAGCACATTAAAATAAAGGCCATGTCTAGTGGTGTCATGACTGGACTTTACTTGTTTTTGGTATTGTCTTTTTTTTTTCTTAGTTAGATGAAGAATGTTGCTGCATATTCTGTGCACCACTATGCATGCATGTGCAAATGCCAACAAGGGAGAGGGAGAGAAACCAGGTAAGCACAGCAGAACAGCTGCAGGAAAGGTGGGCAGCCTCAGGTGCTGGTGAGTACGTACGGCACACCTGGAAACTGGGGAGCGGAATACCTGGGTTTTGCAGCAGGCTGTCACCCACTCAGGTAGATCACGAGGATGATGTGAAAGGTCATCAGGGCCGGTGACCTAACCTTCACCCCCTGCAGCATGACTCCTGTCATTGGACACCTGCTAGGTGCCAGGTTCTTCATTTTACCTGCACAACAAGAGCATGAGCCAGAAGAAATTCAGTCCCATTTTACAAAGCAGGAAATGGAAGGTACCCCAGCCACGGCCTGCCAATCTCGGCTCCGGTGGGCTTTCCACCGAGCTGTATTACTTTACTTAGGGCTGGAAATTTTCATAGTTTGTTTGGGATTGATGGGAATTAAATGAGATTATACTCATTGAGTGGGAACTGGCAGGGTCTTATATAGCTTATTCTAAAACACAGCGTTCTCTATGTTGCCAAAGGAAGCATTATAATAATAAAACAATAGTTAACTTTTAGTTACTGCCTCTTCTGTGACATTCTTTAATCTAAGGACTTTACACCTAATAATAGTTTTTAAATATCGCAATAGCCCATAGAGGCAGGTATTCTTATCATCATTCCCATCCTGCAGATGAGGAAATTGAGACACAGAGGGAACTTGTCTAAGGTTACCCAGTGTATGTGGGTGCTAGGGCTGCTGTAACAAAGTGCTACACATTGAAAGGCTCAAACAACACAAATGCATTGTCTCACAGTTCTGTGGGCTAGAAGTCTGAAATTAAGGTATCATCAGAGCTGGTTTCCCCTGCAGGCTATGAGAGAAGGATCTGGTCCAGTCCTCTTTCCTTGGCATGTAGGCAGCCTTCTTCTCCATATGTTTCTTCACACTGCCTTCATTTTGTGTGCTGTGTCCAAATGTCCTTTTCTTAATAGTACATAAGTCATATCGGATTAGGAGCTGCAATGGACTGAATTGTGTCCCCCCTGCCACCACATTCATATGCTGAAGCTTTAACCCCCAATGTGAATGTATTTAGAGATAGAACCTTTAGGAGATAATTCAGGTTAAACAAGGTCATAAGGATGAATCCTCATCTAATAGAATTGGTGGGTTTATAAGAAGAGGAAGAGGTGTATCTCTTTCCCCATGCACACCAGGGAGAGGCTGTGGGGAGACATACAGAGAAGGCTGCTGTCTGTAAGCTAGGAACCCAGACATGCTGGCACCCTAATCTTGGACTTCTACCTTTCAGACTGTGAAAAAAGAAATGATTATTGTTTAAGCCACCCAGTCTGTAGTATTTTGTTATGGAAGCCCAAGCTAAGATGGAGAGTACATCCTACTCCAGCATGACCTTCTCTTAACTAATTACATCACAATGACCCTATTTCAAATAAGGTCACATTCTAAGGTAATGGGGGTTCAATATGAATATTGGAATTTGGGGAGTACCATTAAACCCATAGCATTCAGCTTACAAAATTAGTCAAGATTCAAACCCAGGTAGTCTTGTCTGAGAGCCCTCACTATTAACCACTCTGTTACGTTGCTCACTAACCCAGCGGTTCTCAACCTGTGGGTTGCGACCTCTTTGGGGGTTGAACGACCCTTTCACAGGGGTCGCCTAAGACCATCAGAAAACACGTATCAGATATTTACATGATGATTCATGACAGTTATGAAGTAGCAACGGAAATAATTTTATGGGGGTCACCACAACACGAGGAACTGTATTAAAGGGCCACGGCATCAGGAAGGTTGAGAACCACTGCACTAAGTAAAACAAGACCCCAATGTAACAATTATTTATTAAGAACCTGCTGTATACCTCCCTCTCCTCTGCCTAGCTAGTTCTCTCACCTTTTTCTAGAGAGGTTTTTCTCTGCTCATCTTCTCTGTTTCTCATAAAGTGAGACCTTTTTGCTCTACCACTGAAAACATTTTCCTTGTTTGCAATTAAACAGTTGTTCATTGAAAATTAATGTTATCAATTCCGAATAGGTTTAAGTCACAATTCTTTCACTTTCGGATAAATACTTAGATCCAGCTGCCTTCTTCCACAGACTAAATAACTGTGCCTCCCTAACGTTCATATGTTAAAGCCTGAGCCCCAGTGTGCAAGTATTTGTTTGGGGGGGGGCTTTGTGGGGTGATTAGGTTTGGATGAGGTCACGCAGGTGGATCCCTCATAATGGAACGGGTTCCCTTATAAGAGGAGGAAGGGCCCAGAACTCTCTCTCTCTCTCTCTCTGCCACGTGAGGACAGAACAAGAAGACAGTCGTCTACGAATAAGGAAATGCACCTTCACCAGAAACTGAATCTGCCAGCACCTTGATCTTAGACGTCTCAGACTCCAGAAATGTGAGAAATCAATTTCTGTTCTTCATTAGCCACCCAGTCTGTGGTATTTCGGTTTTGCAGCCTTAACAATCTAAGACATTTTCTTTCCTACCTTAGGACCTCTGCATATGGTAGTCTCCATCACCACTGCATTCCTGGTGCCTGGCACATAGTTGGAATTCAATAAATATTTGCTGAATGTTACTATTTGAAATGAATTTAAAATGCAGACTTGCCATTGCCCTTGGTTAGAAGTCGATTGGGTTTAAACAGGCCTCACCAGGCAAACCTACACATACTCTCCAATTAGAATTAATAGACTCCTTAGTCTCTCCAGCGAAACTGTCTCTGGACAAATTTAAATAGCTTTTCATAAATGCATACATGTCACAAAAATAATATGAGTTAAAATAACCCATGGGGGATGCCTGTCGTTATAAGTTACATCTCAAAGAATGGCAGTATAATGCTTGACTGCAAAATGTATAAATTCTGTGGCAGATTACGTGTTCTGCTGTGGACTTGGGGACACACTCTTAATACAGTTTAAATAAATGAAGGCAATGAGTAACCAATTTGAAGTTAATTTAAAATGCTACAGAAACCAGGTTTTCCCGCCACTGTTACTGGAACTGCTTTTGAGTTGCCCTCCTTCCTACTTTTAATGTCCCCTTCTTCTAAGTCAGCTGTTTACATTGCTCCCAAAGACAACTTCATACAACAGAGCTGTCTTTGTCACTCATCCATTTCAAAACGATGGTACCCGCTGCTGACAGAATAAAGCACAAACTGTTTTTTCCCAACTGATCTTTTGAGCTTTTTTCTGACTCAGCTCCAAAGCCTGGTATTTTCATTCCACTTCTCTATTAAGCTGATGTGAGCCTTCCTTGCACCCGTCCGCCCCTTTGAGCCCTGGGTCGTTGCTTGGAATAAATGCCATCCACTCCTTCGTTCACCATTTCTCCACTACAGCATTCACAATTTGAGGAGAAGCTTCATTTCCAGCATTCCATGTGAGCAAACATACTCCCACATAGTAAGCTCTCATTGAACATAGGTTGAAAGGCAGGAGGAAGAAAAAATAAAGTAAATCAATAAGGAAAGTAGGAGGGATGGATACTATAAGACACTTTAAAGAAAGATCATAGTTACCCAACCCAATACAACTACCTATGAGATGGGGAAGAGAGAAGAAAGTTACTTGCTAATTTTTCACAGATGCAGAGGGAACCTAAAAGATGAGAAAACCTAATTTTGATGATTGATTATGAAAGAATACATATCTAACTAGCAGTAACCAGATAAACAAGTTTAAAAATAAGGAGGTGAATTTGCTGAGACTTGAAAATTATGCCAGCTCTACAATCTACAATCCACTCAATAATTGCATATAACCAAGGTTAAACATCCAGGTGAAAAACAAAAATCTACTTCTTCATCCAGTGTTTCCCACTATCCAGATGTTTGGCATGGTGATAGACAAAACATCTAAATGACTGAATTTTTTTATTGGCCACTTACATGTTTTGACACAACTGGTGACGTGATAAGTCTGGAGTTGTACATAAAGACTCCTACTCTTATTTGTCCTATAGTTTATATAGTAAGACATGTGCCAGGAAGGAGAGAATGCCAAAATTGTTAAACAGAAGGAAATGTAAACAGATTTCCTTTGAACAGAGAATATTTGGTGTCAGTTCTGATTACTGGCATAAAAAATTGTTAAGTTTCCTGGGTAAGTTTAATAACAAAGGAAAAAATTTTCAGTTCAAAGGTACACCTAGTTTTCCAATATGCTGGCTCAGGGCAGGCCAGGCAGACAGGCTTCTTCAAATTGCTTGTGGTCAGGGGTTGGCTCTATGACTGTACCAAAAATACTTTGAATTAAGAGTCATGGGAAATTTTATTTTCCAAAGACAGCTGCAGCATTATCTCTATCCATATGATTTTTTTCTCACACTGTGACTGTAACATTCCTTGTAAAGAGTTGTGGGGGCCATGTCCCCTTCCTGTGCATAACAGTGACTTTTTTAATTATGGCAGACTCCTTGGGACTCGTGAATCTAGAGCACATGAGAAGATACAGCTGCTGACTGGTATTCTGGGGCCTTTGTGCTCTTCAGACCCACCCACCATTGAAGAAGAGGAAGACTGGCAGCATATGGAGAGGCCCACCTGGGGAGAAACGGAAGTTCTCGGCCCAAAGTCCAGACCAAGTCCCCAGCCGACAGCCGGAAGCAGCATGCTGGTCACGTGAGTGAGCCCTGACAGAAGCACATCCCTCAGCCGTGACCTGAACCGCTGCAGGGAATGCTGCAGGGCGCAGACTGGCTCTCCCTGCCAAGTGCTGGCCCGTTTGCAGACATGTAAACAAATGAATGATTGCTGCTATTTTGGGGTTGTCTGTTACACAGTAACTGATAACTGAGAAGGCTCATAAGAGAAAATAACATTCATTCTAATTTCCATCTTCGTGCCATCAGAAAAGTGTATTCTTTAGTTAAGGCTCCCCAAAGATGTCCGCAGCCTAATTTCTGCAGCTTATGAGTTTGTTACCTTATCTGGTGAAAAGGACTTTGTGATTATGTTAAGGAATCTTGAGATGGGGAGAGTATATTGGTTTGAACAGGTGAACTTCCAGTGTAATCACAGAGTCCTTAGAAGTGAAAGGAAAGGCAGGAGGGTCTGAATTAAGAGAGTTGAGGATGCAATGCTGCTGGCTTTGAAGAAGAGAAAAAGGGGCTGTGAGCCAAAGAATGAAGGTGGCTTCTAGAAGCTGAAAAAGGCAAGGAAACAAATTCTTCTCTGGATTCTCTAGAATGAATGCAGTCTTTGATGCAGTCCTAGCCCAGTGGTACCTCTTTCAGACTTCTGACCTCCAGAGCTATAAAATAATAAATTTGTGACTCTTTAAGGCACTAGTTTGTGATAATTTGTTGCAGCAGCATTAAGAAACTAATAAAAATAGCTGTCGCCCTTTGTGATCCATACCTCTGCATACCCGCATTCTCTAGGCAAGCATTAAACTGGTGGTATATAATTCTATTTAAAAAAATAAAATTTAGAAAAGAAATCAATGTAATCAAACATCATTCAGCAGGAAAATAAGGCTATGAGAAATAAACCGACTTTCATAGAGTAATATATTAATAGCTTTTTAGGTACAAAATGAGGTTAGAATTCAATTTTCTTGACTTCCATTTTTGGGACCTTTTCCCTCCATCAGGCTTCTTTCATTCTTTGACCTATTGCCCTGATCCAGTTTCTTTCTTACCTGTTTCTTCTTAGACAGTATCTCTTTAGAAAGGGTTTGAGGAAGAATTTCTTTTCTGTAGGTTGGAGTCACCATCCAATACATTAAGACATGGAGCCTTCAGTTCTGACAGCTGCTAGAGGCTGTCTCAGAATAGGTTTATTAGCCTTGAGAAACACACCAAAGATATTTCAATCCTCTCTTCTATAAAGAATTCCCCATTGCATTTCACTTTCTTTGTCATAAAATAATTCAACAAACTTTATGGAAACCTAAAGTTTTCAAACCTGCCAGTCTTATAGCAAAGCACCATTTTTCAACAAGGAAAGCATTGAGAAGTAAAACAAGACACTGAATTTCCCTGTTATTGAAATCACATTATTTCATCAATTGTCTTATGTTGGGTTCCTCCAGTAGAGTCTGAATCAAAGACTGGAACACAGGCAATATATTATGGAGGTGATTCCAAGAGGTGCTGGGAAAGGATTGGGAAATGAAGCAGGAACACGCACAAGTCAATAACTACCTATTATCAAGCAGTTTATACGGACAGCTGAGGCCTGGTCTTGCTGGGGGACTCCAGAAGTCACTGCAGATTACACCTCGGAGATGGTCCCGCTGACGGGTGAGGATGATGGACTATTTATCCACCAATTCCAACCGTCATTGGCTGAGTGCTTCTCCCAGAAGCAAAAGCTCCCTGGAATTTCCTACTTGCCCCCACACCTGTGAAGCCCATAAGAAAGCCCTCAGGTGATGAATCATGGGTAGTTGGAGGATAATTTTGGTATGTGCTGGGCTGTTACATGACCATGAGATGTGTGTGGGCCGTGACAGTGTACACTAACTGAACCATGCAATGGCTAATTTTGAAAGGAAATCTCAACTCAAAGAATTACGGGATGTTTGTTCCTCTTGAAATTTCACTAATAAAGCTGTAAGTAAGTTATCATGGTAACCTGTAAGCCCCCTCAGGACAGGATCATATCTTGTTCATTACCGTACTTTTCAAGGGATGGATCATACAAATGATGAGCAAATGTTTAACAGTGACTTTGTAATCAAAGGACTGGAATATTCGGCTGTAAACTATGTTCGGAATAGCTATGAAATTGTGTGCTGTCATGTAGGGGAGGACATACTTTGGAATCAGACTGTTTAGATTGTAGCCTGGCTCTATCTCTTCCTATGTAACTTTGGGCACACTTCTTAACGTCTGATTTTTGTTTATGTGATCTGTGACATGGATAAAATCATAATTCCTATGTAATTGTGTTGCTGTAAGGGTTAAATAAAATAATCCATGGCAAACAGTTACCATAATGCCTAACACTTAATAAATGCACAAAACTGATTAGTTGTTAACATCACTAATTATTGAGAAGTGAATATTAAAGACTGACCAACAACTAAAGTGACCATATTATGGTTGGTAAAATCAAACTTCACCTATATGTGTGATTATTATAAAATGGTTGTGATTTTGTTTGAGGCAGACTTGTCAAAACTGATCACTTTCTAGTAAGAGACACACTTGTCTTTACCCTGATCTGACTCTTCAACACTGTGTTTTCAAACATTTGTGTTTTGTGAGGAAGTAGCCCTGGTTTTTGTGTTAGGTAAATATATCAGCACGAACCATTTAAGTAAGACAGTTTAAGGTAGGATTTCAAATACTATTTTTCAGCTATACAAATAATAAATTTTATTATATACCTAAATACCAACTATGCTATCTCTTGGATTTTATTTTTATAGTTTCCATTTCTGTTAATGGCTCATTTATCTTAGAATTCAAGGTTAGATTTACCTTTTTGCTTTAAACTGTTAAAGTCCTACTAGGTAAGAAGACTTGTGCTAGATGCTTGAGGTCAGTGGGCCATTTTCTGCCTTTATGTACAATATTGAATACAACCTAGTAGAAAGGAATTTACTTTAGGAAGAATTTTCATTGCATTCTTAAGAATACACTGCCATAGCAAATAATTTTTAGTATGCAGCATATAGCTTAAGCACCTTTCCTCTCCTTTCATCCCCAATGGAAATGAAAAAGCAGTGAGTTTTGTGGATATACTTGAAAATTATCATTGATTATCTTTATTTTATCTGGGCCAGATGGTCTGTGGTCTTTTTATCTTTTGAGGGAAGCAGTAAAATATTGTAGAAAGATTACTTAATAAGGGATAAGGAAATTTGAAGTCTGGAGTTAGCTTTGCCTCCAAGCCTTTGATTCAGTGATATCACAGATGCTGCCAGTAATACTTTCATTCAGTGATATAATACCATGATCAGATCAGGAGTTTAGATGCAGCTGAAAAAAATACTAGGTAGTATCTGGGGGCAAGGTTTACATACATAGCCACCAACTGATGAATATACAGACAGGGATCTGAAATAAGAATAATCTAAGGTGGGCAGAGGAGATCTAAGCAACATTATTCTCCATAGAGTCCAAGATCTGAGGTTTCTATTTAAGCAAAGTTGGGCATACATTCAAGCAAATAAATACAACAAGTAGTCAGTGAAAATCCCAACTTCTTTAGGGAGATGCAGCAATAGGAGAAGAGAGTCCAGGACCCCAGTTTGGTGGCTGGGGTTCCAGTGAAAAGACAACCAAGACAATAAAAAACGTGGACTGTGGAATACAGACGATGCAATGTCCAGAGGCAAAGGGTGGCAGACGGGGGAGACTTAGTAACAGAGAATTGAGAAATTTTCTTCACAGGGCTCCAGAAGCAAAACTGGTCTCATAAACTGGGGAGGGATCAAGAAATGGTGATGTGTATTAATTATCAATTGCAGTATAATCAATTACCACAAAATATATCAGCTTAACACAATACACATTTATTATTTCACAGTATCAGTGGGTCAGGAATATAAGCAAAGCTGTCCTTTGATTTACAGTATACCACAAGATAGTGATGAAGATGTTTGCAGGGTTGGGAATCTCATCTGAATGCTCAAATGATAAGGACCTACGACCAAGCTCTGTGGTGTTGGCAGGTTTCAGTTCCCAGAGTGCAGTTGGCTTGAGAGCCTCTATTTCTTACTGGCTGTTGACATACATCAATTCCTTGTCATGTGTGCCTCTCCGTGAAGAACATGACATCTTGCTTCCTCTAAGGCAGTAGGGAAGAGTGTCTGCTAGCAAAATGCAAGCCAAAATTTTATGCCATCTACCAATGAAGGTGAATCTCATCACTTTCACTGAAGTCTTTTTGTTAGAAGCAGTCACAGGTCCAGCCCACACTGAAGGAGGGAGGGGATTACACAGGTTATGAACACCAGGAAAAGGAGATAATTGGTGGTCATCTCAGAGTCTGTCCACCATAGACAGAAACAACTTATTGGGCATTTACCATGGCAATGTATAGCACTAGGCACTGTTACATATAATATTCAATTAACCTAGAGGTTCAGCTTTGAAGTTGTGTGGACTTTTGAGGCCTGGAATCGGGCAGGATGATACAGTAGCTGAAATAAAAGTTTCCCCCTTTCTCCACCTCAGGTTCCTCAGCTATAAGAAGACAGGGGCTGGATCAATGTCTCATCCAGTTCTTTGGTTTTAGCCCTTCTTCAAGGGTTTCCATAAGCCTGTCCTTAAAACCTTTTCCAGTCCTGCCGATCCCTTTTTACTTGTGGAACCTAACATTGTTCTCGCTCTTCTATGAAAGGTCTGCTTGAGTGTAAGAAGGTCATAAAGGATCGCTGTCACCTACAAAGTGCACTTCAACATACAGCCAAGGTGGGTCAGAGAAACAGTACAAGCCACACTTTTGTATACCAAATAATTTTTCCATTAATCATAGAAATTTACCACAAAATAAACTAATCCAAAACAACTACAATAAAAATGGAAAGGTACAAACAAGCATGAGAGGATGAGAAGGGAGAAGAGGTATAGTGGAAGCAAATGACGTTTACTGAATGAACACTATCGTGCACCAGGCAGAGTGCTAAGAGATGTCTGATCTTATCACTTCATTTTGAAATGTAAGCAACTACTTTTTCGAAGACTTACTCATGTATTTCACATGTAATTTTTGTCTTTTAAAAACTCTGGACTGTGTTTCCTCATTGTCTCCAAATTTTCAATTACCACCTCATATCATCCAACTCCCCTCCTTAATCCCTGGAGATTGATTCTGAAGAAAACATATTATATATGCCTTTGATAGTTCATACTTTTGTGTTCACTAAGTAGAAAGAAATATTCTTTCCTAAGATCCCCATGGTGACTGGGATTCAAATGTATTCATGAAAACAAGCAAGGAATTTACTGGTTGCTGTCTACATGCTAATGCTGACTGGAGTTAGAACTGAAGTTCAGGTAATTTTGGTTTCTTGTCTTTCATGAATCAGTGAAGGTTCCAATTTGTGTTGGAACAGCCCTTCTCCACTGGGTCATGAGTCTGGCTGGGTTCAATCAGTTTATAGTTTCTTTTCTAACCTGGGCTTGATTCAGTAGCTCAATATAGACACAGCTCCTGTCCATGATCTTTAAATGCTCTAAGACCAGTTTTCAAATAAATAACTGGCTAAATGGTTTCCAGATGCTAAAATAAAAACTATACAGATGCAAATATATGACATTTAATTTCAAGGCTCTTTAAGGTTTCTACTGTGCCCAGGGAAGACAGCTATGAAAAATGTACATCACTTTAGCACAGCATACTTCATCAATTACTCTATTAACAATAACAATGTGGGAAATAAAGGGTGAAATTGAATACAATAAAGCAATGGAGAAAATGAACATAAACAACAAAAAATGGAAATAACCAAGCAATGAATTTATATTGAACCATAGCTACCCAGAGTACTGATGAGGTCTTTCTTGTAAATATGATGATTCTGACCACCAAACAACAGGGGCCAGGATTTTGAATCAGTTTTCTCATAATGATGAGGTTTTGTGACTTGTGTGACCATGCTTCTTTGCCCTGTCCTTCTTATGACCCACAGTAAACACTCTCAAGATGGCTCTATAGGGGGTAGTAGTAATGGAATAAGAGGCCCTCCTGTCAATCAGTTCTAAAATGTTGGGATCATTAACACCACTCAGGGAGTATATGATGCAAGGTGAGAATGGATTAGTTATCCCTAAGGTCACATGGCTGGAGCTACAAGTGGGCACACCAAATGGGAGAAGTTGGGACACAGAACTATCCTTATTATGGCTGAAAAATTGACATCCAATCAGAAATAACCCACTCATTGCATTAAAAATATGTAAAACAACAATCATATCAATGATTGTTGGAATGGAGGAAGGCTTCTATTATAGGAACACAACCATGCCAGGGAAGAAATGAAAGGATGAGGTTCACATTAAGTCACACTGATATCTGTATTATGAAAACCATGGTCTCAAAATGACATGATCTCAATTATACGTGTGAATGTAAACTATTGATCCATAACATTTCCTGGGAAGATAGAAAAGAGAACTATGTCATTGAATAGGGCTATAAACTTAATTTTTTCAAAGGGCATTTAAAACTACTTCAATTCACTTTTACAGCAGAAAAGCAGATCATGAAGAATAGAAAAACAATCTGGCTTCATGTGAATTCATTTAATAAAGTGAAGATGCTGAGTCAACTGTCCTTTTACACTAACCCTGTGAAATCATGAATAATAATGGAAGTCCTTTTGTTTCTACCATGTCACTTGGTGAATGGGCTGAAATATTCATGAAGAGAGACGCTCACAGGTTTTGGTGGGGGTGGGGGCTCAGAGAGAATGGGAATTTGAGTTTCTCTGAAGGAAGCAAAGAGAATCTCTGAAAGGCCGTGTTAATGTAACAATGTGGAGGAGGTAGGTACATCTCTGCACAAGCTTCAGGCTGGGGAAAGAGATAAAAATGTACTGCAGTGGTTCTTTCAATCCTACGGGTGTTAAGTTCCAAGGACAATTAACACTTGAACTTTCCTACTGGATTTCCGTCTCATTGCTTCCATATCTGGAGGCTCCTGCTCAGCCTGGCTTCGGATTGGCAGTTTAATGTAGCCTCTGGGCCTACCCATCTTCAGTTCTTCTCAGTAAACTCTAGTGACCAGTGGGCCCTGCCAAGTATCCAACACAAGCCCCTGAGGCTCCTGGTCCTGACTTCAACACCCCAGTCCTCAATTTGCCTAAAAGGAGGGTCCGCATGTATTCTTGCAGACCCACTTCGTGAGACCGAAGCAGGTTCTCCTGGACACAGTGTGACCCTTGAGGATTCCATTGGCACATGTTTCTCTGAGCAGTGCTTGCCGGCTTTCTAGCCAGCACTCACTCTCCAACCTGGCCCTTTGGCTCCCAGACACCAGGAAAGACTTCAGCTAAAGAGGCTGAGGGGAAGCCATGAGCCTGGGGTCAAAGTAACTGCAAAAGGAGTTAGGAGACCTGGTCCCAGACCCACACATACTATCTAGGAGCTGTGTGACCTTGAAAAAGACACTCCTCTGAGTCCAGTGACTCACAAAATCAACAAGTGAGGCTCAGTCACTGAGACTGATTACAACTCTAACTTCCAGTGGCTTTTAGTGGAGAAGGTAGTATTTTAGAATATTTTGGAATCTGTTTTCCAGCTTCTAATGGGTTGGATGGATAGTGACAGGAACTTAACTAACATTCTCGTAAAAGAACCTTTGCCTGTAGTTTTCTCTCCCAAACTTTGCTCCCACCAAAAAACTTAAAAAAAAAAAAAAAAAAAAAAAAGGAAAAAAAAATCCATGGCTTTTTTCACATCCATGAATAAAAAAACCCTCCAAGAGTCTTTCTATTCATGTGTTCAGATTTACTATACTACCAACCGGTGGATCCTACTACATTTATTTAAACTTCTGTCACCATCAGTGTGAATACAGCCAGCGTTCTCCCTTGGGCTGCTAGATGAAATGCCGAATGGCAACAAAAGTCAACAAAGCAGCATCTCACTTCCTATTCTCCTGGCTGCACCACTGGCACTTAATGACATAAAAATACCCAGAAGCTACAGTTGAGTTAAGCATGAGCATAAGTAAAGTGACAATCCAGCAAGCTAGGATGCTCCTATCCTAAATTCTAAAATCAGCTTCCTTTCTCTCCAGGCATACTTAAAGCTGAAGTTACAGTTCTCCTGCTCTTAGAAAATTTATCACACTAGAGGAGTCTTCTAAAATTGAAATCAGCTTAGTAAACAGAGTGAACCTTGGCTACCGTTCATCTTACACCCACTCCCTCCTGCCTCTTTTGTGTCCTTTGGTCCTGAAATGGGCTCTTTCTTTATCCTCCTAAGGAACAGAGCCTTTGCAAGGTCTGCCATGCCCCAGGGTAAGGTAAACAAGGGAGGAATACAACAGTCCTGACTGCAATAGTTTTAATGGCAAGTCATTTGAGGGTATATGTTACCTATTGATATAAGAGTCAGGACACTCTTATATCACAGTTCTAAATGTTCTAACTGGCCGTTTGTCAGAGTGAGAAGCGGGACTTTCCAAGGTCTAGGCAAGGTGATAGCAACTGTAGTCCTTAGGTATCTCTAAGTTGCAATGGTAACACACACATAATAGATCAGGTGAGACATGAGTTGGGGCAGGTCACCTAAGGCATAGGTAAATAATTGTTAATTAGATCAGAGGGGCATCAATGAGAGTCTCAATGACAGTGCCACTGGCATATGAAGAGAGGGACTGGGATCAGGAGACTGGCTTTTAACCACATCTCTAGCATTAATTCCATGACTTTAGGAGAAAGATAAGCCTCTTTTTGAATCTGTTTCCCATATGAAAATACATTCATTTTGTTATTTATCCAACAGAAAAGTTCCACTTAATTTTTGTTTTAGACAATGGGTAGTTGTAATTTCCAGGTAACAAGAAGAACAAAAGTGAAGAAACGTGGAAATCTCAAAACACTCAGCAATTTCAAAAACCAGCAAAGACACCAACAGGACCAAACTGCATGAGCTTACGAGGGAAGCAGATGAAGCTGGGACTGTTTTTTATGCTGGTTGTGGAGAACCTTTCTCATCATATTGGGTGTGAGAACCACAGAGGGCAACAGCAGACACACTGATGGTTCTTAAATAGGAAAAGGGTATGATCAGGGGCATGGCTTGCCTTATTGCTTGGAGCACAAATAATGTCATACCTGCTTTTAATAATGAAGTGAATTACTTAAGTCTCCACTGTTCAGGTTGCAGGGTTCCAGCCCCTTTGCCTAGACGTGCACCCCTCTTCCCACGCAGGTCTAAGAATGGTGGACTGTGACTCAGTCCAAAGAGAATAATTGTGTGTCTAAACAAGGGACTGGTCAGCCAAGAGGAAAAATGAGATAATCTGTGTCCTGCTGCCTCTGTGTCCGTCACTGATGTTGTTGAAAGGAGGCTTTCTCCTTTAGAGAAGCGGCTGTTCTAAATGGGCTACGTCCCTGCTCACTGGGGCAAGTGTCCCACTGCTTGATGTACCGTATTGTTTGCTAAAGTAAAGAAGATGGAGAATGTGGAGGTTTCTGCCCAAGTTATGGCTACCTCATCCAACTTGAGGCGTGGACAGGGAGTTTCACACCACCATTAACTTGAGCTTCCTAAATTCAATGATTTTTATTCATTTGCACAGCCACTTCTCCAGGCCTCTCAGGAAAGTTGTTTCTGAACAAGTTCTGGCATCTTCACGAGGCCCACAAATACCCTCTGACCTCCAAATTCTGTCTTCTGGGTTTAAAAGTTTCTCATCCTCATTGGAAGTCCATACCTATTTCCTGTTGCAGAGAGATACGTCTAGGTGGAGGAAAATCATGCTGTGCTACCACGGAATTTTAGATAACAGCCTGAAGCAATTTCTCAAAGTGAGAGCAACCTGCACAAAAATTACACATGGGCCTGACTCGTCAAAGAAATGAGGGTTTCTTAGATTGCTGGGTCCCTCCTAGACCCAATAAATGGAAATGAAGAGGGGGTTGTGAACCTGCATTTTCAACACATTCCTCAAATACATTTTATGCACAGTAAAGTGTGAGACCCACTGGCAGATCTGTTGAGGATAAACAGACCAGGAGAATGCCAGAAGTGGGAGCCCAATTAAAAAGTTATTGTAATCACAAAGACAAGCAATGAGAGCTATTACTATGAGAGTGATTGTAGTAAAGGAGGTGATGGCACTGCTTGAGAACCATTTCAGATGTAGATTCCAGAGGTAGATTTCACACCCCGACTGCTTTCAGACTGGAATCAGGTTGCCCTGGCTTATGAGTATGTATGGAATCATCACTATTAGGAATAGTTCTTCCTGCAAATTTTCTCAGCTCCTTGGCTTGCTGACTGGACCCACTATGCCTACATCAAACGAATTCAGCATTTCTACAGAATGGGGACTTGGAAGCACTTTTTGGTCACACTTTTGGTCATGCTTCAGCTACTTTACTCTTATATGTACTAAGCAAATAGGATGTACAAAGAAAGCATCAAGGCAGATGGAAGGATGTTTGACAGACGCTGAAGTGGGACAGCCAACAGACACGAGCAAGCTGCTGACCACACTAGACCTGAGCAAGCTTCTCCGTGAAATTCAGACTGTTACGATATGGCCCTGCTACATCCTGACTGAAGCTTTCTGAAAACTCTGAAACCCTAAGTGTATTGCCACAAGTCTTCCTGTGCTTTTAAATCTTTGGTCTAAAATCACCAGAGAACATACAAGGATGCACCAACGATGAGGACATGAAAGAATAGGGAACCAAGAGCAATGCATTAAGGCAGTAGTCCCCACACTTTGTTTTAAGGACCACTACCCTTCCGGCCTTTATCTCAACAGAAAGTACAACAAAATTAATAGGTCAAATACATTTAGAATATATGGGCTTGAACAATATTAGCTAACTTTCTTTAGTGCACAGTTCCTTAGAACCTCTAACAGCATAATGTGCAAGAAAGCTATAGTGCAGCGGTTCTCAACCTGTGGGTTGCGACCCCTTTGGGGGTCGAACGACCCTTTCGCAGGGGTCACCTAAGACCATCAGAAAATACATATCAGATATTTACATGACGATTCATAACAGTAGCAACATTATAGTTATGAAGTAGCAACAAAAATAATTTTATTGGGGGTCACCACAGCATGAGGAACTGTATTAAAGGGTCATGGCATTAGGAAGGTTGAGAACCACTGCTACAGTGTAATTAAATGCTTAAGACACATACTGTGGAGCAGGAATTTGAGGTTCAGATCCTAATTTGGCCACATACAGGGTATCGATCCTCATTGGGCTTCAGTTGCCTTGTTGGTAAAAGCAGATAAAAACCATACCTGCCTCACAGAGTTGCCCAAAGAGTTATATAAGATAATGAGTGCAAGGGCTTAGAGCAATGTTTGGTACCTATTAGCTCAATAAAGTAACCTTGAAATATAAACAAGTAAGAAGGCAAATAGCATTTTGTGAACTAACTTGACCTAGGATGATTTAGGAAGTGAAATTAGGGAGCATGTATTCATGGAAGACCATTCTTTAGGATACAGTTTAGGAAATTCTGAACTAGGAAATAGTGGTATTTAGGGAGTTGGGTGGAGGGAGATTAAGTCAGTCATAGAGACTGAGACATGATTAAAGAAATGGAACAAGAACTGGACATTGAATGGTGATTCACTGCTGCCCCTTTGGTTCTGTTTCTAAACTCAGTGACCTCAAGCAAGCAAGGTCCAGTTCCAGGAAGGAAATGGGTTTTGGTCCAGAAATCAACAGTGCTATATAGTGTGTACCCCTTGTTGCCTTGACCCTGTTGGAGGAGTTTCATGGAACTCATGGTGGAGACATATCACATCAAGCATACCAATAATAATGGGGCAGGTCACCCTCGACCCCATCTGGTAGATCTGGAACCTGGATCAAGATCAGTGTGTCTCTCCAGATTTCCTTGGGTTCATCCTGAGCCTTCAGCTGTTGGATCAAGGACAGGGTTGGCCACCATAACTATCTCATTTTCTCTCAATACCTCTGTTGTGTCTGCCTCTTCAATGATGATGTGCAGGCTTTGTCAGGGCTCCCATCACATCTCATAAGGCAAAAAACTCAGGAGCTCCAGTATCTATTTTGACCCTTTTTAAATTCTAGATCAGTGGTGTCCAACCTTTTGGCTTCCATGGGCCACATTAGAAGAAGAATTGTCTTGGGCCACACATAAAATACACTATATTTTATGGGCTAAAAAAAAAAAAGTCACAAAAAAAAATCTCATAATGTTTTAAGAATTTGTGTTAGGCCACATTCAAAGTTGTCCTGGGACATGCCTGTTCTAGATCTTTCTACTATTTTTAGACATAAAGGGAGTACCACCAAGCAGGAGGTGGTATCTTGCTTCCCTAGTGACTGTCAGGAGGGTACCAAGAAATATAAAGTGGAATTTAGGGGATTACTGATAATGAGTTTAACATTGACTAGTGATAGACATGAGATGAAAAGGAAGTAGCTAAACTCTGCCTACCTTCCACCATGAAGAACTGATCTATGGGGCAGTGATTCCTTATGGTCTGTCTAGAAAGTGGCTGTATACTCTTGAAGTTGTGACTCTCTCTATAACATGCTACCTTGTATTTGCTTTTTTTTTCTACCTCATTCTCCTTTTTCACTCACTCCTCCTGCCATAGGATTGCATGAAAGTTTTGCCTCAGTCTCTGTTTTTAGGGAACCCAACCGCAGTTAGATTCCATATCAAAAAGGACAACTACTGATTTTCTTCTGATTTTTAAGTCACAGACTGGTTTAAACAAGATTGAGATCCTGACAGTCTAAAGTTTCCCTCTCTACTGAGAACATAAGAAAAAGAATGTCTATTCCTATCTGCATTTCTAACACTGGGCACAGTCCTTTGACTATTGTAAGCATTAAATAAAAGCTTACTGAATAAATTTTCTTATATGTATATCCTTAAGCAATTTGGGTAATGGGAGAGAAATTTGTTATTCAATTTACTTTGCATAATAATACAACTAAAACTCTTAAGTTAATGACTCACAGACATGATCAATTGACCACGGACAAAGCCAAAGTTGACTCATTGCTTGAGTGGGAACCTGATTAATCTCACCACAGACTGGATTTTCAAGTAATGTTGCCTATAGGAACTTGACATAAAAATATGTGATGTCTGTTAAACATCAACCTTCTTTTCCTACTGGAAAGCCTACTTCAGAAAAATATACTTTGACAAACAGCCTTTTAATTAGTATGTGGATTCTCAATTATGGTGAATCTCTGGATGTTGGTCATGTAGGTAGAGGCATGTTAATGTATGTGAGGCAATGATTTTCAACTTTTTCTTTTCTACATTTGAGAATCACAGGGGTAGAGGTGTGGTGGAAAGGCTTTAAAAAGACATCTCAGGGTTCTGTCCTCAGAGATTCTAGTATCATTGGTTTAATTAGAACCTGAGATTTAGATTTGTTTTTGGTTTTTAATTTCCCAAAATATTTTTAGTATGTAGCAAGGTTTGAGATCCCTGGCAAAAGGTATATATAGTCTATGTTATAAAATAAACAAACAAAACAGAAACAAACTCATAAATGCAGAGAACCACTTGATGGTTGCCAGCTGTGAGGATGTTTGGTGGGGAGGGTGGTGAAAATGGGGAAGACATTAAGAAGTCCAAATTGGTAGTTACAAAATTGCTATGGGGATAAAAAGTCCAGCATAAGGAATATGGTCAGTGATATTGTATTAGCTATATATGGTGTTGATGTACTAGATTTTTATCATGGTTATCACCTCATAAGTTATATAAATGTCGAGCCACTATGCCACACATCTGAAACTAATATAATATTGTATGTCAACTCTATTGTAAAATAAAACAATTATTTAAAAAATAAATTATCAAATGACTTGTTTATGTCACTTTTCACAGAATATTTGCAGGCAAGCAGCCATTTTTCCACAGAGACTACCTGGGAGAATTTTAATAGAAAAGTTGTTTAAAAGAGCATGCGAATAGTCATGAACGCCCCAGTGGGTGTGTTGGAAACAGCACTTCTTGAAGTGAAATCAAGAATGAAAAATGGGAGACAGAGGCATAGAAAACATACTGTGCCTATTTCTCCTTTTCTGCAGAAGGCAGATGAAGGCATCAATCTTCATGGCAATGAGCCCTGTTAGAAGAAAAATGATAGCAGTAATGATGATGATGATGATGATAAAGATGATGATGATGAATACTAGGAGGAAAGTTAACAATTCCTGAGCTTTTGCTATATACTGGAAACTGACTATAGTCTTATTCAATTCTCACATCAACTTCTAGGAAATAGATACTAAATGAGAATAAACAGTTTCCAGTACATAGTGGTTATTATATGATAGTTCTTCTCTTCCTGTTATAAACAATTTGGGATACTTTCATCTTTAATAACTTTTGAAGCCAAGAGTCATGAAGATAAAAAAATTAATGGACTTGATTATGTAATTAAAAGCTGGTGCAATTATATAAATTATCTTTCAAAGTAATAAATTTTGATGCCACAGAAGACATGACTGAGATAGAAACTTGCATACACACACACACACACACACACACACACATACACACAGCCCTCTCTTGTGAAGTATTGACATAGTTATTTATAAAAGTCCTTAGGAGGAAGCTAAGGGCACCTTTCAGAAGTGAAATTATTCTTTTTCTACTTGTCTGGATTCCAGGTGTTCTCAAAATAAAAAGGATGTTCAGCTACACCAAGCATGCAAGGCACTGGCCTGATATCATGTGGAACCTGGTGGTCAACTGGAACATTTGAAATGAGGTTCAAATCCAGATGTCAAGGACCATGGCCAAAATGATTCAGTCTTGATACTCCTCATTCCTGAGAAAGGTAAGATATGCCTACTACTCTCAAGTCTTATAGCTGTATCCCTGCAATAGTTCGAGTTTAG
Organism: Lyroderma lyra; assembly: GCA_004026885.1. Lineage (NCBI taxonomy): Eukaryota > Metazoa > Chordata > Mammalia > Chiroptera > Megadermatidae > Lyroderma > Lyroderma lyra. The sequence continues at coordinate 55,560 of PVJL010000705.1, read as the reverse complement.
AAGAAGCCATTTCAACCTATGTCTAATTGTTGATCTCCTTCTGTAGCTGTCATAGTAGTGAAAAGTTCTTTTTTTTTTTCTAAGAAATTTGCTTGTGTAAAGGGAGCAATGTCTGAAAGTTCCTTCATTTGCCTTTGATTAATAGACCTTCTAGACGATCTGTTAGGAAACCTCAGTTAATTTTCTCACTTATTACTTTTGAATAATATAAAACAAATCTGTGCTCAGCCTCTGCCAAGACAATGCACTGAGGACTTTGCACATTCCCTGGGAATCATTACTTTGTTTTGGTTTGCTTTGGTTCAGACCCCTTGAGATGGCCCTTGAGTTTCAGGTTCATTTAAACTGCTGAGATGGGCCTGGTTTCCATCTGCAACCATAAAATTGCTTTGAATTTCTCCAAACTCAGCCCAGGTTTGCTGAAAACTCATCTAAGCGTTGGTTAGGGTTCACTGAGAGGTTTGCAGATCTATTTGATTATTTAGCAGCTCAGAACCCAAATTTCCAAACTGCTAGGTGAGAATTTCACCTGGTTGGAAATTTTCTCATCTGGAGGCACTTCCTTGCTACTCAAGCCCAAATTTTTCAAGGCGGTCTCTTCTTATTTTTCTCTTTTTTTGTTGTTGTTGTTGTTGTTTAAAGAGTTAAGTTCTCTGAAAGAAGAATACATGTCTCCAAATCTCAAAACACCTCTTGAATTTTCCCCCAAATGAACGGTGAGAGCCGTCACTTATCAAACCCTTCTTGTATAGAACGTGTGGCTGCACTTCCTTTTAGGGTCTCCATTTTCATTGGAAGTTACCAAGATATGGTTTCCACTTGACCATGATATGAGTTAAAATTTAGCAAATATGACTGAACTTGAAAATGTTCTGATTTTAAAATCAGTTTGGAGAATACAGAGTGGGGGCAATAGTGTACGCGGAAGGACGGGCATGCCAGTACGAGTGTGTGTGCACCACAGTATGACTAAATGCGGAAGAATGGGAAATGGAATATAGTTTTGAATTTTGGAGGGATTTATGGGCCAGTTTATGATGAAATGGTTTGTCACAGAGGTAATAAGTTGAGTTCTAAAATTTGAGATTTAATGCAATTTAAAATTCTGCCTTTTTAACTAAATTTTAGGGACAGTGATTAATATTATTTTTGCTCCCCCTCCATTCTCCACCAAGCCTAGCTAAATTTAGCTTAAACTCATACACTTTAGAATCATTTATATGCAACTTGCAGACATTTTTATCATTATTTTAAAACATATTCTTACATTATAATAACTTTTGAAATGCTACTGACCAGTTACTGCTTATCCATGCATATGGCTAAAATGAAAACTATAATTATGATTTAAAATTAGTTTGAAATCATGGCTAACATTTTTAAAGATTATTTTGATGGAACACCAGTAAAACTCAGTTCTGATGGTGAAAAAATCTAGTTTTACTTTTCCTCTAAAAACTCTAATACAAGTGGTCATTGCTACAAATTTCATAGTCCAATAATAATTATATGGAGAAAATGAGAAACTTAGACCAAAAACTAGAAAGCAAGTAATGAATTAGATAGATAATAAGACTATTTTATTTTGTTTTCTTGGTATATAAAAACCATTTAGGTCATGCTAAATGTGCTTATAACATAAAACTGATATACATACACATTGTTAAAATTACAGTTTGTGCTGGTGAATATACCAAATACAGTTAAACACACCTTTTAGAAATTTAATCATTTTGCTAATTTTTATCTTCTCCATGAAACTTAGAAGCATTTCATACTTACAATGTGCATATTAGTTATAATGATTCAGATATAAAATTTAACTATCAAATCAGGGCACACTCTATGAAGCCATAGTCTTCAATTGTAGTTCTGATTCTAGAGAAAAAGTACTTGTTGTGATGCAACTGTTTTTACATATTTGATCTCACCATAAGCACTCGGTGACTAGATTCCATGTCTTTGACATACCCCAGAATAATCCACTGATATTTTTTAGGAACTCTGGAAATGAATGGGGTAGGCTAGTATTTTTATTCTTGATCTGGACAGTAATCGTTGTTCTTTTGACTTGCACAAGGGTCTCAAAATGAACATAGATTTAAAAATCAATTAACCTGTACCCAATTTGGCTACTTCTGGATGAGCACTATCCCCAGTCCAGCTTCCAAGAGAGGGACCTACAGTGCTCACATTGGGAGTCAATTTAAGGGAAAGAAATGTACTTAAATATGAAGTTACTTGTAACAGAAGATATTAAGAAGGAGATGTCTGAGATTTCAAATGGAAAATACATTATTCTTGTTGTAAAATATGTGTAGAGGTCCTAAAAGACCTTGTTGGAAAGTCATAAAGAGGAAAACACGCCCACAATATTTATGTTTGGCCCTTTAATCCTGTTTTTAGTATTTCAGGAAAAAGATAAATAAAAATCTATGTGTAAAGCAAGTTCCCTCAGGATGGATGGAGCCTCACGGCCATTAATAGCAGCAGTGCCGTTGCTGCTATAAAGCAAGTTTCCTCACAACAGACGTGGGCTACACCACGAACGGCCAACATGGCAACCGCCAGTGCCAGTGCCGTGAAGCAAGTTCCCTACGAACAGAATTGGCCTACCAAACCTCAGCACCAATATGGCGGTGCTTGGTGCTGCTGCCGTTTCTCAGAACAGATGCAAGCTGGGGCCCGGAGGCGGCAGCAGGAGGGCAGCCACTGCTGCTGCCGTAAAGCAAGTTCCCTTAGAAACAACGCAATATCACCATCTGATGCACCAATGTGGTGGCAGCTACTCGTGCTGCCATAAAACAAGTTCCCTCATCAAAGATGCAGGCTCACCCTGGAGGAGTCAGGAATGTGGTAGCCTCTGTCACTGCGTAAAGCAAGTTCCTGCCAAAATATCTGGCCTCACCACTGACGTGTCAATATGGCAACAGATGCTGCTACTGCCATAAAGCAACTTCCCTTAGAACAAATGCAGCACCACATCATAACGCGACAATATGGAGGCGGCCGCTGTTGCTACCATAAAGCAAGTCCATCAAAACACACTCATCCTCGTGCTAGGTAATGGGAACCTCCTGGCAGCCAACGCCGCTGTCGTAAACTTACCTGCCACAGAACAGACACACCTGAAATCCCCACAGCAGCAGCACAAGGTGTGCACATGATACACACGTGATCTTTGTGTGACTGCCACGTGAAACCCACGAGTCACCTGACTCCAGCACGACTGTCGCCTGATTCCAGCATGACATTCATGTGCTTCCTGCCTGTCACGTGAGCACAGCTTGATTCCCACTTGGGAGCCAGAAGATCAAACACACATGATCTCTGCCTGACAGTTTCATAACCAACACATGACGACGATGTGATTCACGCATGACTACCCTGTGATTCTCATGTGATTCCCATGTGATCGCTGTGTGATTCCCAGGTGACAGTCACGTGAATCTCACTGTGGCTGCCTAACCCAGGGGTGTTCAACCTTTTGGCTTCCCTGGGCCACATTGGAAGAAAAAGAATTGTCTTGGGCCACACATACAACACAGTAACACTAACGACAGTGGATGAGCTAATTAAAAACAAACAAACAAACAAAAAACCACATTGCAAAAATGTCTGGTCTCGTTTTAAGAACTTGCGGTCAGTCGCATTCAAAGCTGCCCTGGCCGCAGGTTGGACGCGCCTGCTGTAAACTATGTTCCTTCTGAACAGTCGCAGTCAGACAACCGACCCCTCCCGAGAAGCAGCAACGCGTCACCCACTGCCACTGCCACAAAGTCACTTTTCCAAAGACAGGCGGACCCACGCACCTCAGTGCCAAAAATGACAGCTGACGCTGCCATAAAGCATGCTCCCTCGAAATAGACGCTGCTTCAGTGCCCTAAACGGTGGAAGTGCACCTACAGCCATAAAGAAGTTCCCTCAGAACAGACGCAGCCTGGCCGCCATGGACGGCAGCAGGGATGCTGCCACAGCAGAGCAAGTTCCCTTACAACAGATGAAGGTTCAGTGCAGTAAATGGCAGCAGTGCTGCTACTGCCATAAAGCAAATTCCCCCCTCAAAACGGACACAGCCTCGTTTCCATGAGGGAAGCGGCGCTGCCTCTGCCGAGCACCGACTTACCTCAGAACGGACGCGGCCTCAGCCACCCAGGAGCAGCAGAAGGGCAGCCATAGCAATGCTGTGGAGCCAGTTCCCTCAAAACAGGCAACGCCGCAAGCCATGCTACGGCAGCAGTGTGGCAGCCTCCGCTGCTGCTGTTAAGCAAGTTCACTCAGAATACAAGGCTGTCCGGGAATTATTCAGCCATGAAACATGAAAATAGAGGCATTTATGGCTGGATTTTTTCGGGACAGCCCTCCTAGTCGCAAACTCACTACCTTAAAAAGGCAGCTATGCCGCCACTGCAGTAAAGCAAGTTCCTCCCTCAGCATAAAGGCAGCCTCAGTGCCGTAAAGCAAGTTCCTCCCTCAGCATAGAGGCAGCCTCACTGTTGGAAATGGCAGCTGTGTATAGCAAATTCTCTCAAAGTAGACCTAGCCTCACGTTAGTAAATGGCAGCACTTATGCTGCTGCCGTAAAGCGAGTTCCCTCAGGATAGATGCAGCCTTACTGCCATAAAGGGTAGCAGTATTGCCACTTCCATAAAGTAAATTCTGTCAAAATAGATGCAGCCTCAATGCCATGAACAGCAGCGCTACTGCCGCTGCCATAAAGCAAGTTGCCTTAGAACAGATGTGGATTGCACTACAAATGGCCAATATGGCGGCCGACAGTGCCGCTGCGGTAAACCAAGTTTGCTCAGGATAGATGTAGCCTCACTGCCTTAAGTGGGAGCAGTGGTGATGCTGTCATAAAATTTGGGGTTTCTGAACACATTTGTTTCACAGTTATACTTTTAGAAGTCCTAAAAACAAAAGTAAATGAGTTTCCTTTGAAACAAAAGTTTTAATTTAGAAGTTATTTTCAAGTTTAGGTAGTTTGGTATGCATATAAAAACAAAATAATTTAGTTTTGCTAACCTTTTAATAGTTTTTATACATAATTTATTTAATCTTTCTCTCTTCATAAAACATTTATTTATTCATCCATAATTTTGTCAATGTTATAGGCTAATTGTTTCCCCCTCTCAAAATTCTTACATTTAAGTCTTAAGCCCCATTATCTCAGAATGTAACTGTATATGGAGATAATGGTCTTTACAGAGCTAAGTTAAAATGAGGCCATTAGATTGGGCCTATTTCAATACAACTGGTGTCCTCATAACAACAATAGATTTGCACACAGACACACATAGAGGGAAGACAATGTGAGGAGACACAGAGAAGACAGTTATTTTCAAGGCAAGTAGAGGGTCCTGAAACAGACCTTTCCCTCGGAAGAAACCAACCTTGCTGATCCTTGGTCTCACACTTCTAGCCTCAAGAACTGTGAGAAAATAAATTTCTGTCATTAAACCATTCAGTCTGTGTTACTTTGTACGGCAGCCCTAGCAAACAAATACAAGCAGTGAAAACCCACTGAGCAATTAGCTTCATAGAAGGTGTACTATTCTCAGTTGTAGAAGGAATGCAAATAAGATTTGGAGAGAAAAGGATACTATGCAACCAACACTGATATATAAGATAATGAAGGGGAAAATTGGGTGGTGGGGAAGGGAAGGGAAGAAACGTTGTGGAACACCTGTAGATGGCAGCTCTTGGCAAGTTGTTTGACATGAGTCACCCAATGTACGGCACACCAGCTGAGAAGTGCAGCGGGTCCTAATAATAGTGGTGAATACAGAATATCTCTTGGCCAGCCCCTCACAGAAGTATAGGAATCCTTGTTAAAATATCTCTTCTATTTCCTTGGGGAGTAAAAAAGATCTGGGGTGACAAGAGAGGTACTTACAAATATCTGCCTCCTCTGGCCTTGTGATTTCTGCATCATCCAAGTAGCTAGAAGGTCTAGGTGACCTTGACAACTCTCTTCTCCTATGACATTTGGGTTGTGTCTCAGAGATGCTTTCCTTTTCTAATAATTAAGTGACCATGTTTTCCTCCATTTACCCCTTGTGTTTGCCCCCAAAAGTCATTTCAACAGAGAAAGGAAGTGACATCCCTCATCAGCTATTTGGTCTAGATGCTCCTGTGACAGATCCATTCATAGTAGACAGGCAGTTTGGGCACATCTCTAGCACCTTTGACATTCTTAAGTGATCTTATTTGATCTTTCCCACAGCCCTAAAGAAAATGATTATTCATTGTCTTTTGTAGAAAATATCAAGACTAGGATCATATTTTAAGTAAAAAGCAGAGTCCGGATTTGAACTCAAGACTTTATGAATTCTCTATCCCAATCCTGCTTCTACTCCTTCTAAGGCTAGAAAGTGGGGAGAATTCTAGCCATTTAAATGCATATAAGGTCTCATAGTAGGTTGACTAGAAAATACTGGTCCTGTCATATTTCAAATGGTACAAATGATCAGCCTACCGACATCTTGAATTTAGCCCAGAGAGACCAGGCTGATCATACATACCATTTGAAATGGAACAGGACCAGTGTTTTCTGTCCTGTTTAAAATGGGACATCTGGCCAGCCTATCTCATGATAATATTTTACTTCAATAAGATTCTGATAGAATCCCATAGGGCCATGGGGCTCAACCTGGCTGTGCATTAGTATCACTTGAAAAACTGAAAAACACAGATTGCCAGTATCACATCCCCAGGGATTGGTTTCAGCTGGACCAGGAATCAGTATTTTTAGAAGATTCCAAGAAAATTGTAATAAACAGCTTGAATTGAAAACTACCACCAAAAACAGAAGCGCTCCACTATTGGGAAGGAAGGTAAGAATAGGGAATACATTCTATTAGAATTTCAATGCAAATTAAATCAATAAAACAGAAGTTTTATAATTAGCTGCAGAGTTTCTACTGATTGACTAGAGTTATACAAGAAAGTAAAAAACAGAAATAAACCTATAATTGGTCATTTTCTTTCTTAGGATATTCAATTTATAAACATTACTAACTGGTGTTATATTTTTTAAAAAATTTATTGATACACCACTTCCTCAAACACTGGAAAAAGCACTGAGAAAATCAAAGCCCAGATAGATCCATTCCATGACTAGCCAAAAATGTATGTCTTTGTTCACATAAATTTTATTTCTCTACAGATAATTGAAAGCCTCTTGCTGGGAATTCCTGATGGTCTCTTTTAAGGTCCTTCCTCAAGCCACAGACCATCCTAGTGCCCAGCTCTTTCTCATTGTCCCTAATCCAGACTATTAATATAACGCTTCACTGAGAACTAAATGTTTTCTTTCTTCCTTCGGCTTAAAAATTGAAGTCATGGTTTCACTATTTGTAAAATCCAAAACTCAGGCTGAACATGAGTTTTATACTGCCATGCTTAAACATTTTTTGATAGAAAATGCTTTATTGCCACTGATTCAAAGCCACAGACATGCTTTGAATCCAATTCAATATATTTCTTATTTGTTTCTGATTTTCCTTTTTCTCCCTTTAATTATTATTAGAAGGTATAAATTTCCAGCAAAGGTTGGCCCTGACAAGGCTCCATTATTTGCACATGACAAGGTTTATCAAAAACAGTTGGATTTTTCTAAGAAGGCTTTTATGTTTCCTCCATAAAATATAAATAAATGAAAAGGATTAGACTGAGGAAACGGAGTATAATTCATCACCAATGTGAAACATTGTCAACCGGTTGCAGATGGATAAACTGAAGAACTTGTGATACTGCTCGGGGCAAAAAAAGCCCTCTTGCCAGTGCCAATCAGATGTCTTTAACTTTAGCAAAGAAACAGGGTCTGTTTTGTGGTTTGTGATGTCATCTTAATTTATTAGCCTCCTTTTGTTTTTTACTGTTTAGTGTATATGTCTGAAGCTGATTTGGACTCTTAAAAATCTATCATATTCTGACATTGACTTGAAACTATAGTAAAGGCTCCTGTCTCTCCCCACCTTCTCTCTCTCTCTTTCTCTCTCTCCCTCTCTTTTCCCCTTCTCCCTTCCTCTCCTTCCCATCCCACCAAAAACAAGACAAATACAGCATTACAAAAACATACAAAACTTTGAGCACTACAAAGGCAGTGGCTCTTAGCTGCATAAAACACCCTGTTTAACAGATTTTACATTTCAAAACCAGTAACTACTAATTTAGAAAACATCCACTTTCATATATATAAATGCATTCTCTCTACCCAAACAAAATCAAATATTTCAGCTTGTTTAACCTAAAACACAATAACATTACTTGGGCTTATATATCTGTCTCTAAATTTTGTCTGCACTGCCCACCCTGCAGCCTCATTCTTGGTGAAATAGAAATTCATGGCACAATTTCTCCCCCCAAAATCTGTCTGAACTTTCAGAAATAAGAGACGTTTCAAGTCCCATATTCTTTCCTTGAACTTCATTTCTATCTAATAATAATAGAGTGCTTTATAATATATAAATCACATTTTCTGTTTAAAAGTGACCTTCTCCATGACCTTTCTGTCTCTGCCTGTCAGCACATATTCTTCTAGTAACAATAAGCTCTCACCAGGAATGAGTACTCAAAATTAGACTGACTTCAGGAACCACCCCCATGAAGACTGGAATATAGCTCATTTTGAAGTTAAATAACAATTTCCTCCAAAATAGACATGAACTTGAGGAGTCATTTTAAAAAGAGAAAGTCTACTGATAATTTTGAAAAGGAGAAAAAAAAATAAGCCAATAAGTTTGCAGTTTGAGAAAGCGCTCGGAAACCAATAATCCAAGTATATTTGTATCATTTTTTGTTAAAATTGAACTGGGAATTTCTTATTTTCTTTTAATCCTAGTCCAATTCTTCAAAGCCATAGGCAATTACAAACTTTGTTTGCTATCTTTATAACATGGAACTCTTTTGGTCCCCAAATTTTTCAAGATGTAATATACTTCCCTATAACAATTCATTTTAACAGGACACGTGATGTAATAAACTGGTGCTTTTTCCTGCATATTAACACTCAATTACAAAGCATTAGAATATATACCCTAGGTACTTAATTTTCTAATTTTAATATTTTTCCAATAAAACAGTCCTGGTTAATGGCTGTCACAACTATATTCTTTATTTAAAGAAAGAAAGGATATAAGACAGCTCCTAGAAGCTAGGTCCCAGAAATATTTAGAACTGACTGCCTGATAATAGATGGAGAGGCATTCCCCCTTTCAAATAAATGATTTCACTTTAAACAACTGGTTTAAATTTTATATGAATTTTATTTCAGAGTAAATCATAATAAAAGAGCATCTCTCTCCCATTAGCTCAATTTATGTTTTTAACCCACTGTACATTCAAGGTTATCTTGTAACTATGAGCTAATTGCTTTTACCTAATTATACAATTAGGGTGTCATGAGACAGTAGGAGTACCGTGTCCCGGTATATACACGACTCCGTTACTACGAATCTCTTTCGGACAGTCCTATCAACAAAGAAGTGAAGGAGGAACGTGAGCTGCCTCTAAGATCAAAGAATCACAAAATGTCAACCCTGACACAAATTGTGGATGTCATCCACAGTAGCATCCCCTAGTCTGCTCTCAGAGATATAGACAGATCGACCACAGAAAGGAGACACCTAAGTCAAGGATCTGGAGAGATCCAGCATGCAGTGTCTCCTCTTGGATATTTATTTTCCATGCTAATATGTAATGGACCCTGAGATGTTTCCAAGGAAAGCAGCCCATTCATTTACCTGTGTTGAATTCAATGTTCTCCCCACTTAACATGAAAAGCTTTGTACATGGTGAATCCTCACATCCTTTTCTTGTATTAATACTTAATTTCCTAGAAACAGTGTTCTCTGGGACACTTATTTAAAACTCATCATTTTAAGAATAATTGAACAAAGCCTAGAGAGATAAAATGTTAATCCCATCATCTCATAGGGAGCAACTTTAGAACCCCAACCTCTAACTTTTACATGATTTGCTAAACACCTTCAAAAAAGAGACTAATTTAAATACTACCTATGCACACCTGCCCACATCTTTGTTTTGGTTGATAGATTTCCTCATGAGAGGCATTTTGCCTGGGTACCCATGGGCTATAGGGCACATGAATGATCACAGAATTGTAGAAACCTGAGCCTTTCAATAACATCCTATCCAGTCACACACAAAGACACATGGCTATACTCACCGGTAAGATGAGTACAATAGAAGATAAAAGACCCAAACTCATATGTTTAGACCCTGCCTTTAATAAATATTATCCTAACATCTGGTTCATTGGCTAAGTTCCCCTGGGTATCCTCAAGTGGACCCAGCATCTCATTTTCTTTTCCTGGTGCTTATGACGGTTTGGGAAGCACATATTGTGGGTAAGGTTCTTTCTTCTTCTCTTACTCACATCTGTGTATAGCTTTGATTTTTCTCAAATAATAGTGAATGAGCTCACAAGTCAACCCCCTTGCTCAAAGTGTTGTAAGAGTATGGAGATTTGGAGATACTAACTACTCTGGCATGGGATTTGTCTGTGAGCCAAAGTTCAAAAGGAATCATTGATGGATTAGAAGAATCCTTAATAGTGAGCAGAGAGAAGCTGCCAACAATTGCTAGGCCATGATATTCACTACTGTCGCAACTGCCCATATTAGCAACTTTCATCTGAGTCCTTTGCATGTCCACAAGGGGCCAGGTGGGACATAGCCAGGATCTATGGAATCTTCAGGGCTCAGTTTAAAAACAAGGATGAATTGGCAGGTGGCAGTTGAGTTATGGAGCCGTACTCTCTTGTTTATGTCAGCAGCAAGCTGTTCTTTTCTGTCTCTGCCTCAGAGACAAACTGCAGGCCCCAGGCCTATTAAAAGCAGTGATGTAGAACCATAAAGAACTCTGTGGAGGAAAGAGACATGGTGCTTCTTTTCCTTATGGAAGTGATTGTTGATCAAATCACCATGTTTAAAGGCCAAGGCAAAACAACACAGATGCAAAAAACTTCTATGGATCCTTAATAATCGTTGGTGCTGTTTCTCTTCAACAGCAGCTCTAAATTTCTGCAAGATGTGGTCTTTTCCCTTATTATTTTTCCTTTAAGTCAAAATTCTAGTAAGTGCATCTCAATGTTTAATGTGCATACTAACCACCTGGGGATCTTGTTAAAAACCAGATTCTACTTCAAGCCAGGGCAGGGGCCTAAGATCTGCATTTCTAACAAGCTCCCAGGTGGTGTTGATGCTACTGGTCAACCACCACATTTGGAGCATCAAAGCTCCAGTATATTATAACCATGACCGAGTTGTTACTATTGTTAGGGTCATACATTTGTAAGCCAACCATTGAGCAGTAGATTGAAATCCCAAATACAGTAGAACCCACAGGGATTGGTAGATGCTGACTAAATGTAAGTAGACTTTCCATTAACTGGATCTCAAGCAACCAGCACTCTCAAGTGAATGGCATAATCTCAAGGTTGCTTGAAAGTGCTGGTTGCTTGAGTTTCGGTTAATGAGAGTCTACTGTAGTTGTGTTGAGTTGTTATTAAATGTAGGGAAGGTCACTTTTCTGAAGTAGAAAAAATCCTATTGAGGATAACTGAATGAAAGGAGAACATTTCAATTCGATCATTTCCTTTCATTTATCATCCTAGCTCATAAGCTTCAAAATTTTTCAACTGAAAATAAATGATAAAAAGGACACCATCACAAGCAGGTTTGAAGTGCCACTTGCCTGAACTTTTGCTCTCCTCTAAAAACTAATACAGACATTATATCCCAAGGGCATCTCAGAACTTTTTTTTTTCTTGTCAACTTCAACTTTGCCAGAGAGAGCCAAAAATTAGAAGGGGAATTAGGTCAACATTTCAATGAGTTTTGTATAGTTCTGAAATTGGATCAATGTTTATTTACTCAGACAATGAAAAGGTTAAGCTCCACACTTGAGGAGGATGGTTGAATATGATTACTTATCCTAGCTGGTCATCCTATAAATGTATTCCAATGTGATCACTCAATTTCTTCATTTTGAACAATTAACCAGTTTTCAGAAAACAAACAGCACATGTGACAGATTAAATCAATGAAATACCATGATATTTTTTAATTTTTATAACAAAGAATAGGAATAGCAATGGAAAGTCTCAGAACTTCTAAGAATTAGTGATAAATATGGCCTTAGTCAATGGCAATAAGTACCATAAAACCCAAAGCCTCTTTCATTAATGACCTAAATCCAAGATAACTTTCAATACCCAGTTTCATAAAACTTCTGATCTTTTCTTCCCACTTTCATAGCATTTTTAAGTGGAGTTGGTGTGTACATTTCTCACTCTTTTTCTAGACTGTAAGCTGCTCCAAGTCAGGAAATTCATTCTTTTCATCTAGGCATCTCTCAGAGAACCTAGCACAGAATCTTACTTAAAGAAAAGGTCCCATAATGTTTATTGAAGTTTATCCCAAAGCTATTTAAAAATGACAAGCTTTGTCAGTCAACTCTGAATATGAATATGAGCTTTACAAAATTTTTGAATGAAGAGAACCAACAGCACTGCAGGGGCTTTCAACTGAGGTCAGCTGTAAATCATCCTGGTCTTAGTTTAGACTCAGGAATTAGACCAAAGCTCTACTTTTTCTGATTTGGCATGGGGAGAAATGACTTTGAGTTCAACTAAATATAAAGCAAGATAAATATAAAATTATATTTTTTTCATAAAATTTTATTTCTTTTCAATTTAGGAAAGATCTTGGGGAAACTTTTCATCAGGACAAAACTTCCTGAGCTGACTGGTAGTCACTGAAAAACCATTGAATAGTGGGTTGTAGGATAGCACAACTATAATAAGACAAGTCACTTGGGGGCCTTGAGTCCTTAAAACTAGACCAATGAAATTAAAGAAAGTATACTGACAACAACTTCTATGTGTATAATGAGAAGGTATGCTGGCTTTACTTTTTTATTTTCATTATCATCTTTATTAAAATATTAGATGCAATTAAGTAATGAGAAAAGATGAAAACACTTGTGACTTTATTTCTCTTGTTATCCTTCAGTAGTGATCCAAATACAGGATTCTTACTGTTATTAATGTAAGCTCTGTTTTAAAAATCAAAATTTATTCAAATACAAAAATTGCATGTTGAGCAGGGTTTTTTGGTTAGTTTCTTTTATGCAAAAATTATTATTAATCACATGAAGGTATATTAAACATAAAAGTTTGCGTAAGTCCTTACCTCATCTTCTCTCTTCTACTCTGCTACCACAAACAACAAATTCCCCAAATGCCCCCCTAACTTCAATTATTCCCTTGCATCCTTTCCCTCCTCCCTCCTTTCTTTTCCCAACCCTTTCTTCACCCTTATCAAATAGAGATACTCTTCCATCATCTTCTCTTTATTCCAGGGTAGATGTCTCAATGGGACATGAAGTCAATTTGGTATTATTTTACAATGGAACCTTTCTGGGAGTCCCACTGTAGAAATATAAATTATAATGACATTTAAGAGAGATTTCGTAAAGGTGATAATTAACAGACTGAGAAGCACCAAATGTTATCAATTAACTTTATTATCTTGAGCATTTAAAAATATCGTGTGCTTTTTGTATATATATTTGTAGAACACTGCTAGGAAATGGGGCCAATTTTTATTGGTAGAGCCATTGCAGTTTATCAAAACACACATAGGCAGACAGGATCCAACAGTTCCTGCTGCATTTCTTCCGTGTTTATACTGGATACGAACTCTTTGTTCTTCATGTATCTGGAGACTAGCCTATATAGCTGCTCAGTCTCAAGCTTTATTTTCACCTTTCCCTAGTTCTATTGATGGTTTAATGAAGGATTATTCTGTTATATGCATGTAATTTTTAAATTTACTATAAAAAGAAAGTGTTTGCCTTAATGTGATTTTAAGTCAGTCTTTGAAATAAGAGCACAGTTTCTCTTTAATTTTCTTCATACTTCTAACATCTTTGGAGTGTTTGATACAAATCAAGAAGCAAAGAGGCATGAACACTTCAAATGTCCTAAAAATTTAAAACAAACAAACCTTAAAATAATCCACAAGTTAGATATCCGTAAGGAAACTTACTTCTGGGTAAGGTATGACCTCACAGCTATAAACTCTTACCTTCTAAGGGTGTAAAACAAATTATAAAAGACTAGGCCTAAATTCTCAAGGTGTTAAAACAAGTTTATGTCCTAAGAATTGATTTTATGTCTGCACTGGGTCATTAATGTAGCCTAGTTTTACCTACTAAGATAGTTCCTCAGTATAAATTCCTTAATGACATCATCATTAACTTGGTTTTCATTTAATCTTTTCAATATGTTTGTTTTCATAGGGTAAAGGTTGTATTTAGAAAACTTGTTAGTATCGGAATCCACTGATGTTCTTTTTCAGACAAACCTTGTGATAAATGTCTCTGCACTGGAGAGCTGAGTTGCTCTTTTTACTTTACCTTTTCCCACTCAGTCTGGAGAGAATAAACAGCTGTCACTTATACAGATTTATGCTATTGAAGTTTCTGAAACATGCCTTATAAATAAAGTTATTGAAAAGTCTTCGAGAAGCAGTAGAGCTTTGCTCTAATTCTTGAGTCTAAACTAAGACCAGGATGATTTACAGCTGACCTCAGTTGAAAGCCCCTGCAGTGCTGTTGGTTCTCTTCATTCAAGAATTTTGTAAAGCTCATATTCATATTTGGAGTTGAATGACAAAGCTTGTTAAGAACCTTACATGGATATTTCCCTACAACTTGTGCTGAATAACTTATTTCAGCCACTGCCATATTTATTGCACCACTGAAAACCTGGCATTTGTAAATATTTCTTATTTTTACGGGGTGATTATAGGGTGCTATGCCTTACACAAAATTCTCTTACAAGATTTTTCTATTCATTGGCTAATACGTAAAGTATTTGGGATTCTTTTTTTTTGAGAATTCGAAAGATCAAAATAAAATAAAAATAAAAATGGAACACAAGGACATTTCCAAACTAATAATATACTCAAAATGAAAGCTGTTACGCCCTTTTAATACCAAAGATGACTGAATTCTCTTAAAACTGGTGGGGTTGCTAGTCTCTCCCAATTGAAAGAGAAATCTGCCAAACAGTTTGAATTGACTCAAGTTCAAATTCAATCAAAACATAAAGGATTATGTACTATCCACTGTGAAATGCTGCCTGGGATTTTAATAACTGCAGATATAACCTAGGCCTTGACCTTATCCCAGAGACAAAGTTTCTAAAAGCATGCTCTTCAAGCTAAAAGAAGAGACCTGAACAACCAGCATCCATTGTCTCTGGCAATTGAAGGTGTTCATATGATATGGGACAATCACAGATCAGTTCAAAATGTATCTATGACTTGTTGCATTTTCTTCCAAAAGCATTTTTCAGAATGAATGTCCTTTTGGGGTTGATACCAAAGTTCTGGAATTGGATGGCAGTTCCAGTAATGGTTGCACATCACTGCATATGTTGAAATCATTAAAATGGTAAATTATATGCATTTTACAATTTAGAGAAATAATAATTTTGGTAGGACAACTTGAAATGAAAAAAAAAACACAACAAAAAATCAAGGTTAGTCCCTCCATCTCAGTGATAGGAGACAATTGTATATAGCATTTGTCTTGAAAACTGAAAATTAGGATCATTTGTTTTGAGTGGAACAAGCAGATCCAACTAATGAAGCATCAATTATAGTGAAACAAACCCAAGAACAACTCTGTTGACCTGGTGAAAACATGTGCGAATTTATGCAACCTTTACAAAAAACTTCGTGTACATATTTCAACCCTTGAGATTTAGTTTAAAAAGATAATTATTCTTTGTGCTCTGTACTTTCTCTACCAATTTTCATTTGTGGCAAACCAGTCATTTCACTGAAGTGCCCTTATAAGCCTCTGAATTCAGTAGCTGGCTCTACTGGAGGAATAAAAAGATTAAAAATATTTGAGAACTAAGCTCCAATGTACATGAACTCAATTGTGGTTTAAAGCAACTAAATAAAAGTACCTAAGTATAAGACGTTTTATGGCTCACATGAGGAAATGATTCCAAACCACTGTTTTCTCAAACAAGGAATTCCTTCAGTGTATTTTGGAAACAATTCTATAAATGTCAGTATGTTTTATGCTAATTCTTCATATACAATGCATTAATTTTATAGGGATCTAAATCACTAGGTTTTACTATTCCTTTAACATTGTGTGCTTCTTTGAGAAGAAACATGACTCCTTGATTTATCTTTATACAATGCTTTAATTGTTGAATGGTATAGGGCTTTTAATAACAGGTCAGGTTCCTTCAGAACCCAGTTCGCTGATAACTTTTGTATAGGTGCCCAAACTCCGACCCCCATCTGATTATGTATGCCTTAATTAGCTTAATAGTGATCTCCTGATGGGGAGATGGTTTTAAATGACTTTAGGTCCCTTCCAGGGCTAATGTTCTATTTGGACTTATAACTTTGCATTTTTATTTATTTTATTTTTTTAATTCATTTTTATTGTTAGACTTATTGGGGTGACATCTGTTAGCAAGGATTACATAGGTTTCAGGCATACAATTCTACAGTGCATTTTTAAATGCTTAAACGCACACAGACACACAGAGTTGCATCCTTACTACACTGCATCCTTACTACACTCCTATAGGCAAGGCAAGCATTTTCCCTGTTTTACAGATGAGGAGCTAAAGCTTAGAGAAATTACAATACTTGCTCAAGACCAAGTCAGGATTTACGACCCATTCTTCTGCTTCTAAAATACTATACCATCAAATTGAGAATTGTGTCCTGTGGAGATGGTAAACTTTTTTTTACCTGTATACCAGGGGAGATAAGCCTATCATGTCAGAAAGTTTCCTTTTAAGCTTTAGACTTTGGATCAAAAGATTAGTTTCATCTGATTTATTGCACTAAACTAATAAGTGTGGATTTAGTTTTGCCAGCCTAAGTCTCCTACAGATGAGCAGTGATTGACTTTAGAAAATTATTAGTTATTATTGTCTAACAGATCTTACATTATTATGATTTATTGTTGGTTAATGATTGCAAAAGCAAAAATTAACCACTGCTAGATTTTTAGTGTGCGTCCTTTGAATGTTGTATGAAACGAATATTTTGTTTTCACTTAAAAATATATTGTGAACACTTTCCTTTGATAATACATATTCAGCTGGCATATTTTATAATCATATATATTTTATATTGTTTAGTTTCAAAAATGTGCTGTAATTTCCTTAGCCCATTTCCTCTTTTTTGTCCTTTCAGTTATTTTATTTTCTTTTTTCATAGGAATAAATTCCATTATCAAAATTCTTATATAGTTTATAAGATAACTTTCTTTTTTTTTTTTTTTTTTTTTTTTTTTTTTTTTTTTTTTTTTTTTTTTTTTTTTTTTTTTTTTTTGCTTTTTAGTATGTGGGTAGATCCCTGGCTGGGAATCGAACCCAGGCCGCAGCGCCGACAGCGCCAGCGCCGAAGCCCCAAGCCACTACACCATCAGGGAACTCCAAGATAACTTTCTTAGGCTACAATTCTGCAAAGAAAATTACTGGTGAAAAAATGTGTACATTTTAAGACTTTTGAAAAAAAGTTGCCATTTTTCCCAAAAGTGCTATAAAACTTACACTCCAAAATACAGTCCCTGAGATTACCTAATTCCCAATCTCCTTCCCAATATTTTCAAAATTTTAGTATTTTCTAATTTGATATTTGAACATGATTTCTTTTTATTAGCATATTTTTGAGTGACTGTGACAATAAATCTTTTTCCTGTGTTTATATGTTTCCTGTCTGGGAATCAAACCCTAGCTGTGGCGTTGAGAATATACATTTATTGGTTGTATTTGTCTTCGAGGCATAAATTTATTTTCATTTTCTATGTGAAAAGATTTGGTTTTATGTTTAGAAACATCTTCCCTATTCAAGTATCACATGCATATTCATCCACATTTTCTTTTAGTTTATGATTTGTTTTGATGTATATCTGGATTACACTTGGATGTATTGAGTATTTCTCATTTTTTCTTTTAAAATATATTTTATGGATTGTAATGGCAATATCATTTATTAAAAAATTATTTCCCCATGGTTTTGAGATGCTTATATGTAAATATATGTAAATGAATTTGTTTGGGTGAGTGTCTATCCTTTCCCATGAATCACACTGATAATTCTCAATTTGCTACCACACTGTTTATAGTTGCTTTATGATGTATTTTATTATCTAATGGTAAAAGTCTTCCCACATTACATTGCTTTGTAAATTATTTTCTAGGCTATTTTTGACTATTCTTTCAGATGAAATTTAAAGCTATTATATTTTGTCAAGTTTCAAGAAAGCTCCTGTGGGATATTAATTGGAATGGTCATAAATGTTAAAAACTGACTTGAGAAAAAAATTGCTATTCTCTGTATTAACCTATGTAGTTATCGATTTGTAAATTTATTCATGCGACCAGCACTTACCGTTTTTTTTCTCTACTCTTAGGAATACATCTGACATCAGAAAGGGCAGCAGGTTGGGAAAATAGGTTAAGTAGCCAAGAATTTTAGGATACTTTCTAACATCTATCATTAGTTCTCTGATGGAGAACTTTTTGGGGCATCAGAATCTCTTAAGGAACTTGGTAAAAAATACCAGTGCTTGGGCCTGGTTCTACTTCACAAATCTGCACTTTTGTGTTCTTGGTTAATTTTCTAGATGATTCTAGAACGCACCCAAATTTGAGAACTATGGTCTTAAACAATCTCTAAAATAAACTGCAGGTGAGTTAAAGTAAGTTTAAGGTATCTTAATAAGGATAATAATAATACTCATTGAGTATTTTCATGAATGCTTTAAAAAAACAAATGATTTAATTCTCACAACCACGTTATGTGATAGCCACCACTGTTTCCATCAATAGATGCGGGTTTGGAGACTCAGCAAGGTGATGTAATATCTTAGGGCATTCGCCTGGGGAATATCACAGGCAGGATGGAAATACAGGTCACCTCATTTCCCACAATCCCTCCGCTTTCTCATGTCACCTTTAGTCTTCACTGAATTTTTATATTAATGCACTTTTTTTAAGTTTAAATGCATTTGTTTTTTACAAAGCTTTATATCACATCAGAAATTGAAAACCTGTATTATTTGCCAAAAATAGGAAGTGCTTGTAAAAATAAATTTAACTAACACAAAGCATGATGATATTGTTTGGGCTCTGAGCCCAAGACCTCCACATCGTTCATTTGGTATTTAAAGGAAATTAACATGTATTTGAAAAGTTTCAAAGGCACATTACTTCAATCTTAGACTCATTCTTTGATTTAATTGCAAGGCTTAAAACAAAACTTAAAAAAATATATGTATCTCATATTGTCCGGGATATTGAACTGTACCTGTAGTATCTAAAATTATATTTACTTTTATATGTAATATACAAACCATTCTTTGTGGCAATAAGGATCAGAGAACTAACTTAAAAAGTCACAAACAAAATACAAAATATAGTGAATATTTGCCTAACATTGGATCAAGCAAAGACTTTATAAACATGAAAGCAATATAAGAACTCATAGGAAAAAAGTCAATTTGTTTGATTACAAAGTTTTAAACAGTTTATACCAGAAAAAAAGAAAAAAAACTGTAAATAAGCAAGCTGGAAACACAATCAGAAAACATTTGCCAAGTATATAACAGACAAAATGGTGCTGTCTTCTAATGGAGTGTGCTCACATAAATAATTTTAAAAGTACTAAATGGGGAAATAAGCAAATCAAAATGACATCAGTGAGTTTTCTCTGGATCATGGCCAATTTTCTTTTACTACATTTCTATATTTTCAAGCTTATTATCAGTTAGCATGTATTGTTCCTACATTTGGGAAAATAGATTTCTTCAACAACCAGTAGTATTAAAAGAGAGTAGAAACAGAAATTAGCATACAAATAGGGAACCACAGAAACAAGATTTATCAGACAAGGTATTTACATCTTTAAGGTATTTTCCCACATCTGTAGTGGAACACTTCAAGAACTTATGTTTGTTTTATAACAAATATCTTAAGAAGATAACCATTTATCTATAAGCCTTTACAATGAAAAGGTAAGTTCACACTAAAAATGGTCAAGCATTTTCCTTGTAAACTTTCTGTCCAGATTTGAAAAATAAAAAATTTTAACAGATTTAGGAATTCAAAGAAATAAAAGTATTTGTGAAAGTTTATTTAAATATGTTGCTTTAACAGACCTTACGTCTTCCACACTCAATTTGAAGACACTTGTTGATTATTTTGAAGCAAAAATATTTGATATGTTGCTTATTATCCTGACTTAAGGTTAAATGTTAAAAAATTTTGATAGCTATCCTATTTTACTTTTAATAAGTATGTTAATGAGTTAATGACCATATTTAATAATTAATATACTAAATTACACATTCAGGCAAGTCTCTTCTTTATACATTCATTGGGCAAGTATTAGTAATAATCACATTATTTAAACATATGTCTTGCCTGGCTAAATTCATGAAACCCATTTCCAAGTCATTTGGAAGCTCTTTCTGGAAGAACTGATGTTTGCCGATGGTGCTTCATTTCCTTAACTGTGCTGAGACCAACTAATTAGCCTCACAGGGTAGAGACCATAGAATTTATTATAGATACTTGGAAGACTTTCATTTCATCAACAAAATATTAAAGATGTAACCAACATCTTGTTTATGTTGCTAAAAATGTTTAATATAGACAGGCACTTGACAGAAATTTTTATAATGAAATAAAAAGGTGGGTCTAAAATATATTATAAAACAAAGATTGGGTGAAAATGTTAATTTCAGTTCAAAAGTTTAACAATACTAAATTGATATAGTACTAGACAGCTTTGTTCTTTTCTTTTCTTTATTACCATTAAGAAGATAATCTGGTATCTAAATTTCACAATGCATCACTATAATATTAAGAAATGGAGAAAGGATTTTTATCAGAAGGTAACAATTTTGATTAATGGAAAGTACCTGGTTTCTAAGGTTATTAAGAGCTACGTTCATATCTATATCAGATGTTTGGTAGGTGAGTGAACTAAAGCAA
Organism: Lyroderma lyra; assembly: GCA_004026885.1. Lineage (NCBI taxonomy): Eukaryota > Metazoa > Chordata > Mammalia > Chiroptera > Megadermatidae > Lyroderma > Lyroderma lyra. The sequence goes on along the minus strand of PVJL010000705.1, from coordinate 34,484 downwards.
GTTTCCTAAAGGCTCTTGACTTCAAATCTTTAGTTGCCCAATGGAAGTAAAAATACCTACCCTGTATATTTTTTGAGAATTACCAGAGATGAAAAATGTAGAAGAACTGACATAGGGCTCAAAACATGTAGTTACATTTTTTCTTGGATGTCATGAAATTTGATAGATCTTAGATTAAATCTAATTATAGTCACACATCACCCTACATTGTATGTGACTTATTTCCCATCTTTTTCTAAACACATTGAGAGCAGGGGTCATGTTTGAATACATCTTTTAGTGTATAACACGATAAAGATGATCAACAATATTGAGCAAATAAAAAGATGAATATATTTAGCTATATACTTATTAAAATATATTTATTTGCATGTTATCTTAAGGACAGTGCAGTGGAAATAATTCTTAAATTACAGGAAAACCTTGAGCTTATAAGGGAACAAGGATACAAATTTTGACTTCAAATGAAGAGACTTTTCTGCATCCTCATAGTTTTAGATTCTTAGCTTTGGATAGCGACTTCCCTTGATCCAGCTAACCATGAGCAAGCTATAGAAGAACCATAGATTAATTGTTGCTTCCAGGGACCTACTCTTGTGGACAGGAACCATGTTGTTGTGATTGTAATGTATATCTCCCTTCTTCCCTACCTATGTCTTCTGCTGTGCAACTTTGCAGTGCCTTCTTGCTGTGAATGAGATTATGTGCCACCTTTTATCACAGGATCAATCACATGACTTTCTATGGCCAATAGGACATTAATCAGTAGGATGCAAGCTTGAAATGTATGAGGGCAGGCTGATAAATTTTGCCTCCACTGTAATATTTTTTGTTTCATTAGACATACCTGGGTATCACTGGTTCTGTGCAGTCACATGGTCTCTCCCCTCCATCATTCTTGACCTTGCACACACAGATGCTTACATGTCTCACCTAGGGGCACATCGAAATGGAAGAATGTTCAGACCAAAACTTAGTCAACATGACCTTCCCAGCGGAGTCCTGAGTTTTGAGTTCTTCCATCTGGCGGTGATCCCTTATGGCGATATTTCATGGACTGACTGCCTTTTATTCTTGGGGTCATAATGATGGACCCCAGTTTCATCACCTGGAATGATCTTCTTTAAGAATTACTCACCTTCTTTTGCAAAAATTTCAAAAAAATTGGAGGAACCTGTTCTGCTGTTAAGAACTCAATAGCATACTCTTTGAACTGAACATCTGAAAACTTTTTTATTTCAGTATGCATTGGGTAAAAAAAATGTAAGCATCTGTGTGTGCAAGGTCAAGAATGATGGAGGGGAGATACCATGTGACTACACAGAACTGGTTATATCCAGATATATCTAATGTAACAAAAAAAATATTACAATGGAGGCAAAATTGATCAGCCTGCCCTCATACTTACATTCAGGTTTGTTCACTTGTGCCTCTGACATTGTCATGAAAACACACCAGGGGCAGCTTATTGAAAGACAAGAGATATATGGAGTAGAATAGGCCCAGTTGTCCAAGTTGATACCGATGGACATCCAGACATCTGAGAAAGACCAGTTAGATCAGCACAGTCACCAATCCAAACTTCAGCTTTCCTTAGGCACATGGACACAAAGTAATTGTATGTCATTGATGTTTGTGGCAACAGGTAACTGTGACAGCTATCCTTAGAAAAATTTTTATTTAATTTGAAAAAGATGGTGTCATGAGCTGAGCAAACATCCCAAAGAAATCCATTGTATATCTGTTGTTTTTTTTTAACAAAGCTTATAAAGTAAGTATAATAATGCCATATTTTAATTTGTAGTTGTTTCAGTATATGTATAGAAGGGTAACACCTGGGAGAAACATCAACTGGACATGCAAGGTTAATTTACCTATACCTGGAACCTGACCAAGATGCTCCCCCAGTGCCCAAACAACATCACAGAGGTAAGATGAGCCTTTATGTAAGAGTTAAACAAATTTTTAAAAGTTTTAAGTCACATACAGTTAAGCTTATGGACATGAAACTTTTGAACAGATATTGATGCCCAAGGCGTTTTTCTTTCACATGACTTTAGTGGACTTAAATCACGTTTTCTAAAAATAGTAACATATCAATCCATAAATGTTCACCTTCTCTCTTTACTTTAAATCCTTCCATTCCCCACAAACTCCAAGTTCTGACCACTGGCCTGGACTCCAGACAAGTGTATTCCACTGCCTGCTAGACTTTTCCAACTGGAGGTCTGTCCGGCACCTCCTAGTCAACATAGCCAAAGAAAAATTGACCATTTTTCACTGAAAACTGACATTTGGATTTCCTGACTCTCTGAATGGCTCCACCCTTCACCAAGCCAAGACTTGAGAGTCATTCTTCATCCTTCCTTTCCGTCAGCTTCCTTATGACTTCCAAACCTTATAATGACTATGGTGGTCCACACATTTACAAAAACTATTCATCAAAATTTGCTTGGCCTGCAAGAGCCCTGCTATTTGTATTTTAGTAATCCATTTTGATCACTGAAATATCAAAGCCATTCATTTTTCACAATAATCTGGTTGGAATGACAACACAGCCCCCGAGTAGACAAATGTGAGGGGCTATTTTTGAACAATAATGTCAAAGCATTATTTGTTTTAATGTTCCTGCCTCCATGTAGGGTTTTGAGAACCCCACAAAAGCCAGATTTCTCATCTTCCCTGTCCAACAACCAATCAATCCTTTCAAACCTCATTTCTTTTTTAATGCAAGGGTTAAGGGGGGGAAAGGGGTGAGTTAAAAAGTTAAAAGACACCAATTGTTATGTAGCACGAGAATGTTGAAGAAATCGTTAATGCCTAAATGCTCCATGCTTTTAAGTGGCCTGGTGCCTGAACTTAAATAGAACTTAAATAGAGAGGAAAAATCATACAGAAAAATAAATGGGATGAAATCTAAGGAGCTCAGCAATTATGTTACAAATGTTTAACTAAGGAGAAAAAACTAAACATTAATTTTTAAATCCTTTCTTATATAAAATATAAAAAGACTGAAAGTTTATCTCCAGATTGCACTGGGCAAATAGAATGTATATGTGTTGAATATACACTGAGTTTTCCCAAATAATGAATCTGCCATGTGGTTTATTCAACTCTGCCCTTGGTGTGAAATCTTGAGTGCATAGCATGGGCTGTCTTGAAGAATCCAGGGAGCTGAGCACATGAGTGTCATGACAGTGACAGGCCTTCTTCCAAACAGGTGCCTCTGTGCAGATATGACAAACCTGAAGAAGCAACTAACAGAACTAACATGGTCAGTTTAAGGGATTCACTGTGGGTGCATAGTGAACATCAGGTATTCGGACACAAAGCCTCTGGTCTACTCCAGCATCAGGCATGGGTGGGCCAGCAGCCAGGAGCTCTAGGCTAGGCAGACGTCCCATTATGGGACAGTAAACAACGGTACCGTTTCATTTAAAATGGCATGTTGGGTCAGCCTGGCTAGTGCACTCAGTCTTCTGTCCGCAAAGGTAGGTGGCCCTTTGAGTACAGTGGCCTGGAACCTGCCTCTAAGGCTCTGGGATGAATGGGGACATTTCACAGAATTTTTCTTAGGAACTCAAGTTTCAGTAAACTCCTGTTGAGGTCCCACTGGGAAATTATTTTTTTTCTAAACAGTCTGGATTGAAACAAAATGGTGGCATTTTCAGAGAAGGAAAATAAACTTGCTCTGTTACCTAAACTCAAATACTAGAATAAATACTAGAATCTGGGGTCCTTTTAAAGTCATTTCAAAACTGCAGAGAAAAACAACGCCATAAAAGTTGAATAAGAGTCATTTACACAAGTGGTAAATAAAGTATAGTGTGATTATTATAATGTGGGCCATGCACAGCATAAATGTAGAAAATTTTTTGCACTAAGGAACCAAGCCTCTTACACTAAGAAAGACACACTGGACATTTATTTCATATGGTTTTTACAACCCAAACAGGACCTACTGAAAATAGAAGATCCTGAAATGACGGACCAAGGGGGAAGTTCCACCTTGCACGGAATTCCAGGAGTATGCATATTTTATGGCTTCTTTTAAGTAACAACTATTTCTTTTTGTCGCATCTCCCCCAACTTAGACCGTCCCCATGAACTCACTGGCAACCTTTGGTTTTAGTGACCTGGGATCATAGATAACAAAGACAGGTGAGAACTGACAGCCAACCATAAAGAAAACTTTTAAATGCGACCTGTTAAACAAACAAACTTGAATAAAACAAAATAGCCCATAAAGGAATGCTCTTTGGGAAAAAAATTATATATTTATAATATATATTATATATAATAATATATAATATTATAATGTATATTATAGTATAATATATATTATTCATGTGTGTATGTAGTGTGTGTGTATACATGCACACGGGCTGTCCAGAAAGTATCCAGCCAAGTCCCTGTTCTCATTATATTGACCATGGCTGGTTTTTTTCCAGACAGCCCTCATACATACACACACACACACACAAATACAAATATATACACATATACATACACATACATACATGATACCAGATCTGAAAGAATAATAATATATAGATATAATTATAGAACATATGCAAATCGTCAAAATATATATAATTTTATTTTAAGGTTAAAAGACAATAAGGGGCGATATTATAACACAGTACACGATTGGTAGTACACAATTGCATTTTAGAATCATAGCAATGACATCCTTTGACTACTTGAGTTTCCAAAATCTAGATACACAAATTTTTTTTCCAATAATAAAGTGGAAATCTTACTAAGTAATGAGAATTGGAGTTTTTATACCATAACCACTTCTCAGATGGAATGACCAAGAATCCCAGGCATTTTGAGAGATTTATGCTTGCTCCTCTACAGTGGGCACCAGACACGCAGTTGAAGGAAATTCATGAAGGAAACCCTGTGAAGTGTTTCACTCACAGAGAATATCTGGTTTCCATGTGTCTTTATGACAGAATTTACCTGGCAGTGCTCCTGAGAATACCAATAGGCCCTCAAGCCTGACCTAGGGTCTTGGAAGAAGTCAGGTCAGGCCAGGGGACCCCGCGACATCAGGACTGGGGACAGTGGTGTAGAGGCCAGGGTAGGGCTGATGGAGAGGACACATTACAGACCAGTGAGGAGTTCGACCTGAGGCTGAAAGTCTAAGGACATGGATGCTATTTTCAGTTTATGCTTGTAAATCGATGTGAAGATTTAACTAACCTTGGCAAACCCTCTCTGTTTCATCTTTATGAAGGGATAATGAGACGGAGCAGATTTCTTTTAAGAGGATTAAATGAGATAATATATACAAAATACACAGGACACTTGAAGACCTCTATAAAAGTAGCCACTACTATGACACTTGTCTTTTAGATTCGTAATCCCTTTGTGTAAACCCTCCTACGTATATAGACTCTAACAATACCCTGGACTATCTTAAAAGGAATATTGGAGAGAATAACTTCATAATTAGCTAACTACATTAAGTACAGCAGAGTGGTGAACAGCTTGGGCTAAATTTGAAGATAGCTCAGTTCAAGGGTCAGTTACGAAAAATGTCCATGTGACCTTTAACAACTTTTGAACTTCCCTAAGTCTCCTTTTCTTCATCTGTGAAATGGAGATAGGAAAATAAAACTGGTAGTATTTAGGATGCCCACTGGGTGTCAGATACTAAGCAACATACAGCAGTGCCTCAGAACTCACCATTAACTGGTTCCAGGAGCTGTGACACGTACCACAAACAAGTCCCAAACACATTTTTCCCATAAGGAATAACGTAAATAAACTTAATGTGTTCCCAAATGCCACCACCAGCGTGGGGAGAACGGAATCAGAGGGGAGACGATGGGGAATTAAGAAAAACACACGGACACACACAGACATAGCAAAGATGGGACCAGGTGGTTCTCTGTGCTCTGATGGAGACACAGAGACCCTTGAGGTCTGCAGTGGCTTTACTTAATATCCCAAGAACAACAGGGGGTGTAACTTCTTAATTGTGAAGCAATGTTGCTGATCTCCATCCTTCGTCCTGAGTCAACAACTTTACAATTCCTCTGCTTTGCAGGTGATGTTACTTTCCTCCTCCCCCTTAGCCAGCCAGAAAGCATGTCCTGAGCCGTGCCCTTGTTCACCAAGTTCCAGGCAGCTTGTAAGACCCTTAAACTTTGGATTCCGAGTGTATACGTAGCTTTGCTATACCCATTTTCTCAATACACTTGGCTTCTGGCTCAAACGCTGCCCACATCCAAATAAAAAATACACAAAATGGCCACAGAAGCTAAGATAAGACTGCAAGGGGATGTTCACAGGGAGAGTAACCCCATGTTTCGGCTGGAACGGGTAGCGTCACAAGGCAATTGACATTGACAAGTTGCAGCATTCACGTCAAGTATCAAACCAACCATGAGCACTGGGACACAATGTTTGCGTCAAAATGTGTCACGTGCCAAGTTTGACGAGTTTCAAAGCACTTAAGTACCAAGGAATGACTGTATAACCACGTACTGCCTTCCCCATGATAACCTCATGAGGTAGATCTAGTTTGCAGATGTGGAAGTGGATGCTTGGAAAGGACTGGTCACCCAGCTAGTAAGTAGCAAAGCCAAGAGGTTATAATTCCAATGCCCATACTATTTATGCTCTAGTACGCCATTTTCCCCTGTATTATTGCAACAGATGTCCTGAGTGATTTCCAGAGGTTTCTATGCCAATATATCCAGTGAATATATGATAATTACTGCGTGATTTTTTTTGCTTGCCTAGCAAATAGTTCCTTGCCTTTTACAGATAGCATCCTTATTTCTATTTGGGTAAAGGGTGGTGCCTGGGAGACCTGTCAAATGCCCTGTGCTCCCCTTGACAAGGAGGTAGGCGAGTCCTCCTCCCCAGTACAGGCCCTCAGAAAGCTACTTCCTGGACCTGAAATTAGGAACAGAATGATGTAAAGTTTCAAAACAGTGGGAGCCCAAGCGGAGTGTCTGTCAGGCAGTCTGGCTGCCTTGGTTCCTGTGCCTCTGAGTGTCTTCTTGTGTCTGCGCTGTCATCCAGTTTTTTCCAGTAATTTCCCTTTGGCTTAGGTTAAGCAGATCCAGTTTCCACTATTTTTCAACCAAAGCATGCCCAGTGCAACAGTGAAGCCATAGCTAATCAAAGAGCAGTGTGGGGGAAGCCATCCTACTTTCGAGGCTCTGGTTCCAGCATATTCTGTGCTGGCGTGCTAAGAGACGAAGGAAGAGTCTGTTAACTTGCATGGAATGTGTGAGAAAGAATGTTTCATAAAGTTCTACAAGAGTGGTCTAGGGGCGATGGCTAGCTTCTCTCCAACCCACTTAATAAAGAGAAGGTTTCATAGAGCAAGTTGGATTTCAGCAGTATGGAATGAAGTGGTAAAAGAGAATTGACGGATGATAGGTAGGAAGTTGCTTTTCAAGTACAGGCCTGCATAAAATATCTGTGAGAAATATGCTTTCACTAGGTATAGACAAAGGTCACTTAAATATAACTGTGTCTAATGATTACTAACCTGGCCTGGGTTCAAACCAGATGCTCAGATGCTTCACAATGAAATAGTTTATATGTTTGAATTTATTATAAGCCATTGGTTTTTTGAGAAATATTTCCCCCCTTCAAAAAAGATATAGTTCTTCAAATACTTCAGCCTCTTCTATGATGAACGGTATCAACACCGATCTATGAAACAATGTAGTCTTCTAAGTTATCATCCAGTCTTACTGGGTGGAGATTATTACATTCCTAATTTTTGAGACAAACGACCTGTGGATTATGTTAAACACACATACTCTCTCACGTACACCCTGATGGTGCTCTATTTAGCTATGCCTAGGGCTGGAAAAGTCATTTTGCTACTAGCGCATTGTTACTGGTAGGCCCCTTTGGGGAACTGGGACAAAAAGTAGTAATCGCTACAATAAGTCTACTTCAATGTGCAAAGAAGGGGTGCAATTAGTGGACTTGCGTGTGTAGGGTTACATTGTAAATTTGTGCTATAGTTTAAATCTGACATGCATAGTAAATGGACAATTTATTTCTACCAAAATCTCCTAGTAGCTTCATTTTGATAAATAAATATCTTTCATCTCATGTATATATAAGGCACTCTTCCAGTCCCTTCTGAGGTGATAGCAAAGTTAGAAGTCACTAAGGAATGAAGCCTGCTCCTCAGCATCATCAGGCCAGTTTTATACCTCGCTGGGGGTGGGGAGAAATAGATCATGGTGAATGCCTGAAAGTACAGAATAAGGCAGAAGGTAGTTACTTCTAGAGTTGGAGACCAAAGAAGGCTTCATGCTACGCTTACCCGATGTACCATTTTAAACAGGACAGGAAACAACAGTACTGTCCCATTTCAAATGGTACGTATGGTCAGCCTAGTCTCCCTGGGCTAAATCCAAGGTGTCAGTAGGCTGACCATATGCACCATTTGAAACGGGACAGGTCGATTGTTTTCTGTCTCATTTAAATTGGTACGTCTGGTCAGCCTAATTCTTGGGCATCCGTACTGACACTGGGAATTGCCATTACCACTAAGGACCTAATCTTAGCCAACTCCTATGACCCACCCTCAACCCCTAATATGGCAACACAACCTAAAGGGCACCGACACTTCCTAGTAGAAGGTAGGGAACTGTACTGAGCCATTTCTTCTGAGAACAGCAATATTTCCTTCTTAGAGGAGAGTCAGGCTTTTGCAGGCACCAACGTCTGAGGACACGCCAGCTCTCTGCCATCACAACTAACTCTATTCCTTGGACCTTGGGAGGGTCCCCACCTGCTGGTCTCAGAGAGATGTGAAATGGTCAGCTGAACTCAGTTTGGTGCCAGCCTGGAATTTTTATTTGTAAGATATTTCTTTGGAACCACGTAATGAGTATAGGGTGCTAGCTCATCTATACAAACCACATGGACTTGGAGGCGAAGGGATGGAGTTGAGAGTGAGAACAACACAAAGTCCTTTGGGAGAAGAAACAGAACATGGAGTCAGAGACCAGACTAGATTGTCGGATCCCAGTGCAGTGAAGCCAGGTTGTGCAAATAAAACAGAGGGTGTGTAGGTATGTATGGGAAACTTGGCACATACTTACACTGATTTCTTTCATTGTTTATCCGAAGTTCTAACTTAATGGGGTGCCCTGCATCCTATCTGTCAGCCCTACCCATGAGACTAGGGCTGGGATGAAGGAAACAGTGATTCTGCCATTACCAAACTGAAACTAAGCAATTCGGATAGAACTAAGCCTCATTGGGGCAAAAAACTCTTCTTCAGTGGTGAGTGGCTAAAGCAGGTATGGTTCCTAGAAATTTGCCCCACAAAGACAAGGCACAGTGTACCCACCCTATTACCTTGGTCAGTAATTTTAGCTTATTTCCACTCCTTTCCCCTAACCCTCATCCTCCATGTTGCTTGGGGTCCTTATTGCAATTGGAGTTAGCCAGGTTCACTGTGAGGGATGCTGCGGGATTGAAGGGGCTGTCAGGGCATTCTCTCCTATCTCTCCACCACAGATATTGTTATTCCATGTTTTCCTAAACTTACTGCTAGCTGGATCCTGCCCTCCAAGGAAGGGATCAAAGAGTAAGTTAGAGTTAAAGCACGATGGGGAGAAAAAAATGAGATTCAAAGGGTTGCAATGAAGTCATCCAAACCCAGCAGACTGAGGAGCATCTACTCTGTAGCAGGTATGCTATTTGAAGAAGGGATAAAACTCAGACAAGACAACAAGTTTTCTATGTCACCTGAATGGAGAGACAGTGAAGTTTATAGTCAATCTGTCCTAAAAAAACTTTACCCTCACCTCCAAAAAGAGGGAGATAAGAAACAGTGATAAGGTGGAGACTGAATGTTGAAGGATGTACAGGCTAGAATTTATTCATTCAAGAAATACTAGTTGGGGTAATTTTGTAGGGCGATTTTCATCATTTAGGCAATATAAGCTCTTTTCCCAGTACCTAGAAAACATTGAAGTGCATAGGAAATATTTGAAACCAAATAATATACATTCCTTGGCTCTAAGACACAGAACCAAACTGTAAAAGTTAATGTTCAGTGCTCCATCAAATATCTAAAAATGTAATATTATGTCAGTTATATAACTCAACTTGCATAATTACATGAAAAGTTTAAATCAAAAGGATAAACTCAATAATTCTTTTTTTGAAGTCCCTAAATGATAAAAGTTAAAATCTTTTAATCTTTTCCAATATAAATTATATTTAATAGGAGATGCAAATGTGTTAAAATAAATAGTGTTATTTTTAAGTTATGGTCTTCAGATATTTTGTATTAAAACCCAGGTTTTCAGTTATGTCTCTTCTTTAATTTTCTTAAATAAAGTAATTAATTCTTATTTTTTTTCTTAAATAGTCATTATATATGGAGTCTTTGCCATCTTTAGTCCTTTGTTGTTTTTAAGTTATTCATTGATAATTTCCATTTTATGTTCTTGATTTTCAAATATATTTTATAAGCACTTAATAGCTATCATCATAAATCCATTAGCTCTAAAGGGTCTTTGAAAAATTCTCTGGTACAATCCTCTCATTTGCGAGATGAGAAAATTGAGCCCCAAATGATTGAGCTGACCCAGGTCCCACACTTAAAAAATGACAGATAGGGAACTCCAAACGGGGTTTACTCATTCCACTTTCAGAGTTCATTCAACCACAGCATGCGAACTTGAAAACATTGCCCACTTTCCTTTCTTCTGCAGAATAAAAATACTGATGTTACGTGTAAACGGCTGTTGGTTCATCCTATTAAGATATAATGGCCATATTATTCTTGCACTTGATTCTTCTGCCCAGGCACACAATTAGCTGTGCCACTAACCTGGATGAAAATTATCCATGATAGTGTGAAGATAATCACACTGTTTATTTGCAAACCCTTCTCCTCATTGGAAGTTTAGAGTCAATGCCAAATGAATTGGGATATGAATACATTTATTACTTTGGTTTGCAATTATTTGAAATTATAAAAGCAGATATTGAAATAAAATCCTTTGGGGGGTGACTTCAATAGAGTGTATTAATTTTAATTATACCATTTATGACCATAATATGAATTTATCCTTTGCATCTGAACTTCCTTGCGTAGAAATCTATTTGTCCAAGAATTTCTGTATTGCCTGTAATCAGAGTACTTAGAAGCACTAAAAGGAGGGTAAAATTAGTAAAATAAAGCTCCCTTTTACTTGTAAGAATATTTTAATATAGATAAAATGAGAACATATTAGAATTGTACAGCAGATTTTCTTAGTCTGAGCTTTGGGGTAGATACAGCTTCTACTTAGAATTCTAAAAATCTTAAAATATTAAATATGAATGTCTTATGGAAAATACGTTCTGCATTATTGTTAGCATACGCTAGGGTCATTTCCTTCCAGGTTTAAATTTAAACTATTTTTAAGATTTGTTGCTTGTTTAACCTTTTTAGTTACTTTTTAAAATATTTATATTTGGGTCTTTCTTTTACATTAATTCAATCGGAAAAATTATGTCCTTCTTCATAAAAAATAGGTATTTTAAGTATTTGAAACATTTTTAATTTTTAGAAGTTATTATTTAGGCTCATTGTTGTCTTCAGTATACAAGGACAAATACCCAAACTTAATTTTAGAAAAATGTCTGTTTCCTCTCCCAGGAACATTTGAAATTCAAAATCGTTTCAAAACGTTACTAGAATAGGTCTTTAGTATCCTATCTGACAGAGGGAGATGAACTCAGGGAAGCAACTTTGGAAACTCTTCCACCAACTAGTCAGAGAAGAAACGTCATTCTCCTTTTCTTCATTGTAACTCCTTTCCTTAACATTTGCCTCTCATTTGATTAGATTGCCACATTTCCTCAATTGATCCTTATTCTGGCCCTCAACACCTCAGGCTTTGTTCTCTCCTTAATTAGAATGTCCAGGAAATTCCTCCTTAGGTTTGCTGGCATGCCTTTATGAGAACATACATGTGCGTGCAAAGAAGAGATTTTTGTTTCTTAACAAAGTCAGCAGATCCCATACTATTCAAAGGTGTTTGGAACGTTCATAAGTGCAGTAAAATAATTTGTGTCTAACCAGTATGTTAGGAAGTAAGGACAACCCATTTTCTTTCCCCAATATCCATGGATTAGTGATAGATCCTCAGTCTGCAAGACAGGCCAAGTCCATACACTTCTGCCTCTCCAGAAAATAAATAAGTAACAATTTTTCACCTGGGCCAGATCTCAAAATAGTTTCTCTCTCCTCTTTTTTCTCCTTCGTTTTGTTCCTCCTTGGTCCATGCTGCTTTGGAGACATATAGTAAGTTATAACGTAATTGTTTTGGAGTGAATGCCCTTTGTCTTTGACACATTCTCTTTCTAAACCCTAAATTCTCCCAGACCATGTGTTACAGAGATAAGGAGTGTCTTGGTGTGGTTGCATTGCAGGGATTTCCAGGCTCTGCAGAGTTCTAGCGGTTTCTCAGTGTCCCCCAGGGGCCACAAGGTATTGAAGGGTAAGTAAAGAGACATGATTGTGTGCCTGCATGCATGTGTGCGTGCATGTGTGTATGTTATGGGGCACAGATTGTCAAATACCACTTTGCTGAAGGGATTATTGGTATTACCACTTAGAGCTGCTTATATTAATTCACTTAAACAGTGATTCCATTTCTTAAATTAAAATAATAACATGTTTGGAAGCCAGTGCTCTGAGGGGATAAAGACATTAGTCAAAGCACTCAAAGAATCAAGTTCATTCTCTTAACCTTCAGTGTACTCACCCACAAAGCAAGGAGGCTAAAGAAATAATCTCTAAATTCCTTCTAGCTCTAGCACTAGAAAAGTGTGTGAAAAGTTCAGTTATTTTTCTTTCCAATATATTTATTTTATCAGGCTGCTGTTGTTTAAAGGTGTAGTTTTTTGAGGCACTTCTCAAATCTAGGACCAAATATCCTCATTTGTGGAATTGGTGTCTAGAGCTAATGATTTCAAAAGTATTTCTAGAATCCATGCTTCTAGGATTTTACAACTGTTTTAATATACTATTATAAGTCTACAGAGAAAAAATTATAACAGTAGGGCATTTGCAGCCTTTACTTTCTCTTTACATGATAATAGAAGAATTCTATTTTAACTTTCTCACTCTCATTTTCTTTTTCATTCTACCAAAATGTTTTTGATAATTAAACCTATGTGGTGAAGGGACTCTCAGGAGCTGTTAAGTGAAGGTAGAAGGGTTTTTCTGGAAGCATGTCTTTGGAGCAAGATACATGGAAATAGCTATGGTGTATAGGGACAGTGGATCGGAGAAGGACAATAAAGATAATTTAAAAATATTTCTGAGATCTATATTATAAATGTCTTGAGTTATTCTGAGAAGATTTCATTGCATGAATTAATGTTCTTTGCTCTGAGATATACCTTCAGGATTAAATTACAGGGTCCCTACCTTTATGAGCATTCTAGAAGCAAGTGCTGTTTCGTGAAATTCGTATTAGGCCAGAGTCTGAGTGTAAAACAGGCAAACACATTTGGGAGTTTCCAAAACTCACAACAGGAGCCTTTCTGCTACTCTGTGAACTGCTTCTACCCACCTGCCCACCAAAATGGTCATGATGATTAGAATTAGCCTGTGTCCACAAGGAACTGACCCAGTCTTCTCTCCATCTCTGCCTCCCTATCTCTCTCTCTCCTCCTCCTCCTCCATAATCCATCAGTGCTATTCTCTGCATATCTAATACACTCCTCTAATTTGGCCAAGCAGCTTTCACTGGGTCCACTGGGATACAATTTTCTCATAGCTCCTAGGTTTTATGTACCCATACTTCCAGGCATCAGCAAAAATTAGCCATTTATTTTCAGTTCCAATTCCAAATTCATAGTGAAGAGAACTGGCCAGCCCAGCTCTGCCAGGTGTCCACACCTGGTGGCAGCCTTGAGCAGGCAGTCAAGTATACAGTAGAGCCTCCTCAGCTGTAAAGCTTCATACAAACTTAGGGCACTATTAGCATTTCTTAATTTCAGAAGTCTACCATTTCTAAAATTCGAGGTCCTATGATCTTTCCACATGCAGGTTAAGAATGTCCCACCATCCTCCAAATTGCCACATCATTAGGAATTACGCATAGCCATCACCCCGTGAGCAAACAAATGCACACATTGTACTGGGAAGAACCTGGGTGTAGAACCGTGCCTCAAATCCACTCCGCCAACATGGATGACAAGACCTTAGCTACCCCGGGCCTCTGTTTCTGAACGCGGGAATGCTCTCGTGGACTCAAGGTTCATCGCTGCCTCCTTTCTCCCTAGGGTGTCCTGAGTGTTTTCTGCATGTCTACTGGTGTTTTGTTGGTAACAGTGTCAGTGAAGCATAGACAGTTTCTGAACAACCTCTGAATGTTAACTAATAATCCCTCTGAAAGATGGCTGACTAATAGGGCTTGCTGCCAGAGAGGTAATTAAGGCGTAGTGTCTGGAAACAATGGGGTGTCCCCTAACTGGCACAAGAAGCTTGCCGCAGGCATTGTCTTATTTAGCCAATGATTGCTATGAACTAAGTTGTGTCCTCCCAAAATTTATATGCTGAAGCCCTAATCTCCAATACAACAACCTTGAAGACAGGGTCTTTAGGGAGGTAATTAAAGTTAAATGAGGTCATAAGAGTGGGGCCTTATTAATACGACTGGTGTCCTGCAAGAAGACAAACAGAGACCAGAGATCACTCTCTCCGCATGTGCACAGAGGAAAGACTATGCGAGGACACGAGAAGTTGGCTGTCTGCAACCCAAGGAGAGATGTCTCACCAGAAACAGAGAGCACCTTGATTGTGGTCTTCCAGCCTGCAGAACTGTGAGAAAAACAGATTTTCTCCTTTTTAAGCCACACAGTGTTGCAATGGACACGTGCTTGAAAACAAAAGATGTTGGTCTGTGACTCCAGCCACCCCCATAAGGGACGATTAGGTCCTCTCCTCAGGTACGTTTCTCCAGTGGCATTAACATCTGATTTCCACTTACCTGATCCAGTCCATCTGCCCTGATCTCCACTGGGCAACTGAATGGACCCTGCCACCATTTGCTGTCTGTCAGTTGTCTAGACATAGTCATAAATAGCTGGATGACTGCCCATTGTGAATTTTTAATGAGAGATTTTGAAATTTAAAAAAGGAGGGAAGTGATTGCCATTTATGGCCTGGAGTTAGATATTCAATCAGCAGGGACTCACCTGGACAGCCTGCACTGAATAGCCATCAGCTCCTTCACACCACTGGCTCTCTTGGTTATGGAAGCCCAGAGCATCCATCCTATGTTTATCTCCTCCAGTTCTTCCCTGAAAAATTCCATGATACTTCCCGCTGACTCTCAGACTATGGAATAAGGATTTTAAAACGAGCCAGAAAGCATCAAATTTAAATCAAAAGAAAATAATTTGGAGACTGTGTGTTACTCGGATTAAGTAGTTCTTAAGCAGGTTGAATCCACGACCCCCTTGCAAATATAAAGCAGGTATAGTTTGTTTCTCCAGAGAATATCTATATATTACAAAAAATGTGGGGACTGCACAGGTATCTTGAAGCCTATCCATGCAGCAGGGGATGCTAGGTTAGTACCCCTACAAGATGACCAGTGCCCCTGATTCCTTCTCGTCATGGATCTAGGTTTTGCAAGCTTTGTTCCTGTATGTAAATTTTACATTCAGAAAGCAATATACCTGGATTCTATTTTATTAAAATGCACTCATTAAATTAGGCTATACTACTGTGCGCTCATGAAAAGATGAAAGATGTTTAAATCTATGTGCAGAACATGCATGTGTATGTGTTTTTGTGTGTGTCATTTTCTTTTCCTTACATTAGTAGAAGACACTGTTCTTGGTATTACTCAATACGCTTCTACATAAAGACTCCAGTGATAAATATTTTTCCCTAGTTTCCGCCCATTGAACTTCCATTTAGAGGCAATAAAAAGCATACAGCTCAACATGTTTACCTTTTTTCTTCACTCTCAGAAATCTTATAACTAAATTTTATTGCCAACAGCAATGACCAATTTATTCGAAGTTTCTGGAAATTGTCCTTTAATTTTAAAGTTTACTTAATTCTTTTAAACTAATTTAACGCATGGAATATCTTCTTTTCGGGGGAGGGGAATAAACAGGGCATAAATGATAAAAACAGAAAAAGCTAATAAGTCAGCAGGCAACAATTACCCTCAGCAGCATGATAAATGACAGTTTCTAGTAGAAAATAAGATGCTATTACTTCCAATATTGAGTCTGCAGAAAGAATGATGCTCTTGTGCAAGGACGATCCTAGGTGCTGGAGTATCAGTGCGATATTCTTTTATTCTTGCAGCTAACATGTACTGGGAATTCAATCAGATGACAAAAAGTCTACTACGGTCATTGAAGGCATGGAGTCCCCAGCACTTTATGATCTTGGCCCTGCATGTCTTTCCCAGTCAGTCTTCTCCAGCTTATACCATCCTCCTCGATGTTTCACTAACTTATGAGCTCTGGCCCTGCCTCAGGGCTTTGCCATGGCCGTCCCCTCTGTCTGGAATACCCTTCTCTCGTAGATCTGCGTTACTCAGTTCTTGCCGTCACTCAGGTTTCCTCTCAGATGTTACCTCCTCGCCGGCGTCTCCTCTGCCCGTTAGTGGTACACTGGAGTGGGCGTGTATCAGACTGCAAGAGGCAATACGAGCCTCTCTGGCCATCTGTGTTCAATGATGGCATGTTGGTAGCCACAGTGGGAGTCTTTCCACCTCAGAATCAACACATGCTACACAGTCCCCCTCCCAATTTTTTCCCGGGACATACAACCCCATCTTAAAAAGCACCTCTCTTAGCTCCTTATTTGGTTTTATATTTCTTTGTAACATCCATCACAATCTAACACTATATTAAAATGTATGTAAACATTTATTTCTCCCCCTGGAATGTAAGTTCTACAAAGCAGGGGCTCTGTCGGTTTTGTTCACCATCGTATCTCCAACGCCAAGAACACTGCGTGATTCAGTACGTATTCAATAGATATTTGTTGATTGAACAAATGAATGAACAGATTGTGAATATAATTCTTATACCTGAAAGGTTGATATTTTCAGATTGCTTTTAGTTATATCATCAATCCTTTTTGTTCATATCTTTCATTTCCCTCAGTGTTTATACTCCCAGAAAGGTGTACATTTTCTTCTCTTCCAAAGATTCAAACTACCTTGAATATCAATTATCGATGAGACTTTTCAAGGTCAGCATTCGCATCTCTGCAATCTCAAGTTTGTGGTCTTTGCATCCTCTGATATTATCAGATCACTTAGTTTTCTGACCTATCTCGTTGACAATGAACTTCCACACATTGAGTCCCATCAAAATTCTTTGTGGCATTATTCTTCCAGTCTATATTCTGATACAGTTTTTAACTTCAAATTCATGACTCATGAAACAAATAGACCTATAAAGAGACAGCAGCCAGGAGAAGCAAAGAGGAAACGGAGAATATTCTATGAAATGAAAAAGATTAGCATGATTACTTTTTTTTGGATTGGGTTTATAATTAAACCAGATCTGTTTACCTAATTTTCTAGCACATCGTCACACTTTTCAACTTTTTATATCATCTTTCTACCTCCCTGGGAATAGTCCTTCTGTGGGATAGAATCTATGCTTTCAAAGCCATTGACCTAAAAGGATGCCACTGAGCTGTTCCTACTAATGGGCCTAATGTGCACGGGGAAGGTAGCAAGGACTCGGTGCCTTCGTTTCAGGGGCTTGTAGCCAATCAGTACAGAGAAGGACCAAGACGTATTAAGGTAAATAACAAGGCGTGTTTAGACTCTCTTGTGTGATGTTAGCAGAGCCTGAGATTGCTGAGCTTTTCTGAAACAGACAACTATCTGGGAACGACCATACAGTCATGGAAATAGGGTTGTTAGAGGCTGAAATGCAAAGAATGGAGCAAAGAAATGATTGTTTCCTGTCTTCCTACTTTGATCCAAAGTGGTGGCATGTAAGAAATTAATCTATAGCACTGGGCGTACTTTTCTAAATATGAAGGGAAAGACTTTTATTAATTTTATTATGATAATATGACAGGAAATGCAAGGGATTAGTTTCCTCAAAACTGAATTGTGAGACGACTAATAAATTGTACTGTCATTTCTTTCTCCAGCCGATAAGCCCTCACGTCAGCAATGGCCTCACAATTGAACAGGTGTTTTAATAAAGTGAAATTCACTTTAAAATATATCCCTGAAAATTTTTTTTGTGGCACTTAAAGATAAATCCCACATTCTAACAACATCAGACTGAAAAGCTGCTGCTATAGAGAAGGCCTGTCTTTGGACATAGGTAGGATAGGTGACAGCCAGGATAAACCCCAGGAGCGCTGAGAAAGCTCTCCTTCCCCATCGCCTCCCCCATCCAGCTTGGTACAGCCTCAGGTTACCTCCAATTTAATATTCAGAGATTTTCCTTTGGCTTTGTACTTTGAAAATAGCCCCAACCAGATAATTTTCAATCTCTGTGTGTGTTTGTGTGACTGTCTTGGTGTCTATTGATTTGCCTGTGTTTGTGTGTGTGTGTGTGTGTGTGTGTGTGTGTGTGTGTGTATTTTGTGGGAGAATGTGTGGGTATCTGGTCCTTCTTTAGGAGGGGCTTTTGATTTTAGGAAACCAAATGAGAAAACATTGAAGACTTTGAAGTCTGTGCTTGTGTCTGTGCATATGTGTATCTGTGTATTCTGTGTGTGTGTGTGTGTGTGTGTCAGTTCATGTGTCTGTGTGGTATATGAGCATGTGTGTCCATGTGTCTGTGAATATGTGTACTTGTGTATGTGTGCATCTGTGTGTGTATGCTGGTATGGCTGTGTGTATGGTACATGAGTATATATATGAATGTATATCTGTGAACATGTGTGTCTCTTTTTATGTATGTATGTATCTTTATGTATGTATACGTGTCTATCTGTGTGTGTATATGCTGGTGTGTGTGTGTGTGTGAGGTGTATGAGTGTGTGCATTATGTGTCTATGAATGTGTGTGTCTGTGGGTATGTGTATGTCAATGTGTGTGTCTATGTGAATGTATGTGTGTGTATGTGTGTGTATGCTTGTCTATGCATACATACGTGTCTGTGTGTCTGCATATATGTGTACATAAGTATGTGCCTGTGGTGGTCCCTTTTCTAGGAGCACTTTTTGGGTACGATATGAGAACGTGGGGACCCATAAGATGAAGAGGACTTGGAGACCCTTGCACTAGAATATGGGCAAGGAAGAAAGAGAGCCTCTAATGAGGGCACAGTTGTCTGAATATGGGACTTCAGGAGGCTGGGGAGGGCTATGCCCAGAAGAGCTTCCCCCTCTGTCTGGACTCATATAAGCCCTGATGAGGTCTTGCAGACACTTTAAATGATCATTTCTTAAGTTCCTATAGTATTTTTAGTGTGACTGACTGTTCTTCCTAAGACAGTGAACACCAAATGCAATAAACATATTATAATCTGTGGTTGTGCATACATTCAGGAGGTTTCCTTGAAAGGCTTACTTTGTGTTACTAGGGACTTTATGACAGAGTCCCCTCCTGCCCTCTCTCCTTAAAGCAGCACCCCTATTCCCTTTCCTTCAGCCTGCTGTGCCCTTCAGTCTCCATTATCACCACCTGATAACCAGTTCTTTGTTTGATTGGATACTGGAGGCCTCTGCCCACCAGAATCTGAGCTCCATGGGAAAGCCTGACCCAAGGGGGAGCCTGACTCCAGGGGGAGCCTGCTGGTAGCTCCCAAGTCACTTGAAGTTATTTCAACTCTCCTGCTCATTGTCTAGGATTCCTGCAAGGTACGGGGCTTTGCACTTCAACTAGCAGGCATAAATGAAGGCAGGGAGGGGGTGCTGGCTATCACAGGCCCTCTGACCTTAGATATGTATGACAGCTCTAGGGCAGTTAGTTCGAGGACCAGGGAATCCAAGAGATTTTGCAGGAGCCAGAGGAAGATGGAGAAGGAGGATGCCCTAGGACATGCTTGCCCTTTGTGATCTAGAGGAGATAGAGAGACTGAGGTGTCTAGTAACCTGTTTTGTGGTAGGCTTTGAGGTCAGGCCCTCTGGAGTTTACTACTGCTGCTTACAGGCTACATGGCTTTGAACAGCGTTCTCAATGTATCTAGTCCTGAATTTTCTAATCTGCAAAATGATGTAAAAATCTGTAAGTGTGATAAATAACACCCTTATTTGTTTGTTTTTAGGTTAAATGAGAATTATATATTGATATAGATATACGAGTCCTGTCCAGAAAAATCCAACCATAAATGCCTCTATTTTTCATATACATGGTTGGATACCTTCTGGACAGCCCTCGTAGAAAAGTAGATATAGATAAATATATAGATAGATAGTGATTAATACAAAGCTTGGAATCCATAAGCACTCAATAAATGTTGTGATTGTTATTAGTAGTATTATTGTCATTGCCCCTGTTCAAATTTGTACTCTTAATCCTGCTGCTACTATCATCATACCCCATAGGCTGCTTAGACTTGGAGAAATAATTTATTAACTACTTAATTCAATTTATGAATGGCATTGAAGCTCTATTGTGTACAAGGTACAAAGCTAAATGCCTGGGAAAAATTGAACGTGAAGAAAACATTGCCAGACATCTATTCATGATCCAGTAGGGTAAGTACAAGACATACAAACATACAAACCAAACCAAAGTACAATGACATTTGGTAAATATTACAGGGGAGAGGTGCACCAAGGGCTACTGGCCTGTAGAAGACAGAGCTCCCCACGTTGATTCATGAGGACCAAATAGGGTCCTGAGTGGGGATCCACAAGAGGAAAGAGGTGAATAGAAAGGCCATTTCAGAGACAGAGTCGCAGACATGTTGCATGGGAGGTTAGAGAACAGCTCCCACATGAACATGGAACTCTAGGAGAAGGTTAACAGAAAATAATAATAATCATAACAATAACAACACAGGAAAAGCATTTTGGGGAAGAAAATTATGCATCCTCATGCAGCTGGCCCTGGACCAAGCATGGATGAGCATACTTGACACTGAACTCCTGCCTGGCTCAGTTCTCCCCAACAAGACCATGCGTGTTTGGGGTCACATCTCTGTCTCCTCCTCCTATGCTTCACTTGTCATTTGGGTGCTGTTTTTTGTTATTCTGATAATATTGCCCATGAGAACAGTCATCCATGAGAGCATTGCTTCCTGTGAGGGCTAGCCATGCTCTATAAAGGAAAAAGCAAATTCTCCTACATTTCTCCTTGAACAAACTCAAAGCCGCCAATAACCCCACGAAATCCAAGGTAAGTGAGGCATTTTAAAGGCAGTCAAATAATGCTTATCGTAGATCTCTCCCGCTACTTGGCAACAGATATTTGCGGGACTGTGATATTTGGGGAAGAAATTTGTGCTCAGTGACTCCCACTGTGTTATGTTCTATTGTTGCTGTTTTGGCCCAGAATAGAAAACATATTGCAGAACTATCAGCTAGTTCCTCTGTACACACTTAGTTGAATTTTTCTCCAAAGATTGTGTTCATTTGTTTATCTAGACCATCAATTCCCAAGTGGTGGTATGCA
This sequence comes from Lyroderma lyra, assembly GCA_004026885.1. NCBI lineage: Eukaryota > Metazoa > Chordata > Mammalia > Chiroptera > Megadermatidae > Lyroderma > Lyroderma lyra. Next base: position 12,903 of record PVJL010000705.1, on the reverse strand, counting down.
TACCCTCAGGGTTATGTGCTGGGCCATGCAGGGGTATGCGAAAAGTAATCAGTAATGCCCCCCAAAAAATATAAAAAATTAATTGTGGAATAATAAATGATACTTTTGAATCACCATTAATGGAGACACTTAAAAATTAGATCATATTAGCTAATGATGATTGGTGAGGGCGTGGCTATGAACCCTTTCCCTAAACTGCTCTTCTACCAATCATTACTCACAGTTTCAGGATATTTGTGACATTTCTAGAACTTCCCAAACATATAAATATATCCATAGCCAGACTGTTTGATCAGTTTAGTTATTGACAGAGTAAAAATAATCATGTTCTTTAATCATGATTCATTTCAAGTAGTTCTTTTATTTAATGTTCAACATAGTTTCAGTTATTATTGTCAGTGATTTTTAAGCTGGTCAGTTATGGGTCAGTGGTTGAAAACAGGAACAGTTAAAAAACCAAAACTTGATGTGGATTATAACCCGTCGCCAAGTAGTTCTCAAAACATGTCTGCAGCTATAAGTACACCCACACTGGGAGATTGTAAAAAGATGCATGCCTCAGATACTGCACAGAAGAAAAGTAAGTACTCTGAAGAGTATATTAAATATGAGTTGTCATTTGTAGGGGAGCATGACTGTCCTAAGCCTTTGTGTGTTGTGTGTGGGGAAATATTATCCAACAGTTGCGTGGAACCCTCTCTACACATGCAACATTTAGAAACTAAACATCCTAGGTATAAAAACAAAGAAATCCATTATTTTCAGTGCTTAGAAAAGCATCCAACTGTTACTTCATACCTGATGTCAGGAAAGAAAGACAATGAGAATGCAGCTGAAGCTTCTTACTATATTGCTTATCACATAGCTAAATGCAGTAGAAACCACAGCACAGCTGAAGATGTAAATTCTCCTTGTATTGAGGATACCATATTTTATATGTTTGGGGAACAACATGTCTGCAAAATCAATACTATCTCTTTTTCAAACAGTACAGTATCGCGATGAATTCAGGAAATATCTGACAATGTTGAAACTGTAGTAGTAGATAGAATTAGGAAAAATAAATTCTTTTCCATCCAGATTGATGTTGTAGATGTTGCTGATTTATCTATTTTGCTCATCAGCACGAGGTACTTGGTAGGAAATGAAATTGAGGAAAACCTGTTGCTTTGTTACCCACTGACAGTACCATAGACGAAGATATTTTTAATGCAATCAATGGTCATTTCATTAAAAAGGACATTAGTTGGTCAAATTGTTGTGGTGTGTGCTCTGATGGAGGCAAGCCTGTGTTGGGTTGTTTTATAGGCCTGTGCAGCCGAATTAAAGTAGCTTCCCATGTACCAGGGAGCCACTGCTGCATTCATAGACAAAGTCTTGCATCCAAGCCTCTTCCTAGTGAACTGAAAGATGTTCTTGATGAGGCTGTAAAAGTTGTAAATTTTATTAAGTCACAACCACGAAACTCCAGATTGTTTAAAGCGCTGTGTGAAGAAATGAACAGCATTCACAGCACATTCCTCTTGCACACGGAGGCAAGGTGGCTGTCTCGTGACGAAGTACTTACACAGATGTTTGAACTTAGACATGAAAGTCCAGGTATTTTTTCAAGACTATCGTTTCCCTCTTGCTCCAAAGTTGCAGGACAGTGATTGGCTTCAAAGTCCTGTGTATTTATCAGATATTTTCCTATAAATAAAGAAATTCAACTTGGGACTTCAAATTGGCTCAATCACTATATTCAAAGTAACTGACAAAATTGAGTCAATTTTTAAAAATCTAGACTTTTGGGAAGCGTGTATGGAAAGAGGTTTTTGAAACAACTTCTTATTGAAGAATGACTAGCATCTATCCCAAAATGTCAAAGAGAATATTGTAAGTCACTTGGAAGGTCTTAAAACGTCCTTTTATAAGTACTTTCCTCAAGTAGAAAAGAAAACAACTGGATTGCAGATCGCTTCAATGAAGGATTCTTCAAAGAAACTAAACTATCAATCAATGAAAAGGAGCAGTTAATCGAACTTTCAATTGATTCTTCTTTAAAATCTGATTTTAAAAGAAAGCATCTTATTACACTCTGGGTAGATGTCAGTGAGGAATATGAACAGCTCAGTGAGAAGGCACTCAAATGCTTCTTGCCATTTCCTAATACTGAACTAGAGGAGAGAGCTTTTTCTTCTCACACCTTCAGAAAAAATAAGTATCACAACAAGCTTAAGACTATCTTGCATCTTTTGAGCCTGATTTCAAGAAACTAAGTGCATCAAAGCAAGTTCAACAATCTCACTAACAATATTACAATTACTGGTGATCTGCATAACAATTATTACAGACTTTTCAGATAACACAAATAAATATTAATAATAAATTAAAAGTTTGTTAAATACTTGATCATCATTATCAATATTTAACTGTGTTACAAATATTGTAAAATTAAGTCTATGGTTTTTACTTTTAGTGTAGTAATTTTTCTTTCCTAACCTATTACCTCATTTCCACTATTTTACATTAAGATAGGCACTGAACAAAAGTGTCAGTATTTAAAGACACCTGTTTTAAAAACAAAGGGTACAATTTATAGAAGTGGGTTTAAAAGGGGCACACAAGTGGAAAAAGGTTGGGAACCACTGATTTAGACTAATTATTTTTGTGTCAAAACAAAACAAAGGGCACACTGCAGAAAAGAGAAAAAAGTCACATTGATCTTCTGCAAAAGCCTTTGGGTGATAGTTAGGAAAAATTGAGAGTGCTCAGATTCTGTAATAGCATCCTAGGATATTAACTGTAGAGGTGAGGCTATTACCCACAATTTATTAGTGGGAAATGGGATGGAATGGTGAAACAACTAGCATAAGTTATTATTATTGCCATAAGTGAGTTAGAGGGAGCGCCAAGACTAGTCCAGATTTCTTGCACTCTGAGAATCTTAGTACTGAAAGGGAGAAATGTACAGAGGAGGGAAAACCATGGAGAAAAAGGGAGCTGATTATATGGCCGAGACACGGAAACAACCCAAGTGTCCTTCAACAGATGATTGGGTAAAGAAGCTGTGGTACATAGATACAATGGAATATTACTCAGCCACAGGAAAAGATGAAATACTGTCATTTGCAACCCACATGGATAGATCTTGAGATTATCGTGCTAAGTGAAGTAAGTCAGACAAAATGTAAGGAACCATACGACTTCACTCATATTGGGATATAAAACTGAAAATCAAACAAACAAGCAAAAACACAGACAACAGTGTAGAGGCTGCCAGAGGGGCAGTGGGAAGGAGAAAATGCAGAAGGTAAGAGGGGGTCAAACATGTGGTGATGGGAGGAAAATTGACTCTGGGTGGTGAACACACAATGCAATGTATAGATGATGCATTGCAGAATTGTACACTTGAAGCCTATATAATGTTACTAGTCAATGCCACCCCAATGAAATTTAATAAAAATTAGAAGATAAATTAAAAAAAAAATCTGTACTTAGGCCATTATCATTGCCAGGTCCTGAGGCAAAATTATGACCCCGGACCACTGGGAACCTCAGGACACATCAACATGTACTGGGGCAGAAAAATCCCCCCCGAATCTTCTGACAGGCATTGAGTTTGTCTCAGGTGGAGCAGAGAAGGTAGGTTAGGAAAACTGGCTGAACAACTTCACAGTCCAGTTTTTCTACCAACTTTTAGAGCAACCTGTACCCTCCGAAGCTTGCTTTTCTGAATGCAGCATTGCTGAAAGCCTTCCGTTCACTCTGCAGTTCCACTGTGCTTTTTGCAACTGAAATAGTGCATGGGAAGTTCCTGCAGTATCTATTAACTAAGGACCATCGTCACCTCGAATGAAATGGATCTGAGAGAATCGAGCCAGGGTTCTCTGTCCTCCTGCTGCAGGACATGAATGCACAGCTGCACGCCTGTCTGTTCACAGAGTTCACCCCTGATTCCGATTCTCCCAGCTCACTATCACTCCTCGTCTTCGCTTCCCTGACCTACGTGAACTTGGTCTTCGGCATTCACTACTAGGGCCTCACCTATCCTTCTGCAGAGAGTGTTGTTACAAAACCAGGGAAGAGAAGGGGTGGGGGAAGGCCACAGAGTCTAAACATAAGTTTCACCAGCATCCCAGTTTTGCACCCCCCACTCCGAAGATCTCCTCATTAATCTGCAAATGATCAGGAACAAGTAAGACCTCTGCCCACAGGTACGTTGACTTTCTTCAGGGCACCCATAGCAATTTAATAGAATACAGCTGTTCAGGATCAGTATCTGCATAGGACAAAAAGACTTAACTTTTTAGGTATTTGGGGGTTTGGCTATAACCAAAGTCTCTTGTTATTGAGGAAGACAGCAGTTGTTGCTTTTTCTTTCAGATTAATGTCTCCTAATTCCTAGTTGGCTTCAGTGTAATGCACAGGGGATTTGCAGGGATAAATAATTTCTAAAGACATTAACCTACCTTAACATCTCTTCCTGTGATAAAAATGAAATGGCCTATATCTTGACAATGATGGTCTTTTGTTTAAAGAAGAGCCAAGTAATTTACTTGATTGTGGGTTTTAGTTCTGTTTAACAACAGCAACAAAAGAAAGCCAGACTAACTGCTTAATTCAGCATCAAGAAAACAAAGAAACCGGTTTGTTCTCTGTTAGTGGAAGCAAATCTCCTCTTTATATCTGTGGTTATTCTGGCTGACCGACTGGATGGCTTTCAATAGTAAGAGAAGGAGCAAAGGAGAGGTTTGCAGAACTGGCGCGCCCTCCTAATGAAAGATTAAATCAGCCCATCACTCTACCCTGCCCCGGGTTTCTTAGCTCAGAATTCAGAGTTATTTTTGAGCTCTCCCACACAACCTACTAGGATTACATGTACCCTGCAGTTAGCGACTCTCCCTAAGGGTAGGTTAGTAACGGTCACAGATTCTTGCCACACCTCTTCCAGGAGGTGAAATCCATTCTCCTGTCTTTGAATTGGGGCTGGCCTTCTGACTGGCTCTCACCAATAGAATGAGTAGCTCTCCACATTCTTTCTGGAAATAGTGCTACCCAGAATCACGAGCTCACTATCTAACTTTCCTTTCTTCCATGTTACCACAGGCAACTTGGTTCCTCTTTTCTCCAGTTTTCAAAAACAATTTTCTTGTCCTTCTTACTTCCATCAACAGTCTCCTTGAGGTCCTTCCATTTACCCAGCGTCCACTTACTACCAGTCCTCAAACCAGTGCTTCACAGCTTTTGTTTTATTAGTTCCAATTATTTATTACTATGGAACAAACACCCTAAAACTTAGTTGCTTAGAACAGCAATATTGTTTCATTTTCTCTCACAAATCTGTAGTTGACTAGATTAAGTTGGGTGTTTCTGCTCCACGTGATCACATATGGGAGCTTGACTGGACTGGAAACTCTAGACGGGTACTCACATGTGGGATACATCCCTTTGCCCCACATTTCCACACTGTATACCCCACCCACCCTTTAGTCACTTAGTAGGAGTCCCGGTTATCAGATCAACTGTCACGGTATCCCAGTGCTTGTGTTTGGGTCACCCTTAGAATAGCCTAGTGGTACTTCACAATGCCGTGTCCTTCACCTCACCTCATCTCTTCACATGGACATTGTATCACCTCCATTGCCATAGGAAGAAGGGTGAGTACAGTACAGGATAATTGGAGAGAAAGAGGCCTTATTCACATAACTTTTATGACAGTCTATGTTTATAATTATTCTATTTTATCATTAGTTATTGTTATTAATCTCTTACTGTGTCTAAATCACACTTTGTCATAGGTACGTATGTATAAGAAGCACCGGAGTATATGGAGTGTTAGGGAGGTACTCTCTGCAGGTTCAGGCTTCCACTGGAGGTTTTGGAACATATCCCCAGGCGTGACGGGGGACTGCTGTACGCTGTTTTAATAATATCGGAGGAGGACACAATTCTTAAAGTATGTAATTGCCAAATCCTAAGGAGGCATAGCTTCGCAGTTACAGGCAAAAACAAAAATATGTGCAATAATAGAAATGGCTTTGATGAGGACTTCATTATAAAGCTATCTTAGACAGAGAGACATAAAATGCCCTTCATGTCATGCAAGATATGATATGTGTTATTTATCTAACATTTTTATGACTACTTCCTAGGACATCGTAAACACCACAACAGCATTATTTATTTTCAGCAGCAGCAGCAGCAAGACATGACCTAGCTGACACCGGCCAGTGAGATTTAGTGTAGGACCCTAACTATGTTTGTATGCAGCAGTGGAATAACAGAGGGCATAGAATAAACTGAGTGACTAATGAAGACCTCTGACAAGGCATACATGGTCCTGGGAGCTCCAACTAAGTCACCGCAACACAGTCTTGGTACATGATGCCAGACTCCACTGCTGCGATGTCTACTTGTCCGCTGTCGTCTGCTTAGCTCATATAGCTTATAAAGTGAAGAGGAAGATGAATTGAAAAGAATCACAGCAATATTGAGAGCCATCCACCTGCATCCCCAACAGCCTGTCTCCTTAGATCTCCTGTTACACTGCAAAGTCACCACTGACCTGGAATATTTTTCTCTTTTGGTTTCATCATCCTAGTTGGTTACCTGGTGGCAAACTGGAGCCTACAAAATTGCATATATATTCTTTTATGTATTTGTTTAGTGTTCCTCTCCCCTATTAGAATACAAGTTGCATGAGGTCAGGGCCAATGTTGGTCTTGTTCGCCATTATCTCCAGCCTGAGAACAGAGCCTGACATGTTTGCTAAATGACCGACTCTCACAGGTTGCTAATGTTTGCACTTCAAGGAACTTCTTCAGGAAATAGTTTCCCACACAGCATGGATAGAATCTGTCTTTCTTCACCATCGTGGTTTCCGAGGTTGATGATAGATGTCATCTGCCAAAATGTTTCTGAGGAGGAACCGCTTCTGTTTGGTTACTCGTCACCATACAAAAATAATTAAGTAGAGTGTCACTAGTTCAGGGGTTTCATGGTCTCACCTGGTTTGAGCCTTACTTATTTTGCAAGAAAATAGGATTGCATTTTAAGAGAACTCTACTTAAAGTAGCTGACCTCAAGCAGAGAAAATACTTGTATCAGTAAATAGTCAATCAATTAATACATAGCATATACTCAAAATTGTGTCATGAAATATATAAATATGTGTGTGTGTGTGTATATATATACACACACACACACACACACACACACATATATATATGTTGATACTACTCTATCCTTCTACCTCTAGTCTCATAACTAAATACTACTTGATTTTTCAAATGATTAAGTAATCAATTTAAGTCTAAAGTGGGACACAGAGATAAATATAGTTAGAAAAACTCTCAAAAATCCAAACCATGGCATAGCCTTTTAAAAACATACTAGCAATGAATTTTTATATAATATGCTCATTGGCATTATTTTAATCTGTCCATAGCTTCTTAATACTAACTACTGATAATATTTTTATAGTACTTTATAGTTTGCAAAGTATTTTTATACAGTCATTGCCCTTTAGGTATCCACAATAACACCACATCTAATGTATTGTTTCTTTTCCAATGAAACCATGCCTAAGGTATAATTGTTTCTGTTTTTCAAATGAAAAAACTGAGGACTAGCTTTCTTGATTGAATGGCCCTGAATCATTAAGCTATTACCATTCTTGCATATTTAAATGTAAAAGGTTCCAAGGTGTCTTAGTTATATTTAAAGCAGATTTTTGAATGCTTCAGTTTTCACATGTTACCAGACTCTCTGCATATCAAGAGAGTCAAAGGTGATTTCAAGGTCACTGCCACTTGGAGGCCAATGCCACTTGGACTAAATAGGGTTAAACATGGCTTACTGTTTGAAATCTACAGAAGAATGAAGACCCCTTATGATTCAGTATTCTTCTTCTTTCTGAATGAGTTTTTAATCATTCCATCCTGCTAGAATTCACATCTGTTCATGACGTAATGCTGTGGGTCAGCCTGGGTTCTGTCAAAATGAAGCCAGTATTACCAAATCCCAAATTACAGTATGTTTTACTAACCAGTTTTATAGACTAGACATTTCACTCAGGCAGAAAGGAATTCCCACTGCACTTGAGGGGTAGCAGAGTCTCCAGAACAGGCTACTGGTTCTGCCGGGCTTTGTTCTGCCTACCGCCTGTGTGCACCCCAAAGACAAAGGAGCAAATTTGGTGGGTGATGGAAGTATAAAACGAGGCTTCTTGATTTCAATTCACCTTATTTGTGGGGAACAATGAATGGATGCCATGACCTTTCACTGTATTGTTGCAAAGAGTTCAGATCTAAAAAGAAAATTTCGTAAAGACAGAAAACTTAAGTCCCAACAGAAAAAGAGTGAAATTGCACAAATGGAAGAGAAGAAAGCACATTTCTATTTGGGGTGTTTTTTTTTTTTATAAAGGCTTTATAAAATTCCACATAATTGATAGATATGTTCTACGCAGTTTAATTTATCCTTTTTCTCTGGCTTTACTTAGCAAAATCCGATCAAAATATGCTCTTTTACTTCTTATGTAACCCATTGGCTCTCTCATCACTCTGGGCGAATAACTGAAAACCAGAAAGTGAAGCAGAAAGAAATGAACAGAAAATGCAAGGCTATTGACGTGATACAAAATGCAGGGCATGGTCTGAAGTCTTTTATAAACATGTTCATTTATGCATTAAAAAATTGCTGGTTGTGTTTTTTTATTTTTCCTGAGGATGTGTTTTTGTTTGTGTGTAATAGGGTCTGAGAATTATGGCCCAACATCTGTAGCTACTATAATTTTGTTTGCTTATTCATCTATATCTTAACACACCCGATAAACAGTTACTCCATGACTAAGATGCTCCAGGCACTATTCTAGGCACAGGACACAGCCGAGCACAAGGGAAAAAAAGTCTCTGCCTTTTGTTCCTTATATTGCAGTGAAGGAAATAAAAAGCTACTAAATAAACAAACATCTGTGACATAATTTCAGGTAGAATAATTTCAGGATAAGAATTCAGAAAAGGAGCAGTGCTGTTTTAGGTTGAGTCAGGAAAGGTTATCCGAGCAGGTGACATCTGAGCAGAGAGGGTGGAGACTCAGTCTATCTGATAGAAAACAGCAAAGAACTTCATGGAGGGAATCAATGGACAGAATGCACTGATGTTGATAGCTCATTTCCAGGGCTGGATTTCTTAACAGCATGACCTCTCTGGGTACCTGACCTGGGAGAAAGGCTTATGTTGAGAGAAACAACCTCTATGTGGAAAAACTCAGAACATGGGCAGTGATTAGGATGCAATGTCTGAGTCCAGCATGGTGCACTCACATTCTAAGACTGACCTCTAGCTCAGCTGCCCAGGGACTTGTTCATGTCAGAGTGCATGGGAGAGGTGCTATAGCAAAAGAGCTGCAATATCCATGTCTCTAACATTTCTCCTTCCCCTTTATGACTAATAAAAGAAAGCAACACCTGTATGGGGAAAGGACATTTTACTTTGGTACCTGAAATAACTATCTGTTAATACTTTACCTCAGAAGCATCAAAGAATATCATCAGAGGAACATGATTGTGGAAACATGTTTGGCTTTTTTAATACCCTTTCCCCCCCTCCTTTTACTAATAGAATCCTTCTTTCCTGGAGGAAACCCATTTGGCGTGAGTCAGGTGGAGCAAACCCACTGCCTATAACAACAGCAATTGTCTGACACAGGTAGAAAATGTATGCCTTAAGCAAAACAATAGTGAAGGATGGGCATGTGATAAGAGACTCCGCTAGAATTTCAGCATAGTATCCCTGTACGAGCCATCAGAAAAATCTGCATTTTTTTTCCTGGGACTGATAAGTCTGAAAAGAGATGAGTAGGGAGCCATCAAGTGCCATTCACGACCACCTTTGAAGAGAAAATGTTAAAGAGGGAGACAGAGGAAGTACCAATGACATTTGTGAACCCCAGGATCCAGCCATATCTGCAGGCGTATCTACCCATACATGTCCCAGCTACATGGCTCAATAAACCCCTGGGTTTGTTTAAATGAGTCTGAGTTGCATGAAAAATTAAAAAAAGACCCAAGATCAGGGATCCAGTGAAAATGTGAGCAAGGACAACAAATATACCAGGAACATCAGCTGCTGCCAAAAGTCACCAAAATGGACCATGCTGGGAATCAGAAGAAAGGCTGTGAGAAGAAAGCAGGCCATACTTGTCTGCAATCACATGCCAGAGGCCCTAGGAATGCCAGGAACATGACAGCATTCCAGATGTCCTGCCAAGGGTCCACCACAAAGAGTTCCTATGGTTTTATTGTCCCTAGGAGATTATACTGCTCAGGTTGGAGTGACCTAGACAACTAGAGTTTATTATTGTTGCTTAAAAACACTGTTTGATAGTTAACATTTTCAGAGATCCAGCAGCAAGTCACGGAGTGTGACTGCCATTCAGTGCACATTGAGTGAGTGCTAATTTTGTTCTAGGCCTGTGTGAGGTAGGGACTGGAGAGACAACCGTAAGATTGCTGGTTTCCTTTAAAGTTTACCTAATTGGCTGTCAGTATATCACATCCCCTGGCCTTCCCTGCGAACTTATGAAAGTGAAATCTGAGTGCTAGGAAGTTGTTTTTGAAGCCGTAAGATGACAAAAACATAACATGTTTCTTGAAGAATGAATATAAAAGCAATAAGGTAACTTTAATTAATTTGGCTGACATGTGTGTATGTGCTTCATGGAGTATTATTTTTAGCATGGGCTGGAGGCATCAGCTGTTTATCTCTCTTGCTCTAAACGTTGTCCCGCCTCACTTCCCATCCACCAGCAAGATGGCCGTCCAAAATGGCAGCACAGGCAGGGCAAGCCTTTGTATTTTCTTCCCTGGCACCTGCCAGGACAGCTTTCTTTCCCTAATGGAGAGACGGCCCTCTTCCTAAAAATGTATTATAGTAAACGGCTTTTGCTCAAACAAGAACACTAGTAATAATGCACATGCTTCAGATGATGGCACATGCATGTTTCCATGAGGAGTAGCACAAACTGGAAGAGACACTCCTTAAATCTCCCTCAAATCCCTTCCTTTCCCTTCTGGCCTGCATTGAAAATGTGGTGAATTGATGTAGAATATGCACCTGGAAAAGGGCAAAGGAAAAGGTGGGGAATGGAATGGGGAAGATGAGGCAACTCCTTTGGGAATCAAACCATCATGATTCTGAAGGAAAGGTCTGGTGTCAAGACGTTAACTCTGTGGGAGAAAGTAGCACATGTGACTGGTACAGGATTCCTATAAAACGGGTATAAATAACCTATCTTCATCTTGATTTGACTTGTCTAACTAGGCCACTGCCTCTCTCCTCTCTGCAAAATCTTGCCATTTTCCACAAGGTCTTTATTACAAAACTTAAGAGGAATCATTTTACAGCTCCTATTGCAAGCAGGCATGTGGCCAGCCACCTCAGTGAATGGAGGAGGGCTCCCACCGCACAGCACTCTGCAAACTAGGGGAAAAGGAAAGGACATGAATGTCACTGAGTCCTCTCACAAGGAGACAAAGGACAGAGCTTCTCCAAGTTTCTGATAGGCATGCACACAGTTAAACACATTCAAATTAACAGACTATGCTGACTAAAGAGTGCATTTCTCTCTGTTTTGGATAAAAACTAATTTAAATGTGGTGGTATGAGGCTGAGAACACATTCCTACCATGAAGTAAACAAATGTTATTTCCTTCACTTAGAGAGTCTTGCCCAATTAGGTTGATTATAGTGATCACAGAGATGTATCCTGAATGCACAAGAAAGCAGTAATGCTCAGATCTGTTGTATAATATTTATAGACTCTGCAGTAAAGCTTCAGACAAATTAAAAAAAAATACATTCTTGTATTTGCAGGGATGAGAAGCATGTGATGCACATGTTTGCTAAGAGCAAGACCCAGAGCCAGCAAACTCCCTGACATTCACGTTGATAAGGCCTTCTCTGAGAAATGTAAACTCCTGCTGTAAACTGCTATTTTAAACAACAGAGAAGCAGTTCTGCTCTGTCACCTGAAAGTTTAACCCCTAATCACAATTTAGTCTTTGCTTGACTTCAGAAACTGTCGCCATCATTTTTTTTTCTTACGTGGGTCAATTTAGGAAAGTATACATGAAACAAAAATAACCTACATGACATCATAGACAGTCTCATTACTTTACTAGCATACCCAAAGGGTTATAAGTGAGCTGATTTGCTAAGATATTGCCAGGATTAAATGTGGCTTATACCCTGTTTCTGGGACTATGACAGGATGTGACAAGGTCACTAAAAAATAAAACAATTTTTTAAACCATTACTTATTTTAACCATAGAATCTGTTCACATCATAGCAGTATTTGTGAGAAAGAATAGCAGTGAGCGCTGAGGATACTTTAGGTGAAGGATTTGACCTCTCTGGGTCCTCGTTCCCTCATGTGAAATAACAGAGTTATTGCAGGTGATTTCATAGTCCTGCCCCTCTGTGGTCTTGGATTGTGGCCACACTGATACTATGGATGTGTATAGCCAGGTTGGGAGGACCACGCCTGAGAAGTCTAAGGACAAATATATAGAGGGCTGTCTGGAAAGTATCCAGCCATATAATATGCAAAACAGGCGTTTGTGGCTGGATGTTTTTCCAGACAGCTGTCATATACATATAAATATGTATACATATACATATATATTTTTTGGAAGAAAATGCTTTAAAATAAACATTTATTGCAATTTCTTTTTTTTATTTATAGAGGTTCTTATTGTTTTTTATTTTTATATTTTTAATTCATTTTTATTGTTAGACTTATTGGGGTGACATCTGTTAGCAAGGATTACATAGGTTTCAGGCATACAATTCTACAGTGCATTGTCAACTTGATGTATAATAAGTTCACCACCTAATGTGACTTCTCTTTCCATCACC